>JANJGK010000021.1:2888344-2915844 GCA_039081455.1 Macrobrachium rosenbergii | reverse complement strand
CTATATATATATATATATATATATATATATATATATATATATATATATATATATATATATATATATATATATGCATATATGTATTTATATATATTTATACACACACACACACACACATATATATATATATATATATATATATATATATATATATATATATATATATATATATATATATATGCACATACATACATACACAGCTCCAATTAAGGGTCGCTCGCACGTTTGATTAGTTGACCTGGGTTACAACGGGAAATGCTAAATTAAAAGAATGACAAATGGAACTCTATAAAGCAATAGCGTTGTCTTACAACGAGACATGTTTCCTTCTTGACAGAATTTACCTAAATCAACGTAGCTCTTGTTCAATAGTGAGCACAGAGAGAGAGAGAGAGAGAGAGAGAGAGAGAGAGAGAGAGAGAGAGAGAGAGAGAGAGATGAAGTTGATCGGGGTTTCGATAAAGCTTAAATGAAAGCCTGTTTTGCCCGTGCCGACAAATGGACAAACAGCAAAACATAATTCATATCAAAAGCGTTTGGAAAGTTATGCATTGTTTTCCGTTTGAAATGCGTATGATTATGCAGGATCACCTGTTAACGTTTCACGAGGGTTCACTAAAAAACAAAAAAACAAAAAAAAATGGAAAAAAAATGCTGATTCGTTTATACGCTATATTGTAATTAAGAACGATAACACAATACCTCGACTTAGACGGACGTGTTAATCCGTTTTGTCATTCAAGACATCACGATCGTGTAGCGTTTTGGGTGATGAGCATTTCGTGCAAAGACTTATGCTTTTATCATTCATGCTTTCCCATTGGAATGAAGCAATGCATTTCCCTGTTTTCAAAATAGTATTGTTTTTCCTTATTTTAGTTTTGACCAGAAATGACGAAACCCGACTTTCATAGTCATTAAAAATTCCCCTTAAAGTTCGCACGTTTGATAAATACATTTTTGTCGCTTTAAAAAATAAAAGATTTACTTCTCTGAGCGAAGATCTGAAAAGGAATAAACGTCGGCAGTTCCTAATTGCCTAACGAGTGACCAATCAATTATTTGGGCTCAGAACTGGTCCAGTGGTCGATTCTAATGGCCCAATGACTGTTGCCTTGGATATGAATAATTAATCGGCCATTAAAATTTGGTCGATGGGCTGACATGTCAATAATTGAATTCAGTTCAAGAATGAGAATGGCGCTTATTGTCTGCCAATATGGCTTCCATTTTTGATGGGATGCGTCTGTCTTTTTTTTTTTTTATCATTTTAGTTTTCTGTAAAAGAAAACTATTGAGATGGCTATTTGCCTGTCCGTCCGCACTTATTCTGTCCGCCCTCAGATCTTAAAAGCTACTGAGGCTAGAGGGCTGCAAATTGGTATCTTGATCATCCACCCTCCAATCATCAAACATACCAGATTGCAGCCTTCTAGTCTCAGTAGTTTTTATTTTATTTAAGGTTAAAGTTAGCCATGATCGTGCGTCTGGCACCGCTATAGGTGCCAACAACACAGGCTACCACTGGGCCGTGGCTGAGAGTTTTATACAGCATTATAAGCTGTACACAAAACGCGATTGCGCCGTTGGAATTTCGGCGCATATTTTACTTGTTTATTTCCCGTCGCAGTTGGATGTGATTCCTTTTTTGAATGGATGGCTTATTGAGTTTTTCATTGCTGATCACTAGAAACTAGTTACAAAAATATATAAATCTATCTTTAAGTAATTAAGTTCCAATAACTGGGTACAGGTTAATCAAAATGTATAGTTGCCTGTGAGTAATTAACCTCCAAAAATTGAGCATGTTGAAACACAAAACGTTATGTAAATTATTTGTGAGTAATTAATTTCCTGTGGCTAACTACGACTAAATAAAAATACGCAAGTTATCTGTGAGTAATAAATATCCAATAAATGAATGTATTTACAGCAAAAGAAATCAAGTAGAATTATCTTTGAGTAATTAATATCTAATAATTGAGTAAGGTTAGGTTAAGGCTGTAACATTTTTAATTAATACTTTTTTTTTACAATAACAAATTATAAACAATAATAACGTATCTTTGAAAGCACAGTAGTTTCCTACTCTTCCTTTGATTCCTCGTCAAAGGGAAAGGAAACCGACTACGGTAAAGTATGGAAAGAAAAAGCTAGATTCGATTCACCGGCTTCCTGTTAAGTCGTCCTCCGTCACTCTTCTCTCTGAACTTGCACGCGAAAAAGAAGGAAGGTTTCCATCAGTGTCTGAAATTCTCTTAGAGAGAGAGAGAGAGAGAGAGAGAGAGAGAGAGAGGTGAGGAGAGAGAGAGAGAGAGAGAGAGAGAGAGAGAGAGAGAGAGCTGGGGTGGTAGGGATTGATAGGTAGATTGGTGAGAGGGAAAGGCCGAGCGGGGAGGGGAGAAGGAGAGGGAGGATTATTCTTCCCCTTTAAAGGCGAAGCTTGAGGGAGGGGGTGTGGTGGAGGCGGAGGTGGAAGTGGAGATGGAGGAGGAGGATGAGGGTGGAGCAAAGCAGCAACAGCAGTGTGTTGGGCTCCACGGAGAGAGAGAGAGAGAGAGAGAGAGAGAGAGAGATGAGAGAGAGCCGGTTAAGGCGCTAGAAGTCAGCTAAACTTTATAAAAGCCCTGGCCTGATTTCTTGTTAAGTTCTCATTATCCACGCTGTGGTGCCATAACTTATCAGTGTAATGAGTTTACATATATTTTGAACTCGGCGGTAGATAAGATGGTGTTTCAATTTACTGAGGTAGGAATGGAATTTAGTTACGCAGTAGAAAATGCAATAGTTGGGGAATAGTTTATGAATTTCATTTTAACGTGTTTTTGCATATAAAAATGCTCGCAGTGTTTGTACTCATTTAAGCATACCGAGTGGACCATGGAGAGAGCATACCTGCACACACACACGCATTAATATCGAATTCCCTATACCTTGGAAATAACTTAAGCATGCATAAGTAACAAAATTTCGTAATTAACCAAGTGTTAGGGGAAAATGATTATATGTGAATTAGAACTAAAATTCACACAACACACACATCGTCATCAGACATCGACCTCCCTCATACATACTTTACTACTCACCTTTATCATTGCCTCTTTCATTTCATCACGATTCTCTCTAAATCTCCACCTCGTCCTTCCTCTCAAAAACCTGAATTATACAAGTTTTTCACCACCCTATTGTCCTACTTCATTCGACGTGGCCAAACAGCCTTTCCTGTTACTTATGATATATTTACCTTTTTACCGCACCCTCGTATTTCCTGCACCTCTTTACTCGACACACTTCCCACAAATTGTTCATCTCACCTGACTCTTCATTTGTTCTTCATTTATATTCAGCCATCCACATCTCAACTTCGGACATTTTTACTGGCTTTGCAATCCTTTCAATTATCCAGATCTTTTGCTTCAACAAGTGCCCTTTTTTTCATTCAAACCTTTTGCTGAGACCCTGTTACCTTCCTTTCTTCATGTTTCATGATTTACCTCTCCTCAAATGTCAATATCATCCAACCATTACATTTGTTCACAGATACCTTCGTGAATCAACAGTTTTCCCTTCTCCTACCATTTATGATGACATTTATTTCTCCAATCTCCTCGCTTCCTTTTAATTACTTTACCTTACTGTTGCACTGATGAATTTCGACTCTCACCTGTTACAAGTAAACTCGAAGTTTTTCTCCAGCGTCCACAGCACAGCTTATATATCACTACATTTTACAAAATTTCGTCATACTCCATTCACTCTTCCTTCTTAGGTCTCATCGTTGCTCCTGCAGCTGTCCTTTCTCTGCCTTCTGTCATTTGTCTGTCCCTCTTGTTTTCCACGAAGTGTTAAATATAACCAGGCAATCTGAAATCTACGTACAAGCTGAATTTTCTTAATAAAACGTCTGTTTACTCTTAACAAACTACCTCCTACACAATCTGTCTCATTAGTACCTCCAGCGTTACGTTTCCGTTAATCCCTTGACATAAGCTGCGTCTTGGCCCATTCATACAACATGCAACTTTTCTTGGTTAAAATCTTAATAAATACACTCATATAAATAAATAAATAGATAAATAAATAAAGAAATAATAAAGAAATAAATAAACAATATATATTTTTATATACATAATTGTAAATAATTAAACACATACATACACACATACACACACACACAGATATATATATATATATATAATATATATATATATATATATATATATATATATATATATATATATATATATATATATTATATATATATATATATATATC
The DNA here is from genome assembly GCA_039081455.1 of Macrobrachium rosenbergii. NCBI lineage: Eukaryota > Metazoa > Arthropoda > Malacostraca > Decapoda > Palaemonidae > Macrobrachium > Macrobrachium rosenbergii. Next base: position 2,911,569 of record JANJGK010000021.1, on the reverse strand, counting down.
ACGAATACAAACTGAAAACGTCGGGATATATCATTATTCCCACCTTCATCAACAAATTTAGAAACGAGATGTGATATGAACATTTGAAAATTCATGATGTATTTACTTCGGGCTGATGATATTTTACAACAATAAATATTTATGGACTTGAAGGTCAGTGGAAAAGTATTAAGTTTTGAAATATGTTTTAGTAGTTGATAAGAGCTCCACTGCTTATCAATGTTGCATTTATGACTTCGTAGTTGAAGTTTATACTGTATTAGATCCTTTTTTGTTTTATTATATTTTTACTATTCCGGTTAGAAGAGTTTTGTTTCCTAAGCCGTGTGGGAGAAAACATATATAGTGGTATTATGCTCTTACAGACAGAAGAGTTCTCATTGCCTAATTACACCCAATGTAAATCATTATCCTTTCATTTGATTCAGGAGAAATCATTTCGAATACAGATTGCCTCCTTAACTTGAGGCAGCATAAGATCAATCTCGCTTGGTAGTCTTGCTGTAACTTTTGTATATCTGAAAAATTGTTTGGATTAGTACTGATGCATGTGCTTGCGGGTTCACCTGAAACAGGAACCGCTTGCGTGCACATACACATGTTAGTCATGCATAAGTGCACACAATCGTAAGCAAAAATGCTGAAATCCCAATGCACTTGTTGCACATCATACAATCAGCATCGGTGCAATGACTAGAAAAATACCTCAGGAATCCATTTTTTTTCCACTGTGAAGTTTTGTGTGGGCCATAAGTAATTCAAGGGGTCGTGACCCTAAGCCAGGGTGTAATTGGTACTAAGCCCCAACTGGTGCTGTAAATTAAAAAGAAGCCGTAATGATGGCGGTGGTAATGGTGATTAGGACAAATGTAGGAGGGAGTTAATGAATGAGAAAAAGGGGAAGGAGAGACGGTTTAGAACGGTTGAGAGGGCTGAATTCCTTTGACTTTAGTTGGGGCTTGATTTAATAGGGTTTATTAAATCAATCTCTCTCTCTCTCTCTCTCTCTCCTCTCTCTCTCTCCTCTCTCTCTCTCTCTCTCTCTTTGTGTGTGTGTGTGTGTGTGTGTTGTCATCTCTCTCTCTCGTTGAATGAGACATAGCATAACTCGCTCTGCATAGATATTCAGCTTTGAACTTGATATTTACTCTGTTGAGAGAAGAGAAAGAAGACTTTTGTTTTGTTAGGCTTAGAATTAACTCCAAGTTTTATTGTCTTTCTTGAAGGCTAATTAAAACCAATCTAATATTAAATCTGTCTACCATCCAGATCAAGCTGCCATTTTAGCAAAATGGAGGCTGGCTAAAATAGTTTCGTTTGAAGAGAATATTTCGGTTTGGGTTCCCTTTACAGTGAAATGTGCTGGCACAAAAGTTATTTACATAAAATTCACCATCAAACATGTTCCATACATGTATCTGATGCATAGTATTGTTTTGGTGGATTAGGTACGAGAATTTTTCTATCTCTTATTCATACCACCTCGTTGCCTAATATCACACAGCAAATTAATGATCTTGCATGCCATTATGAAGGTTCTTTTATCGACTCCCAAAGTCCATTCTGACTTTCTTAAAAATATAGGATTAAAGGTAATAGTATGAGAAAGCTTGAATGTCTCCCAAGAACAATAACGCTAAGCAAAATGGTACTATCTTTCTGTTATTATGCAAGTTGCACACCTAACTTCTCGGCAGGCTAACCATACACAAGAGATGTGAACATTAGCGTCCTACTTCTTTACGCTCTCTTAGGACAGACGAGGAATATCAAAGATCTTGCACCCGAAAGGTGCTCTAGCTCGGCTGCTGTCTCATATTGATTGTTCTATGTGTACTTTCTATCGGGAAAGGCGTTAGTTTAAATGACGTCATAAGATGTAGTCTGCTCGTGCCATGTTATGCAGACATTTTTGTTTTGTTTTGTCTCCTGCATTTTGTCCTCACAAAAAATAAGTTTGGTAAGCAAAAGATGTTTTACTGGTTTACAATAAAATGAACATGCCTTCACTTAGTTTACTGATATATACCTTGTTACATGAAAATATGGCTGGATATTTTGGGAACACAACGAATCACAACTGATTGAGCTGTAGATTTTCCACCAGCTTGTCCTTCACGACGTTTGTTTTGATTGAATTCGGAAAAATTCTAAAGGATTCGGTAGTTATCCGTGATGGGAAGGAACTTTGTTCCCCTCTGTTTCGCGTTTCTCTACATAGTAAGTTTTACTTATTTCTGTTTGCTTCAAGAACATTAAAGCAAATATCAACAGAATTTTATGTGGTCACATTATCTGATAAAAACCTCTCCAAAACGTTCGGAGATTCTACAGCCACGGCTTGTTTCGGGTAAGACATAATGGTTATGATTGGTTCTCGGGTGCAGCCGTAACACCTTGTGAACTGTTGTTACGGGGCGTCTAGACGTTCCGCAGATAAGTTGAAAACATTTCCATATTCGCTGTTGCTGTGTGCTGGAAATATATCGACACTGATCCCTGCGATGTCAGAGCGAAAGCCTTTTCTTCCATGGCAATTTTTGCAGGTTTAGCAGATGGCTCTTTGAACACAAAATCAGTCATTTATTGTAATTCACGTTTTTAACAGCCTTAAGAACTGCATTTTTTTAAACCTTGTCTGATAATGCATGTACGAAAAGGTAAAAGCGAGCGTCATTTTCTTTGAAACTAGCATCTTAGGGAAGACCACCTATCATCCCAGAGGGTATTTAGTAGAATTTTTCAAGCAGGTCGAATTTACCTTGTCACTGTAGCCACTACATCAAGCTCATTACTTTTGCAAGAGAGCAATCACACTTTCGCTTCGCCACCGTTGCTCTCTTGACTTGGTTCCGCAAGAGTTTTTTTTTGTAGTTAGCAAACTCAACACGATACACTGTTACACGCTTAATTACGAAATTTTTTTTTCGTGTTAACAATCTCAACACGGTACACTGTTACACGCTTAATTACGATTTTTTTTGTAGTTAGCAATCTCAACACGGTACACTGTACACGCTTAATTACGATTTTTTTTGTTGTAGTTAACAATCTCCACACGGTACACTGTTACACGCTTAATTACGATTTTTTTTTGTAGTTAACAATCTCAACACGGTACACTGTTACACGCTTAATTAGGAAATTTTTTTTAGTTAACAATCTCAACACGGTACACTGTTTCACGCTTAATTACGATTTTTTTTGTTGTAGTTAACAACTCAACACGGTACACTGTTTCACGCTTAATTACGATATTATTTCTTTTTCACTCAGCTGGTGCAGCCCTTCCACAAAAGAAGCAATCACGAAGATAATCAAAATCTAGCACCAGTCATCTCAGGACGTAGGTCCTTGAAAGGTTTGCTATCTAGACCAGAAAGCTTCATCACTGCGTCCCTTGGTTTACACCTTTGCACATATATCATGAAATGTCACCCTTTCAGGTCCCTTCAATGAGAATATTATCCACCAATGTTTTCCCACCATTCTCTTTAACTTCACGAGTCACGCCCTCAGCAGATAATATGAGGTATTTTACTAATAATGACATTTTCCCCCTTGAAATGAAGATAAATTACCATTAGTTTAGGAGCTGACAGCTTTTTACAAAATGACATGCGAGACCATTTTCCAGTTGATGTTAGGTAACGGAAGGGTGCAAACAAATGAAAAGATATGACAAAGATACGGCCGATCTAGAGGATTTGACATGAGTTGTTCTACATTTGTACACATTTTGCTCGAAAGTTCAAACCGAGATAAGTTAAGTATAGCTTAGTTTAACCAGACCACTGAGCTGATTAGCAGCTCCCCTAGGGCTGAGAACCAATTGGTTACCTAGCAACGGGATCTACAGCTTATTGTGGAATCCGAACCACATTATACCGAGAAATGAATTTCTATCACCAGAAATAAATTCCTCTAATTCTTCACTGGCCGGCCGGAGGATCGAACGCGGGCCTACTGAAAAAGAACTGAATGGTTTGGATAATATTTTCTCAGGGTGGTTGGTGGTACAGAATGAATGATTTAAGCACCCCTTTCGAGAGGCGATGTGAAGTATTCCAACTGTCTGTGATTTGTTTCTTACTGGTTCCTTTTTCCTTCCCCACTGGCTGGCCTGATATTTCAGCGATGATTTGTGGATCGTTCTGTCAGTCGTAGAATCTTGTACTCCCTTTATGAACACAAAAATGAAATATCTGACGGACATTTATGGGCATGTAATTTTTAGGTATGTTTTTGAAGTATTCAATTTGTGTGTAATATTACTGAATCGTTTTGTTTGTTTACTCTTACAATATCCGAGACCACCAAATTAGCGTTTTATTCTTACGCACAGACACACACATACACACGAAAAAAAAAAAAAAAAAAAAAAATAATATATATATATATATATATATATATATATATATATATATATATATATATATATATATATATATATATATATATATATATATATATATATATATATATATATATATTGGAATACGCATTTGCATATTTGTATGGCCTCATGAGGAAATGTTTTGATTAACTTGACTATCGTAATAACTTTCCATCATTTGTAAACCATAAAGGGAACGCATGAAGTAAGATGTGAATATTAAAGTAAAAAAGAAAATGCATCAGGGAAAGACATTCGGCTCCCGCTAAATCCAAACTTTCGACAGGAAATCCAATGCTGTAAGGCACACACAAGTAACTTTCCCTCTTTAGTTCCGCTGGACAGAGAGAGAGAGAGAGAGAGAGAGAGAGAGAGAGAGAGAGATGAGAGAAAACAACACGCCCCTCAGGAACAAACCCAAGCGCCAGGTAAGCAGGAAAGAAGGCCTAGACTTTGTTTGCCCGAGGATTGTTATGGTTGAACCTTAGCGTTGCTCCCTCCTAATAGGCTACACGAGCCTCTAAGGCATCGTTCAATTTCGTTTGTTGACCTTTTCCCTGTTTCGGCAACAGAGAGAGAGAGAGAGAGAGAGAGAGAGAGAGAGAGAGAGAGAGAGAGAGAGAGAGAGAGAGAGAGAGGACTTGTTTATCTTTGCAACTAATGAAACTGAAGCTAGCGTGATGTATTATTCAAAATGTCAAGGTCTGGAAAATAGTAGGTGAATAATAAAATCCCTTTTTTTTTTTTTAAAAAAGAGAATTTTCTTGAACAAAGTTGTTATGTTTTGGCTTTGTTCTCCATACTTAAATTGTTTATGAAGTAATTAAGATACTTCTAGTTTATTTCTTTATATGTTTCTCCACATCTGTCCTTAAGTGATCATTCATTAATTTCTTTCCTTTGTTGTTTGACAGTTACTTACTTTTGGCACTCCATTTTGTTTTTTAATGACGGATTATGTAGCAGTTTCTAATTGGAAAAACGTCAACGCTAGTTATAACTAATGTTTATAATGATCTGATTATTTAACGATTGTTTTTAGTTTATTTATCAGAATTTCGTGCACAAAGAAGTTTCCTCTGACTGGTGATGAGAGCGTTTTAACTACTGGGCTACGAAGAGCCAGAAACGTTCGGAATTATAAATAAACACTCTTTATACACACACACGCACACACACACCCACACACACACACACACACACACACACACACACACACTATATATATATATATATATATATATATATATATATATATATATATATATATATGTGTGTGTCTGTGTTACAAAATTCTTACCTCCATCACTGGAGATATTCTACTGATAATTTCTCCCAATATATTTTAAGTATAGTTGCGTATTCAAAATGAATATGACATATATGTATGAGCAGGAAGTATGAGAATACACACACATTCAATGTATTATGAGAAAATTAATGGCAGTTTTAGTGAAGTAACGTGGAAATGGTGCGGTTGCCTGGCAGAGAAGATCATGTTCAAGGTTACGAACGGAAGGATGAGGTCAAGAATAATGTGACATTAATCTTGAAATGTAAATTCAGAAACGAATCTATTCAGTTATTTCAAAGAGAAGCGGCGCGTAAGGGAAGCAAATTCTGAGAGAATGCTTAAGACCAAAGAGAACTTGCAATGAAAGATGCAAGCAGGGAATGCTCCCAGAAGGCAAAGCAGTTCCGTGTCGATGGAATAAGTGTTTCAGAGATCTGCTAAATGTGGGGTGCAGAATTGAGCTATATCTGAATGATACAAGGGGAGAAGGGTCAGTAGAGATTTCAGAACGTTTGTGGAAGTGACCCTTCAGGATGTATGAATGAGAAATAAGAGATTAAGGACGGAAAGCCCGCGGAAACTAACGGGATTTACAAGTGAGATGCGCCATACGGTTGTGAAAAAGCGACTGAGCGTCTTATCAGAGGATATTAGGTGTGTCTGGATAAGGGAGGATCGCAGAGGAATGGTTGAGAGGGCTGGTTGTTTTCTTTAGCATGAGAAGTGAGGTGATAGAAATGATTGAGAGTTAAAGGGAAGCAACACTACTTGCTATTCGAAGGACATCTTTCTCTTTTGACTGGGAGAGTAAAAAAAAGATGACAGATGGCAGAAGGATTAGAAGGGGAGGAGCAATGTGGGTTTCGACGAGGAAGAGGGTGTGTCTGTGTGTGTGTGCGTGTGTGTGAATCAATGTAATGTAGGAAGTAATTAAATTTGTTGCAGTCGATTAAAAGTTTTTACGATGTAAGTGAAACTTGTATTAGAATATGTAGGTGGGGACGCGACTGGGGCCAGTCCCTGTTAGGTAGAACGGATTAAATGCGATATATATATATATATATATATATATATATATATATATATATATATATATATATATATATATATATATATATATATATATATATACATATGAAACAATAAGGTGACGCACTGCTGCAGAACTTAGTGTTCCATCTTTGAAATCGTGTAGAATAAAAGCTTAATTTTCAAGCATCATTACTTTGTCAGAGTATAGTTTGTCCAGAAATGAAGAAATTATTTTGGAAGTCGCGGGATGCTCAAAATATCTTTATAATTTCGAGTGTGCTGAAGACAGTTTCCCAGTCGCGATTTTAACTTTTATTAATTTCATTCATATAGGTATCCTCTTGAGAGCACAGCGAGGGAAGCGATCAAACAATCTCACCATGCATACAATTTGCTTAGAAAAGAAGGGATATTATTATTATTATTATTATTATTATAATTATTATTATTATTATTATTATTATTCTCTCAGAAAAGAATGGGTACTTAAAGGCGTATAGCTTGAAGTATTTATTATTATTATTATTATTATTATTATTATTATTATTATTATTATTATTATTATTATTATTATTATTATTATTATAATGACACAAGATGCCATCATGAGAGGAAATAGTTATGCTGGGAAAAGGTTAGTTGAAAAAAAAAAAAAGCAAATTTCATTCGGTTGGGGCAATCCATGAAAAACTTGACTGAGTAACACTAAATTGCATCTTGGATGCCCTAAGGAGGAACGGAGGAGAACTAATCTGAAAGAAGCCTGGCGTTGAAAGAATCTGGGTCCAGCGATGAATGGAAATAGGTCGCGTTCAAGAAGTCGAAACCTTTCACAAGAATGTCTCTCCCATTGACCGAGGGAAATAAAAAAACGTATTTGCTTTTGTCAAAACCTCTTGGCGGTCTTCGTAAGGTTCCAGTCCAGTCGGAATGACAAACGCTAAAAGCTGAACGACTGTGCGGTCGAGAAGGCCAAAATAAAAAACCCAGGAGGGAAGATGAATTCAAGGCATTTCGACGTTGGCGAATCGGACGAAAAGGTTGCATTGTAATATAAAATATTCGTTTATCTTTTCTTAACTGGGGCGCAAATAAGAAATCTTTGCTACAGCTAGATGATGCACTCTGTAGGTCAAAGTTGGATCATGGATCCAGATTTATTCATCAGCATGTAAAAGTAAACTCCACGAACGTGGAACAGTCCACGATATAGGTTTAAGGAAATACGTTTTAGCGTTTGTCATTCCGACTAGACTGGAACCTTACGAAGACCATCAAGAGGTTTTGACAAAAGCAAATACGTTTTTATTAGTTTTCTGTAAAAGGAAACTATTGTGCCGGCTTTGTCTGTCCGTTTGCACCTTATTCAGTCCGCACTTTATTCTGTCTGCACTTTTTCTGTCTTCCCTCGGATCTTAAAAACCACTGAGGCTAGAGGGCTACAAATTGGTATGTGGATCATCCACCCTCCAATCACCAAACATACCGGATTGCAGCCCTCTAGCCTCAGTAGTTTTTATTTTATTTAAGGTTAAAGTTAGCCATAAGCGTGCTTCTGGCAACGATATAGGACAGGCCACCCCCAGGCAGCGGTTAAAGAGTTGTGGGACTCGGCTCATACAGCATTATACCGAGACCACCGAAAGATAAATCTATTTTCAGTGGACTTGATTATACGCTGTAGCGGCTGTACAGAAAACCTGATTGCGCCGAAGAAACTTCGGCGCATTTTTTACTTGTTTTGTTATGACCACACAGCTCAGCGACGTGCAAACATCGCACGTAGATAGCCAGCATATTTTTCACAGCCTCATGCCAAAACAAATGGCACATTTCTATTAGGGAAGCAGTGTGTAAAGTCCGCGGTATAGAGGGTACCTTTTGCTTTGATTTTCAAGTCTAAGAAAAATTTCATATATTTTGCCTAAGATTAGTAACACAGTAAATACTGAACAGCTCTCCATCAGTGGGCACAACTGGGATGCAAGATATTACTTGAATAAAATATATGAAAGTTCAGGGAGACTAATTACGATGAATTTATTAATAACGTACCCACACATGTAAAAATTGTTCAAGAATGAATTTAGTCTTACGTCAATCGTAACTGAATAGACAGCGTTATCGTATAGGAATTGCAGATCGGGGCTAGTCCATCAGTAGGAGATGACTTCGGGTTAATTCTCCTGAGTGGAGGGGCCCCCACAGAGGGCAATGTCTTGGAGATGCCAGCCTCGTCTCTTGTATGGATGCCAGATACTGTATGAAATCTTATTTTCTGAAAATTTACTATTTATGGAATACAGAGGATAAAGATACATTGTGCCTTTGTGGGTCATAACAGTGAATTATGTACATTAAGGTAGAAGATCACGGAGATTCCAACTCATTCCAAAAACAGGAGTGGACCCTCTGAAGCCAATCCTCTCTATGGCTATAAAAGTGCATAATATATATATATATATATATATATATATATATATATATATATATATATATATATTCTGAAGCCGATCCCCTCTCTTGCTATAAAAGTGCATGATTATATATATATATATATATATATATATACATATATATATATATATATATATATATATATATATATATATATATATATATATATATATATATAAAATCCCTCCTATGGCTATAAAAGTGCACTCCTGTTTTTGGAATGAGTGGAATCTCCATGATCTTCTACCTTAATGTACATAATGTACATAATGTACATATATATATATATATATATATATATATATATATATATATATATATATATATATATATATATATACTCGTATATATATATATATACTCGTATATATATATACATATATATATACATACATACATATATATACAGTATATATATATCACTGGTATTACTGGCTCTTTCACATATGATATTTGGATGGGTGACCGTGAAATATCTCTGTGTGGGTAACTAAGACTGGTCAGAAGTTGGTGAAGTAGCAACCTTATTTCTGAATTTCATAGTACAGTTATGGAAGAATACTTTGAGTCATCCTCACTAAGTAAAACGTTTGTCATTTGAAAAATAAACCTGATAAATATATATAAAATATTCTACACTTCATTAAAGCATTTATCCACAAGTGATGTGACATATGTACAGAAAACATGGTAGCTTTAATAAGGTTTTGTTATTTTTCCATTTGCATTATAAATAACAATCAAATAAAATTAAAAGTTTTAGCCCAGTCCTAACTTAACCGGGCAAGAAATCAAGGGATGTCTTCGATTGCCTATGGATTATTGAATTACTTCAGAGCGAAAAGCGAGAGGGAATGTAAAGTAAATACGTAGCAGAAAAAAAAAGTATTTTCGGATTATTTTTTCGATTCGTTGTCTCTTTTTCTACGTTCTCTGTCCAGATTACGTCTACAGTAATCCACTCTCGTACCCATGATTGTGATGTGAAGCCGAAACTCCTCTTTATCATCCTTGATTGTGAGGTTCTGATGTTTAAACGGACGGAGAAAGAGATCCATTCTGTGTTCATCTAGACGAAGGAGTCGGGGGGCCGGTGAAACTATTCGCTCACTAGTTTTGAAGACCAGAGAGCAGTGAACAAAATAAAATGAAAATTACTAGAATTTTTTTTGGCTTGCATGAATGATCGAAATGATACGCGGTATCAAATTTGTTAATGCCCTTACACTGATAACGAGAAACTGTGTAGATGCTGAATAACTGTCATACAGTGGTTACATCTAATTTATAGGTAAGTTTTCGTATAATTCTTGCGCCTTACGATGCTTGAATATTTTTCATGCAATTCCCATTTCAGCTATATTGCATTTATTGATTGAAAAAGAATATGTATATATATGTATATATATATATATATATATATATATATATATATATATATATACACACACATATATATATATATATATATATATATATATATATATATATATATATATATATATATATATATTTATATATATATATATATATATATATATATATATATATATATATATATAATATACACACACATATATATTATATATATCATATACTCTTTTTCAATTAATTAATGAGACCTTTATTTAAAAGAAAGTGGTGGAGTAAGCTTCAGGGGTTTAGAAAGTATGACAAGTGTTGTTCAATTATCGACTGAAGAGACCTGGAGCTTTTAACAAGGTGTCCGGACCGTTTTTCAGTCTCAAGTCCTTCTCAGCAACGGCTGTGGACACTGAACTCGACCTAAAGCATTTCTCCCGTATTGTTTTAGACTTTGAAAAAGAATGCAGGAAAGGATGGACTTTTAGGGACGGAGTAAATTTTGGGAAGATAATTTTCAGAGGGGAGTATTCAAGCCCGGGAAAGATACAGGCAGGGTCGAAAATAGAACAGGAAAAGGAATCTTAGGAAATACGATAATTTACACGAGGCGAGAACTCCAAGCTGTGGTGACAATTTAGGCTGTGAAGGAATTTCGGCTTGTTGTAGGTTAGTTTAAGGTAGGAAGGAAAGATGCTTCTTTCACGCGCAGTTGAAGCTGCTAATGATTTGTTAGTCGAACACATTTCATTTTTCTAATATGAAAATACCTAAGAAGATAGAAATTCCAGTCGATAGATTTTCAAAAGGAACTAAAATTCTGAAAAAGTGGAGAATATGATAAAATTAACACTTTATACTTTTGCATGAAAGCATAATGCATAAATGTTTGTCTCTCGCTCCTATATATATGTGTGTATATATATATATATATATATATATATATATATATATATGTGTGTGTGTGTGTGTGTGTGTGTATATATACTGTATATATATATATATATATATATATATATATGTGTGTGTGTATATAATATATATATATATATATATATATATATATATATATATATATATATATACATATATATATATATATATATATATATATATATATATATATATTATATACACACACATATATATATATATATATATATATATATATATATATATAGTATATATATACACACACACACATATATATACATATATGTATATATATATATATATATATATATATATATATATATATATATATATATATATATATATATATAGTATATATATACACACACACATATATATACATATATGTATATATATATATATATATATATATATATATATATATATATATATATATATATCGTTTTAATACAATTCAGTTTTGTATTTAGCATGATCCAATATTTTATTCAATTAGAATATGAAAAAATTACTATTTTTGCCTCGTCGGCGGCGTGAATGTGAATGGAAAGTACAGATTTTAGAGATTTTACTAATGAGATGAACGTCTGTTAAAAAAAAAAAAAAAAGGAGTGTGGTAGCAATCATATAAAATGAACTGCATCCTTTTATATTAATCACTCTGTTATGGCCGAATTGATTAGAGAATTTTCGAATAGTTCTTTTTTAAGGTTAGAGAATTTTTGATTAGTTCTTTTTTAAGGTTGCTCCAATATCTGAATTATCGAAATTTACATTTTCAATACTAGGGATGGAATTGTTCTTGGGTCTTCTCCTGCAGTGTTCGAAGATGAATTGATAAGTAATTTCATTTAGAAATAACCTGAAGCTGAGTAACCTTTTGTTACACTGTCTACTCATCAGTTGTTTAAGGAACTCATCAGGCCTAACTTGGATTTCTGTTTCAGATTTTAAGAAATCTTTCCATCGTACGATTGAGTCTTTTCTCTTCTATGGGACCATTAAATTATTCTGTTGGTCTGTTCATGGGCCCGTTTCATCATCTTACAATACTTTTTCCCAGTGTTGTTTTACGTGAAGGCTGTTTAAGCAACTTATTTTTTTTTTTTTTAGTGTCTTTTGTATTCCTCACACTCTCCATTTCATCAATGAGCCTGCAGATTTGTTTCGAAATTGGCCGGGGTGCTGAGAGGATATTCTCTTATTTTCTCAGTGGTAAAATAAACATCGGGGCAACTTCGGTGCTTTTCAACTTGAGGAAAGTCGATTAACTCTTTGCTTCCGTTGCGCTTTTGTCAGTACAGACATTTTGCATCGGCTTTGCAAAGCTTCACGCGGAAATCCCCGCGTGTTAAATCATTCCCCAAGCCGTTCAGCTTCCAAGCGAATTTCCTTTATGAAAAAAGGGCAATTTGCTCGTAACTACGAAACGCTTCTCCTCCAACTGAGCCGCTAATGACGCTTTAATTGATCGTAAACCCGGCGAATGCGCAAAAAAGTTCAATACCGCCGGAGCGCTTTTCATCGAGGACCAAACTCGTGTCCCTATAAACAACGGCAAAAAGAACAGCAAGGCAACGGGGATCATTGTACCCCCCCAAAAAGAACCCTTTGGCTTATATACCTTAGATTAATCTCCCATAACCTCTTACAATGGCCGATCTTTAACCTTAGACTCATAAAATCTAAAAAGGGTGACCTCGAAGATATACGGTCTTTCTTTGGCCAAATTTGACTTTCATAAATTTGCTTTATTCTCTGTCTTTGTTCCCACTCTTCATTGAAGATGTGGGCGCGATCGATTGTAGTAGACGGGGCTGAACCTCGGAGTGGTCAAAGTGAAAAATGAATAGCTCAGGCCTTCATCCGACCTTTAGGAAGCGGTTGAATGGAGGCATGTAAAGTCAGAGTCATCCTTTTCCGAATTTTGCGTTGCCATTAATGCGCCACATTATATCGATGCTTGTTAAACTCTCTCTCTCTCTCTCTCTCTCTCTCTCTAGAATATTACGTAATATATGGATATAGTTAAACTGCACTGTCGCTGCACACATCCTAGAAGCACCTACAGGGAAGGCTTTTCATAGCCCATTGTTCATTCATTAGCGATGTGAGACTTGGATAGAAAGAAAAGATCATTAATAGTAGAAAATAGGAAGCAATGAATTCTATAGTTTTATACCGAGCCATTTCCTTTGTAGCGGTATCGATTGGCATGATATTAAGGCTTGCTAAAGCTGAATAAATTTAATTGAAACGGCATCAGTTCAAACCAAGAATGAACATTTCCGTAAAAGAAATGTAAGAAGCCTGTTTTCACAATAGAAGAGACATATTAAATCGTGCTACTTTTTGTCTCAAAACTTTTTGGAGAGAGAGAGAGAGAGAGAGAGAGAGAGAGAGAGAGAGAGAGAGAGAGAGAGAGAGAGAGAGAGCCGAGCGCAGCAAAAGAGCGGAGGAAGTAGATGGACATACTAATAAAACCCATGTATATCCCCATAAGAAAAGGATAAGTGTTCGTAAATTTTGTTCCTGACACCTTCCAACGTGATAAACATCCCGCTCTGATTTTAATCCGAGGGAAACCTCTTACGCATTGTATCTTCGGGTGGAAATAAAGAATCTCTTTGTATCTGTTCGGGGGGATACTTGGAAATTTCATTTTCGAAGGAAACAAATACATAACTCGTTAGCATGGGATTACATTTCATCTTGCCGAGAGCTTTTATGGAATTGAGGCGCTCAGGTGCGCGCTGAAAATGCCATATTCTTGTGTAAGTGAATGTGTAATATACAAAACACTTTATTTTTTCTTACTGGGGGACAGAAATTCTTGTTTGTGTTCGTGCCTGCTTCTCTGGCGATTTTCTCAGAAGGCTCTGTCGATCTTCAGTGAAATCTCTGGATGACGCTCAGCACACAAAAGCAAATGTAATGGAATTACTTTGCATCCCAAAGAGCGGTAAAGATTTCCATCCACAACCTTGTGAAGGATAAAACCTAATTCTACGTTTGCGAGGACAACGTGACGTCACGTGCGTGAGGTCACTTTTTTGATCGGTCGTGTAATTTTCAACGCTTATGAATGCCCAGACAACCATTTAAGGCTATTTCATATTTGAACAGCTGCTTAACTTGGTGTTTTGATTTTCATTACAGTAGCTTAGTTGTGTTGAATTTCATTTTAATTATATGCTCTTCGGAATGGTTTCTCTCAGGTCCGGAAGGGAAGTGATGGGTGCGCTGAGAATATATATATATATATATATATATATATATATATATATATATATATATATATATATATATATATATATATATATATATACATATATATATATATATATACATTATATATTTATGTGTATATATGTATATATATACATATATGCAGTATATACATTTATGTATTGTATATGTGTGTTTGTGTGTGTGTGCGCACATACGCTATCGTGATATTTTTATTCTTAAATGGAAAGAAAATAATGGGTTATGAATTTCTGAAAACGCTTAACCTAAATAGTTTGTAAAATCAGCTGCGTGTTGTTCCGCATTATATGCTACGAGAACTTGCATCTGGGTGTTATTAAACCTTAACGGTGTATGGGAAAATTAGTATGGATCGAAATCTGTTTTCATGAGAAAAAAATGTTTGCAGAGTTATGGAATGTAAGAGTTAATAGTTTCCATATAGCTTTTCATGTTAGCTCTGTAGGCCACCACCGACCCCCATACAGTGACCAAATTCGGTATATGAGATTTCCTTCTAGAGTTGACATTTCACTGTTGTATTCCCTTGACTAAGGGATGGGGATTTGAAGCATCGCGATTTGTTGGATTTGTACGAAGACTGACCTGCCCTTCATCTTACAGAGACGACAGTGATTTTGTGGTCCAAAATGTGTGGGTAAAGTGTGTAGTTGGATTGCATTGCGGAAGTCATTACACATTCCCTGTTCAGAGAGCATGTGTGTTTTAATTAGATAATTGCTCAAACTTTATAACTTTAAGTTTATACCTGTGTGGTTATGGTGTAGCTCCCCGGTAATTTTCTATGACCTTCTAAATATAACGTTCATAATTTATAGTGAGGGATAATGCCAATTGTTGTTGAGATATGTTAACTCTCTCTCATGGACACACACACACACGCACACGCACACACGCACACACGCACACACGCACACACACACACATATATATATATATATATATATATATATATATATATATATATATATATATATATATAGTTTTAAGTATGTGTTATATCTGTGTTTGAGTACATTTTTAGGAGCCACAATGACTCTTGAACTCCTCTCACATATTTAATCCACTTGCCACTGTATGCCGTGAATTTTAACGGATAATAGACGAAGCTCTTGCTTTCCTTGTTGGATTTGAAGCCTTTACTTGTGTATATATGTCATAATCAGATTTATTTAACAAAACGGAACTGGACCCATCTACACCATGGCAATATAATGTTTAAAATGTTTGCTTTGAAGGCTTAAGCATACATACCTTACGTCGGTTCGAATCCAACTTTGAAAGGAAGAGTTTATTCATTAATGTTACTTGCACATGACAGCAAGTATAAAAAAATACTTCTTTAGCTCTCGAACAAGCTTGATCCCTTATCTAGGATACTGAAAATTTGGGTACACTGTGCGATGCTAAATGACAGAGGTTAAAAAGTTTTTTTCTTCCACTCGGAAGAGAGTGTTATCCACTTGCTTGCGGGCTGGTGGGAAAGGATTCCTTACTTAGGGAGAGACACGGTAACTGAACCAAGCAAAGCGAGAGCTACTGATCTCCTCAGATTGAATTTGGGAAGTGGTTGTCTGAGTAAAGGGTTGTTATGTGTCAGCCTGTGAGATGGAAGGACACCGTTGTTCTTCTCAGCACAAGAGGGCTGAAGTATATTAACTGTAAAGGACAGTAAACAGACCAGCCTCTTCATGAGATAAATAACGTCGATCACACGATTTACAGGTACAGACGCGGACAATATTAAACTCCATTAATTTGGCTCAGGGAACAGTCACCAGTAAGGAAAGCGCGAGTTTTTAGAGGTAGAATCGACGATTTTTTTTTATTATGCAGTCCTTCAATACAAGTTGTCTGAAGAGAGGGACTGGATTAAAGGAAGCTATTGGCAGATTTTCTCTTGGGGAAATCGAACTTGCTCATTAAAGGTTCCGTATTCAGAGCCTTTTCTTGTTTAATTTTAACAATGGGGATGACTGGAGGGCAAGGATAGGATAAGTATGAAGGACTGAATCACGGAATTATATGTGTATACGTACATACGTGCTTATATATATAAATATATATTTTCAATCTTAGTGTGTATACCCTAATAGGGAGTGATTCCCTGGAAAAAAAAAATAGTGATTTTTGCCACATTCACTTTTAAACTGCTGTGCCGTGGATGAAGAGCAGGTGTAGAAAGCCTCCACAGTAGTAGTTGATTCGCATACCTACACAGAAGAAATATCTGCAGCGTATCAAACCCCCTACAACTATGTCATTTACCACTTTCTTGTCGGCACTTTCACTTCCCGGATGTTTGGGCCTGTCCGTTCCAATGCTGCGTCCATTTCATTTATTCCTACCTTTCCAGTTCTGTCTCTCCTTCCTCCCAACACTTCCGAATTTCATACTCTCTTCAATAACCCATCGTTCTCCATTTTTTTCACATGACAGAACCATCACAGATTACTCAGATTCATC
This sequence comes from Macrobrachium rosenbergii, assembly GCA_039081455.1. Lineage (NCBI taxonomy): Eukaryota > Metazoa > Arthropoda > Malacostraca > Decapoda > Palaemonidae > Macrobrachium > Macrobrachium rosenbergii. Next base: position 2,894,359 of record JANJGK010000021.1, on the reverse strand, counting down.
CTTCCACTTACGCTAACAATGAATGAGTCCTTCTACCTACGCTAACAATTCTATCACTTCCCAGTATCTTCACATTTATCACCTTTCCATTCTTTTCATAGCCCAATTCTTCTTTCATTTGTATTCATCACCCACACTTCACTTCCATAGAGGAGAACTGGTTAAGCACTCCCTTCATGCATTTCAACCTTGGGTTCCATGTACATCCCCACTTTCTTCACAACCTTTTGCACGCGTCTTGATGTTTCTCTTGACAGACCTACTCCGTGACTTACCTCTTCTCTCATCCTCGTTCCATTCTCTCTGTCTTCGCTGATATTCACGGCACCAAATTCCTACTTCCCCTTTACCTTCGTAACGTTCCCCTTGCTTACATTAGCTGTCTCTCCTCTTGCAAACACTTTCAAACTCTTTTACTAGTCTCTGCTGTTTCCCTTCTTTGTAGCCAATCAGTATTGTATCGCCTGTGAACATCAGCCATTCCACACTCCATTCACAACCCACCTTCTTACCCCATAACTTTGACCATACATCTACTACCCCACCCACGACTTCTCGCAACTCTCCATTCACAAAGATATTAAACAGTTAAGGAGACATAACTCACCCTTGTTTCAGATCCAATTTTTTTTTTTACATCAGACTAGTCACTCTCTTGCCTACAAACTTTACCACACTTCTTTATCACTATCAGACATTTTCCTTACACTCTGTACATATTTCTCTGTCAAACAGTTCCCTAATAAATTTTCTCTCAAACTTACTCTTAATTGTTTCATCCTGAAGACTTATTATCCATTCACGCTCTTCCCTTTACAAAACCCGCATTGCTCTTCCCATACCAAATCTTCTGTCACCTGTTCTGTCCTCTAATTCAAAATTCTATCAAACACCATCCATGATATACAGAGCAAAGTTATACCCTTATAATTCTTACAGTCTTCTCTATCACCTTTGCCCTTATGCAATGGAACACTTATTCCGCTCACCTTTCGTTCATCCAGACATACCTTACACACCCTGGTCAGTCTTCACCACTGCATCAACTTGCTTTTTCATCTACTCTGAACCGGTATATATATATGTATATATATATATATATATACACACACACACACACACACACACATATATATATATATATATATATATATATATATATATATATATATATATATATATATATATATATATATATACTGGTTCAGAGTAGATTAAGAGCAAGTATATATATATATATATATACTGTATATATATATATATATATATATATATATATATATATATATATATATATATATATATATATATATATATATACTGGTTCAGAGTAGGTGAAAAAGCAAGTATATATAAATATATATATATATATGTATATATATATATATATATATATATATATATATATATATATATATATATATATTTTTTTTTTGAGGGCAGTAAAGGCGTGGTTAAGTAATCCCCGACCTTATCAGGAATTCTGTTATGAGCATGTTTTATGTATGGATCGTGTAAATGATGCATTTAAAACAACACATATACGTTCATGGCTTATACTCCAAAAATAAATGAACATCTGCATACAATTATACATATGAACCCAACGGCTATAGAACTACGTGTGGGTATAGACGCATTCCTAACAATATGTTCAGAACTGTGCATATATATGTTCGAGTGTGAGATAACATTCCCTTTCTTTGCACTTCAAATGGCTGAAAGTATTTCAGGCGGTCTCGGCCTGAAAAGCTTCGACAAACATCAACTTGGCAAAATTCGGACGTGTGCGGAAGTGGAAGGCTGATAAGAGGAGTGCTTCCAGTGGTTGGATGCTGAATATGCCCTTTAATGATAAAGGGTCAACCCATGATTATTGTGTGAATAATGCAGCCTGTTTTGCCTCCCGTTCCTCGTCTCTCTCCTTTGCGCGAAAGATGGAGGGCGGTGCAGTGTACGAGGGGTTTATTTCAGAATGAATGGCATTATACGATGAGGCTTTTATTTTCGTGTCTCGTTTTTCTCTCCCTGACGTTGCAATTGCATTTATTGTTATTTAACTCTCTGGAATGAACGCTGTCGTTAAATTTAATTGCTGTTTATAAAATTGAATTAAGTTTTTTTTGGCCTCATTTTGTCCGGTTTACGTAGAAGAAATACAATTAAAGTTTGATCACATATTTTGGGAATGAACCCTTCTGGAATTATAGTTTTGCCTTGTATAAATTACCCCGGTCTTCTTAAATGATATACGCATCCCTAAAAACGCTCCATTCCGAAAATGGCTGGGTTGAATTTAATAAGAGCGAACAGGCTTAATTTATAGACTCCGCTTAGCACCGTCGGCTGTGTTCATTTCCTCGAGACAACAACAGGTGACTCGTAAATTTCCCCGTCATCGTGAGGCTCATATTGTTGCATGGCGGCGCTTTTTATCCGCATTAACTCAGCGGGCAAGAGTGCGAGAGAAAGCTTTAAAATCCCGGCGAAGCTCAGGGCAGGCTTTTGTAAAGCGGCGTGGCCCTAATGTCCCCAGTTTCCCTCTTCCGATCTTTGTTGATGCTCGAGGGAATCTTGTGTCCTCGCGGCAGAAATCTGGAAAAAGGTGACGACGTCAAACCGGGTGAGTTATTCGTTAAAAAAGAACATAAATTAGGTAGCTGATGCAAGAAAGGACGATGGGTTAATTAGTTTTCATGGAGCGGGAGCGAGTGCGCTCGCGCGCGAGGCAGAGAGAGAGAGAGAGAGAGAGAGAGAGAGAGAGAGAGAGAGAGAGAGAGAGAGTAGGTAAGTTATGAGAGAAGAAAATACATAACAGTAGGGAAATCCCGCCGAAAACCTACTGTATACTGATCTGACTTTATCTTTTAACTTTGGGATGACTTTATAATGTTTTAGGATTCCAGTTCATTCTTGGCGTTTAGCCTGAGCGAAAACTCGTCTGAAATAGACCTGATCCAATAGAATTACTGATTAGTTTGCCAGGACTGCATAGTCCTTAACGCATGGTGTGAATATTCGTTGTAAAAGAACTTGGGAAACTGCTACTTCTCTCTTATTTCATTTAACGCCGTGGTTTTCAACCTTTTTCATACCACGACCCCTTATGAGCACCTCAATATGACCGATGACTCCCTTTAAAATTTTTGATTCAATAATATGTAGGATTACCATATTTTCATCAACCAAAGACAGTACAAAAGGTTTCTCTTATTCACTATGACAGGTCCCAAACCTATCTACACGTTTTTATTTATTCCTCCTTTCATATCTGTTAGAATTTTTTTCCTCTGACGAGTTACAAGTTTATCTGAAACCACAGTTTTTTTGCTATTCATTTCTGCTTCCAAATCTGCTAGACCTTTCTGCTCTGACGGGTCCAAAGTCTATCTGTAAACACGATTTTTCACTGTTAATTTGCAGTATACACACGTTCCCACTGAACATGGAACATTGTTGGGTGACTGACTGCTTGTCCTGAGCATTCTGGGACATTTTTCTGACTGACCGGGACGACCAGGACAAGGCCTCAAATCGGGGACGAATCTCGGCCAAACCGGGACGTATGGTAACCCTAATTCATATGTAATGCCCTAGTACAAAAATAGCACTGCACTGTCATAAATTTGCTACTTGGATTAAAATGATATTATTATAACTATTTCTGTTAAATAAGTTAAATTATAGACTGTTGTGGCCTGATGACCAGGTGTTGCTTCGTGTAACGGCGGTGAAGTTGTAAAAGCTAAAACACACCCTCGCTCGAGAACGATCTCGCGACCCCAGAGAAAAGGCTGGTGTGGGGGGTGGGGGAGGGATCGCCACCCCCAGGTTGAAAACCTCTGATTTAACGGATACCGAATGAATATCATGAGGCCACAGAACGCTTTTTGTGTTTTTTATTTTTTTAGAATTTTCGAATTACTAAAACCGAGATTTGGATCTCCACTAACTTTAAAAACCTTTGAGGAGCTGTAGACATTTTCAAAATATATGACGAAATACTGATATTAAAGGATTTATATAAATATTGCTATTCAAAAAGAAAGTTCCTAACTATTTAATAATAAAAATAAGACCATAAAGTAGAACAAATTTGTTAGTCATTGAAAACTGATATTATTATTACTGTTATTATCATACATTAGACTGGTTGACTTATACCGCATCGGAAGAATACGACTGCTTTGAAGTAGTCTAGGAAATTTACTGGTTCAGGTCAGTATTGCATCATGTTCCAAGTCAGAAGTGCTTCGATTGAAGGGCCGTGTGTCCTTCGGGAGATTCGAAGTTTGAGGGAGCCCCTTTTGTTGAAGCCAATGGCACCTCTTATAGTCGTTGTAGAGTGCACGGTGTGAATTACCTGAGGACCAGGGGAACATGGTTTCCGTTGGGATTGTACAATGGGAGCCATGACCCCCTGGTCTTCGGATAATTCACACCGTGCACTTTACCGTGCCATTGGTTTCCAATGAGGAGGCTCCGTCACCCTTTGTGCCTCCCAAAGGGCACACAACCCATCAATTGACGCACTTCTAACTTGGGGCATGATGCAATGCAGTATGGGGATTAGGGAGGTGATAGACCTGTGGAGAGAAGAAGAAAAGGGGCTAGCGGGACTGGCTCAAAAGAAGTAGAAGGAGGGATGAGCCAACGGAAAACTTAAAAGTTCTGGGATGCCGGGTATCAGAATTTAAAGGCTTATAGAACTATGATATTAATGAAGTGCCAGAGTGCGTGCAAGACTGAGGTAAAACATCTGGATTTTTACAAGGGATCAATGTGTTACGAATGAATCATCTAGACGGTATGTGAAGAAGCAGTTGGCAGACTGTAGATTTATTTTCACTTGGCGGCTAAACATTGTATGCGCAGTGACTACTGTCTTAGTAGAAGTAACATCAATGTTAGTATCTGTAGTGATGGGTAGCGGTAGTAATAATAGTGAAATACCCATCTCTTTTGTGTTCGAAGTTGTATTCCTCAATGTGCATCTTTAATGATTCCTCTACCTTGAGTATCAAAACATGGCAATTCTGCCCCATTTAATAGGCTTATCTTCATGGACAGCTGACTCTCCTTCAACAACAATCCGCATCAAAACGACCAATCACGAAGAATGCAGAGAATTCTACTTTAAGGATAATTTGGATGTTGTTCTTGTTAACGGGAGGCCGTCTGGAGTACTATTAGCGTTAAAAAAAAAAAAAATATTTAACCCATTCCTATACACAAGGCAAATCAGATCCGCGAACATCGAATAGCCGCGGAATTTTAAAGGGCTACAGAAGCGGAATCATGCAGAGCAATTCATCAAAGGGATTTGAGGTTGGAGAGAGAGAGAGAGAGAGAGAGAGAGAGAGAGAGAGAGAGAGAGAGAGAGAGAGAGAGAGAGAGAGAGAATTGATGCATAACTTACGAACCAGACCGTTGGAAAGGGTTTCTTCGTTATTCTTTGTTATGCCCAGGTACAGATATCTCAAATACTGATACCACCTAAAGAAAGGTCGCTTTTCATTTGTTGCACGTGAAGGTGAAAGAAACTGGTCAGACAGCAGTTCTTATCCAATTCCCCAAAATAAAAGTGGCCCCTTGGAAGATTTTGACTCTGAAAGGTTAACGACAAAAGTACTCTCATTAGCTTGAATGTTTTAGCGGATGTGGGGACACGTCCTTTTAAACGGTAAATATATACGAGCTACAAGAGATTTTGTTAAAACAAAGGAAATGAAAGAATTACGAATTGTTTCATGCATATGATGTATTTATCCTTTTGTTTGGAGAGTCCACAGTCTGAGCAAAAAGTGGCGCAATTTAACTGATATAGATCTGATTTTGTATTTTTTACTCTTTTTCTGAATGATAGAATTTGTGACACTGAAAGATTCAGAACATTCATATTCTACCGTTATTTTGCTGGTACACGTAGTCAGTGAAGACATTCATATACTACTCTTATTTTGCTGGTACACATAGTCAATGAAGACATTCATATACTATTCTTATTTTGCTGGT
>JANJGK010000021.1:2881982-2888244 GCA_039081455.1 Macrobrachium rosenbergii | reverse complement strand
AGAGAGAGAGAGAGAGAGAGAGAGAGGAGAGAGAGAGAGAGACTGCGCATGCCAATGTCCACACTTTCACAGGTTAATTTTGGTACTCTTGTTTTTTCTTTTTTTTTGTGTGATGAACAGGTGAGGAGGCTTTCATGGTAAAAGAGAGTGTGCCGTGAAGATTAAACGAGATAAGTATTCAGAAGCGAAAGGACAGAGACTGTTTTTTTAAATGGCGGGGTCATTTTACACCATTAACTTTTATTAAAATCAGATAGATTTTGTGAACTGCTGGAACAGAATAAAACCTTTAACTAATTTAAAGAGGTAATGTTTACAAGTGGCTAGCAAGCTACGTTTTGCTGTTTTTTAGTTTTCTGTAAAAGAAAACTGTTGAAATAGCATTGTCTGTCCGTCCGCACTTTTTCTGTCCGCCCTCAGATCTTAAAAACTACTGAGGCCAGAGGGCTGCAAACTGGCATGTTGATCATCCACCCTCCAATCATCAAACATACCAAATTGCAGCTCTCTAGCCTCAGTAGTTTTTTTTTTTTATTTAAGGTTAAAGTTATTCCTGATCGTGCGTCTGCTCACCGCAACAACGCAGGCTACCACGGCCGGCTGATGAGTTTCATTCAACATTATGCGCTGTACAAGAAAACTCGATTGCGCTGAAGAAAGTTCGGAGCATATTTTACCTGTTTCTTTTTGTGATTACCTCGGGAAGTGATTCTTGAAAGATACTGAAAGCCTGACAGGGTGGGTGACGCATGAAGTGTCATCACAGGAAAGCTGGGAGAATTGCCTCAGCTGAAATGTTTTCATCACATGAGGAAAAGACCAGGAAATAGGTTAGTAAGGTTTCGACGTGTAAAGGCAGGAAGGGAGCGGGGAATAGCATGATTCACGGGCGCAAGAAAAGGTGCTTGGTGCTACTAATTGCGTTCCTGCATGCATGGATCGAGCTGACCTTGGAACATGTTGCGCTAGTATTTTTATTTCTTTCTTTGCTGGAGCAACTTGTTTTCGTGGAGATATGCTTGCAAGGGAGATTTGCTTCATTCAAGAAATACCTGTATATTTACTGATACTTGAGCCTGTCTGAACAAAAGCATGAAATGTTTCAATCCTTTCCTAAGCTGGGCAGTCAGGAACGAAGGCCATGGATTTGAGTTATTTTGACAGCGATTTTCACCATCGTGAAAATACACTTCTGAAAGCGTTTCTTCGATTGACCCTTCCATCGCTTTTATAGAATGCTTGCGAAAATTTACCCCCCCACCCCCCCCCCGCCCACTCGGTGCCTTCCCCTGCCGACGCACCTGTCCTAAGCCGTATCGCATTTTTGGCATGAGCGATCAAACATATATGAACGCAAACAGTCAAAAGGAGAAGGTAAACATGACGGCCGGGGGTTCCATTTTCTTCTCGTCTCTTGTCGCTCTCCTACAGAAGCGTCATAGCCATTTCTTTTCATGTTCTGCCTTTTAGTCTGCGACTTCCCTCCCTCCTCCTCCTCCTCCCTCCCTTTCCCTTTCATCTTCTTCCCCCATGTTTACCTCCGGAGGAAAAGGGCTGTGGCGTTTGCGATGCCAGTACGCACTGATGGAGGTGGAAATAAGCGAGAGAGAGAGAGAGAGGGAGAGAGGAGAGAGAGAGAGAGAGAGAGAGAGAGAGAGAGAGAGAGAGAGAGAGAGAGAGAGAGAGCGGAGAAAAAATCGTGTGGACTATCGCCGGGTGTTCCAGCTCAGGAAATTAATAGATGAGTATCGAGCTGCGCCAATTGCGATTGTCTGTCTATGTGAGCTGTGCGATAAAAGCTCAGACCTTTTTTGCATTTGCGACAGTCTCGTTTTAAAGATCACATTTTTATCACTGTTATTATTGCTATTATTGAGTAGAAGATTAGTCAAATCTATTGACTTTCTATAATCATAAGGAATGGTTGGACGTTCGCTGATAAATATAGAATTAATATCCTGACTATTTTTTGCAAGACTTCCTGATGTGGTTAAGAAAAAAAGCTCATACAAAACGTCCACCTAAGGAATGCTTTGTTCTTTCATTACCTATCATGCAGGAAAATTGAGCTCTCTCTCTCTCTCTCTCTCTCGCGCGCGCGCGCCTGTTTTTATTTTGCTTACATGCATCATTGAATGTTTTTTACACTAAGATACGCTTATCGGGACTTAAAAGGAACGAGAGAGAATTCAGGGACATGTCTGAATGAAAAGGGGATCACAAGGATTTTAAAATGGAAAAAAGGGTGAATTTTCAAGTGCTGGATATTGGGGGGAAAAGGGGGCATACCCATTTTATATATTGTGTGGCCATGAAAGACCTTCTCAATTAAAATGCGCAATCGTAACACGGGGAACGTCCTGATTTGTTTCTCCGGATATTTCACGATTTACTCCAGTTATTCTAAAAGGACATATATCGATAACTTACGAGTTTCCGGTTAATTAGAACTAGAGAAGATCCCTGTTACCTCTTGCCTAAAATAGACGTAAGTTTTCCTCTACCGAGTTGATCAGGCAAACTGCACAATGTTATTTTTCCAAGGTGAAGAAAACGAGTCGTTGTAACAGTTCAGATCTGGCCTCAGTCATTCGAGGAAAAATAGAGTTAAGGCTAATTAGTGTGTCTATCTTAGACGAGACGAACTTATTTTAGTCCATTAAATCAGTTATTGAGACGAGTGGTTCGTTTTGTCACTTAATAAGCCACGTGCCATTTCTTTTCTGTTAATTGTGAGGGGGGGGGGACGGATTGACACGATCAACTACAACAGTCACTAACAATCTCTCTCTCTCTCTCTCTCTCTCTCTCTCTCTCTCTCTCTCTCTCTCTCTCTCTCTCTCACCTGCACGTATTTGTTTTAGACACGACTGGAAATTTCCCTCAATTGTGGAGGTAAGCTTTTCCCCATAAAGAAGTAGACTTAAAACACTTATCAAATATTCTTTACTTTTTCTCAGGATGTACCTACTGTAATGCCTGAGTTACATAGTTCGGTTCTTAATAATTTTTCGTTATCAATTCTCAGTATTTATTTATTTTCGCAGTTTCGGTATCTTTTGAATGAATTTATAGCTTCCTATTTTTTTCATTTTACTCTTCCAGCGAGTTTATCCCTCCTACCAATAGCGATAATCATTAAGAATAAGACGAAGAGGAAAAGAAGAAGAAGAAGAGGAAAGTAATAGGGAAACGCTTATAGACAACAGAGATTTGTCGCAAACGAGCGAAACATATTCTCACGACAATCAGGGAATAACAATAGAGATTTCTCGGGGAGTTTTCTCGTCTATTTCTGCATCAGTATGTTCTTACATGATATTTTTCTTCCTATTTAATCGCTTCCAGGAACCGCCAGAGAGGAAGAGGAGTGTTTGCTGAATCGTAGATCCACATACTCCAATTATCCAAGAAAAACATGCTGAAGATGTCTGACTGAGTGCCTAATGAGAGAGAGAGAGAGAGAGAGAGAGAGAGAGGAGAGAGAGAGAGAGAGATGGGGGAAGAGAGAGACAAAGAGAGACAGAGAAAGCGGTAGGTGGGGGAATAGAGAGAGAGAGAGAGAGAGAGAGAGAGAGAGAGAGAGAGAGAGAGAGAGAGGAGAGAGAGAGAGAGAGAAGTCAGCATCTTGTTAAATCACCGGGGAACTTTAATGAAGATGAATGAATATTTATGGGAAATAAATAACACAGGCGACTCGCTCTTAGAAAACCCCGATGTTTACTTACTTTCAGTCAACTAGTTTTATGGTCGATAAAATCTGGTTATACAAAGAGGAAAGGTTATTAAAAGATTTTTTAGTTGACGAAGGTTCTAATTTAATAGCCTAATTTCTTGGAAACATTAAAGAAATGTTTGACAGTTGAAATGGGTTTTATCCACGTGAAAAGGACGACTCTCACGATGTTTTAATTCTACGTGACCGTTCAGATGTCGTGATATGATAGCAGAATGTCAGGATCGTTATCTTCGTTATTTTTTTGTAATGCAACCTAGTCCCTTATCTACAACATTCAGTTCCTCACTGGACGGGTCGATATCGTTCTCGGCTAGCACTGTGCTGGTCCCCGCGTTCGATTCTCCGGCCGGCTAATGAAGAATTAGAGGAATTTATTTCTGGTGACAGAAATTCATTTCTTGGTATAATGTGGTTCGGATTCCACAATAAGCTGCAGGTCCCGTTGCTAGGTAACCCATTGGTTCTTAGCCCACGTAAAATAAGTCTAATCCTTCGGGCCAGCCCTAGGAGAGCTGTTAATCAGCTCAGTGGTCTGGTTAAACTGTGGTATACCTTACTTTATCTACACCATTCAAGATGAGAAATAAAAACAAGGAAGACAGAAAAACATGACTGGAGGAAATTCGGTAACAGAGAGGCAAGAAGGAAAACATAGTAAGGGGAAAACTCCAAAGCTCTTCTGTCGTGCGTAAGGAACATTGGTCGAACCTAGCAATCACAAGCACACTGATTTCGCAGAATAAATGAGGGACGTGGCTGTCTCGCTGGTGTTACGAAGCCGCTTTACCGGGAGAGAAAAGATAACCGCTGGTGCTTTGGTTAAAAGAATATATATATATATATATATATATATATATATATATATATATATATATATATATATATATTATATATATATATATATATATATATATATATATTAATCCGGACAGGTGAGGTCAATTCAATAAAATCATATTTTAGAATATACTTAGTAATGAATGGGGTAAGTTAATGGGGCACAGACGAAGGGAATGCGTGGAAAACAAATCATACCGCGTTACCTTCCCTTAACCCCTCTTGTAAATAAGCTTTTATCTATCACTCCCTAAGTTCACGAACTGATAACCTCCTTGCAAACTCTATTCCACAACGCTGTAGCTACAACAGAACAAAACAATAATTGGTGTTACCTTCAAAGAATGACTATCACCATTCACATGGCCTTGGAGCCTATTTGGATGAGCCTCATGAACAAGATCGAGAGAAATTCATTGTGACAGCCAGATCTCTTCACTTTTGCGATTTTCATTGGAATGGAAGGAATCGTAAAGATTCTGGAAGCGAAAATGCATTCCGGTAAAGCTTCTTTCGAAGTTCACAGGTTTAAAAAATAAGCCGATAATACAAGTTTGTTTATTTCACCGTTCTTTATAGTTTATCTCCGAATAACAGAATTATTGATGATAAAATTGTCATATATATATAATCGTTAAAATCCAAAGCTGATGCGATCGACATTAAAACTTACAGCGGACGATTTTCTATAAAGAGAATTGCCAGCCATATTTTCTTATGAATTTTGGAAGAAACGAAACTATTATTTTACTGGTAAAAAATTTTCGAAAATTCGTTATGCTTGGAACCGGAGTTCCTGCTTTTCATAGGCCTCACATTTAAAGGGAAACACTAAAACAGAGGGCGTTTGATCCAGTGCTTCCACGAATTGATGTATGTATTGTGACGTTAGGAAAAGAATTTCAAACTGAAATTTCCCCGTTGATACCTTCAAAATTTTACCCGTGAAATTTACGCAAAGTTAATTTTAGTGAAAAAGAATAAAAGTTGTCTGTAAAAGAAACGAAAATACCTTGACCGCTGTTTTTTACGACTTGAGGTATGTGACGACCAATCAAAAATATTCCTAATTGAGTCTGGATCGTTTAAGACTTTTCTTTTATGCCGAAAAACAGACACTTCTTTAAACCAGTCTTAATGAGAGATTAAGTTAGGAAAGATTGAGGGATTCCTGATTAGGGAATAATTGTATTGATAATTCATGCTGAGAATTTTCATTCGACTTAATTATCTTGTAGATTAGCTTTTTCTTAGTTTTTTTCAGGATGATGCTAACTATTTTACAGTGTAAACTACTCTATATCAAGTCATCAGTTTCGTAATTTTTTGTCAACATTAAGTTTTGTCTTTTTTTTATATCAGCATTCAGTTTCATCGTTTTTTTTTTATTTCAACATTCAATTTAGCCATATTTTTTACATCAACCCTCAGTATCATTTTTTTTTATATCAACATTGAATTTTGTCATTTTTTATATCTACACAGTGCTGTAATTTTTTGCCAACATTCCTATGGTCATTGTTAACGGAATTCTGTTTTGATTTTTGCTCCCAAACTTTAGTGCATATTCCCTTTTGTCAGCTGTCTCTTATAGAATGCCTCACTCGCCCTCCATCTTTCAATCACAGACCAACAAAACAAACGCCACAAAGGCTTGTCTGGTTCAGGCACTGCCTGCCAGTCAGT
>JANJGK010000021.1:2871982-2879482 GCA_039081455.1 Macrobrachium rosenbergii | reverse complement strand
TCACTGCCAGTAGTGGTGTCTAGGGATGTTCTGTCACTCGTGTCTCGTCTTTTCACTGATTTGCTCATTGTCATGTACAGTACATACATTCTTACAAAGTGGGAAAAGCTACTTGAAGCCTTTGGATTCTCATGTATATCCTATGGTTTCCTTGAAGAAAGTAGGATGAAGTCTGTGTTCCTCTGTATTTAATGCAGGCCATCGTTGATTTATACTCGCAACTTCTGCTATTTTCAATCCGTGGAACCAGGCTTCTCTGTGCAAGATCTCTGCCCTTTCTAATAATTCTGCTAGTATCGGTCATGGTCATCTGTGTAGTGCTGAAATATTGCCCCTTGGTTACCGTGGGGCCAGGGTATTATTATAGCACCATTAAGACCCACAAGGCAGGCAACCTGTTGCACCCTACGTTAACTCTCTAATTTATGAAATAGCCAAAACTCTGAATAAGATCATCACTCCTTTCATCCCCTGTGGGTACTCAGTGGTTTCCCCAGTAAAGTTCATCGATATTTTGAATACTACATCTCCAAGCTCTACCATTGCATCGCTGAACATAGAAAATCTATTCACGAATGTACTAGTGGATGAAACCTTCGATATTATTTTAAGGAGAGTCTACCATTCGGATGCCATGCTCCTTGACATACCAGAAGTTGCCCTTCGATGTCTTCTCCAAATCTGCACCAAGGAGGCCCCCTACCTCTCATACAGGGGTGACCCCTTTCAACAGATGGATAGTGTTGCCATGGGATCCCCCCTTGGCATCCTATTTGCCAAAATTTACAAGGCAGATGTTGAAGAAAAAACCTTCAATTTCTATCTGAAACTTAAGATATATGCCCAATATATAGATGATATCTTCATTGCTATCAATATTGACGAAGAAGCTACCTGCCTATAGCATGCCTCGTTGAGGAACTCTAGCCTAAACTTCACTATTGAATATGGTGTCAAAGGTCGACTTCCCTTCTTGGATGTAAATGTGGAGAAGAATGGGGACAGGTATAATGCCACTGTGTACCAAACGGCAACTAATGTAGGCCAGTGCCTTAACGTCTGTAGGGAGTGGCCTGACACTTACAAACGCTCTGTGGTAGCCACGTATGTGAGACTTGCAATTATGCATTGTTCCACATGGAAAGCTACTCATGCAGAGCTCAAATGTGTAATGCAAAATAGCACGGCCATCCGTAGAGAGATATGGGAGTTGACCAACGTAGTATACTAATTTAAATGTACTGAAGGAACATGTCAAGCCCTCAACAACCACCACGTAGATTGCACCGCTACCACTCTGCGCAGGTGATTGCAAGTCCACCACAACCAAAGGGCAATATTTCAACACTACGTAGATGACCACAACCATAAACCCAACACTAGAAGAATTATTAGAGAGCACAGAGATCGTGCATAGAGAAGCCTGGTTCCACAGATTGAAAATAGTAGAAGCTATGAATATAAACCAACAACGGCCTACAATAATATACAGAGGAACATGGACTTCATCAAAATAGTAGAAGCTGTGAATATAAACCAACAATGGCCTACAGTAATATACAGAGAAACATGGACTTCATCTTCCCTTTTTCAAGGAAACCACAGGAAATCAGTGAGAATCCGAAGGGAGACATGACAAACAGAATACGTCTGGACACCACTACGAACAATGAATTGATTCAAGACTACTGGACAGAGACGGGAATTGCGCCCTTACCCACGCCCTCTGCTACAAGGTACAGCATAGGACTCATCCTACGGGGCACCAGGAATGCTCATGCTGCCGCCCAGAATACCAGTGAGAGAATGAGACCCTTCTGACCAATAGAAATTCAGCACCCCAACGACATCATTTTTGAAATTCAAATGTCTGCACGCATTACTAAAAGCCTTGTATGTCAGTTTGCAATCCAATCCTGATGACACCACCGAGAGGTAGGGAAATGGTCCGTTGACTAGAAAAAGAAAAAGTAAATGGAAAGAATCCTGAATGATTTTCCTTATTTCCGAGAAGCTTGCCAGAAGAAGAAAAGAAGTATAGACTGATTCAAAGTCTCTGAGAGACAGAGAGACAGATAGACATACAGACAGACAGAAAGACAGAGGGGGGGGGGGTTTGCTTTGACCTACAGCATCTTTGAAATGATGGTAAAAATAAGGGAATTACGAAAGTTCACAGCCTACAAAAAGTTGTTAAGTTAAAGCAAACTAAACAAATAGCGGCTTAAAGGAAAATATCCTTTGCCGCATTGTATATTTCCAGTTATTTTTACCGGAATTACTTTTGTGAATTCCGTTGGAAAATGGTAAACTATCTTCCTAGGCAGTAAATTCTTGGTCAGGCACATGGGTGAAACGCCTTTCAAAAATATTACTTTACTGCAGCAAGATCCATTTAAGCCAACGCCGGTATTTTGTTACGAAATGGATTTGTACCGAACATTCCAGTTATCCATGATATATCTGAATGCCTATATATATATATATATATATATATATATATATATATATATATATATATATATATATATATATATATATATATTTGTGTGTATGTATGTACGTATATATATACACACACGTATATATATTATATATATATATATATATATATATATATATATATATATATATATATATATACACGTATGTATGTGTGTGTGTTTGTGTATTCTTATGTGTTTAGTAGCAAAGATGTACAAGACTGTTTTCAAGTTCAAATATGTCCGGTGAATTGCATACATAAGAATGTAATCTAGACTGCTGTGTCCCAGGAATCCACTGCTTCCTAAGTTTACAGATTTAGGAAATAAAGTGATTTAACAAATAACCCAGTTTAACTATCTCCCAAACTATCACAAGTAATGCTAAATTAAGAAATTTTATCCATTCTCTAAAAAATTTCTTTCAAGATTAATCAGAGGCATGCGGTGCGAGAAGAAAGGTAACCTCACGAAAATTTGTCTTGATCCATCAAATTCCCGATCAGTATTTTTTCCAGGACTGGAGCCTTACCGTTTGCTTCAACTGTGTATGATCAGCCACATATGAAGTCATCTGTCTTCGTGCTTGAAGGCACTGACAGCGAGTCAATGAAAAATGAATCCTGTCTCCTTCTGCTTCTCTTACAATCACATGCACCATTACTCGTCTAGTATTTCGTCTTTAAGATAGGAAAGGGACGTAAACTTGGACTTCCTTTGTATTAGATTGTGTCGTTACCTCAACCTTTCTGGAAAACTTCTTGTTCAACGAACTTTCTGTGTCCTTCAGAAGACTAATATTTTTCTCTCCATTTCTGTGATAGCTGCGAAGCATTATAAAGTTTTTTATCGATCCTTCCTGCAAGATTTATAGAAAGTCGACTTTGAAAAGGTTCAAAGCTCGTGAGTCGTTTTCCGTAATGTGTTAGAAGACACTAATACACAGTCTGCTTGTAACCTGTTTCATTTTTCCAAAGAACTAACTTCAATACTTCGCCGATTGGTATGACCCAATTACTGTGCTCTTATTCAGACAGCTCTTACTGCCGCTATTTTAAAATCATTTGCTCTTTCATCTGTACTGTATATGATCGACATTTTCAACATAAATTCAGCATGGGTTCCGCTAAACATGAATTTCTTGGAGTGCAATGTTGTCACAGGACCTATGTTAGTAGACTTCATTCGTATGGGTTTACTATTCTCTTTGACAGGAAGTCAAACCGACTCAGTGGCAGCTCAATCTCTGTGCAACTGACCGGTCTACAAAGACCTTTCCCTCTCTCCACTGCTGCTCTTTAGAGCTTACTTGATAGCTTTTCACTTTTTCATTTGATATTTCCCAAGATCTCTCTCGTTTCTTCTGCTTAGAATTTGTACTTGTGCAGATAAGCAATAGTAGGATTACTCAGCTCGATCACTGTCCCCTTTCTTCATTTGCCTATTTGCGGAACTCTTTCCCCCACTCTGCTTTCAATGATAATTATCATTCTTTCAAGGTCAATTTCCAGAGTCTGATTAGGAAAGAGCGATAAATAGACTATCCCGCTGGACAGTTAAAACAACTATCAAGATGATTTCACTTTTATATTTCTTCAATTTCTTGTTCGAGGAACTTAGAATGCAATGCATCACTACCCTGTTACTATTCTGCTTGCATTTTGATACATTTCTAACTATTTATCTATTTATTAATTTATTTTTTTC
The DNA here is from genome assembly GCA_039081455.1 of Macrobrachium rosenbergii. NCBI lineage: Eukaryota > Metazoa > Arthropoda > Malacostraca > Decapoda > Palaemonidae > Macrobrachium > Macrobrachium rosenbergii. Next base: position 2,875,292 of record JANJGK010000021.1, on the reverse strand, counting down.
TTTTTTTAATAAGCGGTATCTCTTCTTTCTGTATTTCACTTCCTCGTGCTTCTTCCTAATGAACACCATATTCTCTGGAAGCTTGAATTTCAAGTCAGTGGCCCCTGTGGGCTTATTCCATATGAATAGGTTTCATCTAGTGAATAATAACAATAATAATAATAATAATAATAATAATAATAATAATAATAATAATAATAATAATAATAAACGTCCTCTAGTGAAAAATCATATAAGCAGAGCAAAGTATTTTGTCAAAAGCCAAAGTAGTCACGCTAATAAAAAGCGTCTTTTTTGGTGTTGTACTCTAACGATCAGTCAGCTTATGATAGACCATTTCCCGTGGTTTGATTCGCTTGTCCTCTGTCTTATTGAAGCATGTGGGTGAAAGGCTACATCGGTCGCATGGGTATTCGAAATAGGTTTCAGAAAATTCGGAGAAGGAAAGAATTTAGGCGTCAACATCAGGCAGTGCATGTATGTCGGGAATGTTCAGAGAAGAAACAGAGAAAGCAATCACTTATAGAGGCTGATAAATATATTATATTCTAACCATATAGTTGAGAGGTAAAAGGCAGGGTCCTTTTGAACGTAGGTCCTGTCAATATGGACGGACCAAAGCACATTAAAAGAACTCTATAATGAAGAGTTTTCATTGGGTTGAACTTATGTTAAATTAGTAATCGTGTAGCAATGAAAGTCGCCTTCAAACTTCTAGGGACAATTTCTATTAGTTTTCATTAAAAGTTTCGGATAAAAAAGAAAGTAAATGGCTTGTTGCTCTTTGTTCTGGGAAGTAATAATAATGTATGATGGCAGTAAAAGTTACCGTTTTCAGCACCAAGCATTGACAGTTTCGGAAGCAATTGTTTTGGCAGTGTCCGATGCTCTTTATTCTCTCTCTAACTTCCTAAGTTTATTGTAACAATTTGTGTACCATTGCGGTTTTTTTTGCCTTCCCTTGCATTTGATAAAAATATACATTCATAGGTTAAAAAGAATATTCTACACCCTTTGTGATTTAGCACAGGAAGATGAAGGAGTTTTCCAAGCAACACCTTTGGGAGTGTACACCAAGCGGGGTGAATTCAAAATGAGACTTTGAAATGGCGAATGTCTTTCTTATGACTTCCTGCCTTTCAAGAGCCTGCCACTTGACTTTCTGCGTGTCATTTTTGTTCCAGTAAAGATTTTGAATGGCAAGTTTCATTCACCTGACATTTTATAAAGTAGATATTTGTCGCTTCTCTTCCTGCGTATCGACTGGGACTTTTCATTCGGTCTTTAGAGGGCCCTTCAGTGCAGACTGAAAACCTGCCACAGGACGTGTTATGTGCAGTGTGTCTTTCAGTGGAAATCTCACTTTTTAGCGCCTTTTTCTTCTCGTAATTTTAAGCAGTTTTATTCACGGTATCTCTAAAATTTTCTTTCTGCTTCTCACTAAGGATAAATCATTGGACTTTCTCCTTCCCAAGAGTTCTATACTTTATTCCCCTCAGCGTCTGATGTTGTGAAAATTTGCTGTTAAATAGGATTCATCGACGATTTGGCAGGTAAGATATTAATGTAGCAGCAACTGTTTTGCTGCTTTTCTCGAAAACCTCCCCTCAAACTTTTCATCTAATTTTACAAATGTCGCGTGTCAGTCAAATGACTTTTATTTTATCAGGACAGGTTCATCTTATAATCTGTTGTCTTTCTATATGTTCTATGTTTTCTTGTGGATTTCCTTCAAGCTGCTTTTGTTTCAGCTGACTTTCTACTGGTACTGGGGTCTTCCAGCGGCTTTCCTTATACTGCATCTTGGTATAGCACTGGCAGGTAGAGCCCTCAAACAACTTTCCGTATATATACCGATTCCCCTCCTTTTTGAACTTGCCTCATTTGATGTTCAAACGGTTGCACACGTGTTGGAATAATGAAAGAATAAAGCAATTATCGTTCGTATAATGTCAACAAAATCCCTTGTCAGAATAAATAATTTATGATGGGGTAAGCGCCTCTGTTCCGAAACTCTACTAATAAATCTACTTACTTTACCTGTCAGCGTAAAAGGGGTGCACTCTTCTCTTCCCTTTTGATTTTTTTTTCTATAAAAAAAATGATGGAAAAAATCGTTGCTTATTTCCTATGATTTTTCTTTCGAACTTAATTGGTCGTCATAGAGAGATATGATTATGAAGGTAGTTTTTCTTTTTGATAATTAGTTAGGACAAAGGTTTTATTGGTAACAGGCGCAGGAGACGAAATAAAATTTAGCTTATTCATTAATTATTTAAGATAGTTGTTCGTCTAATTAGTCGCACATTATTGCAATTACTGATTGAGGTCACTTGACTTTTCCCCCAAATTGGCTTGAAAAAGAATCTGCGTTTATTCACTGTATTCATGTATTTGTACGTCACGGAAGCAAAATATATCTCCTCAAAATCCTATAATGCAAAAGGTTCCCTCATTCTTTCGTCGTAAAATTTATTCGCTGATTTCCCAGAAGAAATCAGGGTGTTTTGGGAACACTCGAATTACAATGCAGGTACCTAGAATCCATACTTGCGCTGTGATGTTCGGCCTCATCAGGGTGGAAGTGGGCGAGCACAGTGAACAGGGAGAGGGGTCGTCAGATGGAAGAAGATATATTGTACTTTACCATCTCTTGAACACGCTTTATTTAGAGTTCTTATTTTGCATGGGTTGAAGAGGCACAATAAAATGGGCTTGTCTCGCTTTTTCTGAGTCTTTATTGCAAGATCTGCACAAACCATACACTAACATATATATATATATATATATATATATATATATATATACTCGTATATATATATATATATATATATATATATATATATATATATATATATATATATATATATATATATATATATATATATATATATATACATATACATATACACATGAATTTTATCACATCACCGTGATTCATGTACAAGCATTAAGCTACAAACGTCCTTTAATATCCAATTCGCTCTACCTCGGAAATAATATATTTTCATACATGTTACCCGAAGGGGAATTTTTTAGTTGATAATAAGTTCGTCGTCTCGTGGGCTCGAACCACGGAAGACAAGAACTCAGGACTACAGCGTGGTTAAAATCGCGTCACTGTAGTCCTGAGTTCTTGTCTTCTGTGGTTCGAGCCCACGAGACGACGAGCTTATTATCAACTAAAAAATTCACCTTCGGGTAACATATATGAAAATATATTATTCCCGAGGTAGAGCGAATTGGATATTAAAGGAAGTTTGAAGTTTAATGCTCATACACACACACACACACACACACACACACACAC
>JANJGK010000021.1:2854482-2866982 GCA_039081455.1 Macrobrachium rosenbergii | reverse complement strand
AAAGATAATTCATGGTGTTATGTTTGGCATTATAAAGGGGCGTTGGAGGATTGATTTTGCAATCATTCGTAAACCTGCGAATTGCAGAATTCGGATATGATGGATTCAGTATGGCACGTGATGTATACACCTAATCAACTCGAGTCTATAATTTTCTCTCCTTTCTCTCTTTCCCTGTCTTTGTCTGCCTGTCTGTCTGTCTCCCCGTATTTCTTTTCATCGACCTCTGTCTTGAATTATTTAGGTCAGATGGTATTGCAATTTCAAGGCTGATTTTTCAATGTTCTTTCTTTTCCATTCCAGGTTAGTGGTTCAGTGACTGAAGATGGCAGTCTTCAGCCTGGTTGAGAGTTACTAAGACAATGGTAAATATGATTTATATTCTGAACTCTAGTTACAACTATTTCATCTTTGAGCACTTAACTACTTCATTTTAGAAACTGGGAAGTCGGTATAGAGGTGGTAATAAGATGCATGCAAGAAACACCGATCAGTTTCTCTGCTCTAAGAAAAAATGAAAAAGCCTGAAGACAAAGAATCTTAAGTCAGATTTTACCTAAATTAAGGGAATTTTTTGGGCTTTCAAGACGCAAGAAAAATACAATAAAAAGAAAAACTTAACTACTCAAATAATGAAAGCAAGAAAAATTTATTTTTTTCTATTTTTAGTTTCTACAGGTGCAGCACCAAGAGAGAGAGAGAGAGAGAGAGAGAGAGAGAGAGAGAGAGAGAGAGAGAGCAGAAACATACATCCCAGCTGTTTTCTGAATACTGAGCTACCAGAAGTAATTAGATACAACAAAGTTTAGGCAGTTCCTTTCTTCAAGAATTAGAGAAAGAGTAGGAACATAATTATGGAAAAACTTCCTAATTGAGGAACGTAAGCTAGTGTTTTCATGCAAAATTATGATGGTACGAAGATGCAGAGAGAGAGAGAGAGAGAGAGAGAGAGAGAGAGAGAGAGAGAGAGAGAGAGAGAGAGAGAGATTGTTTGCACAGAGGTATGAGACAGATTTGGGAACATGGAAGCCATTATATTAATACTAAGATAACGTATGTGTGTATGTGTGTTTGTGTATGTGAGAGAGAGAGAGAGAGAGAGAGAGAGAGAGAGAGAGAGATGTAAATAATTGTTACTAAGGGCCTAAATAGACTGAAAAAGTGAAGACTAATGTTGAGAACAGCAAAAAAAAAAAAAAAAAAGAAAAATAAAGATAAAAACAAAATAACCACTGCTCTCCGTATGGCAGCAGTTGACCATGATGAAGCTAGGTGTTGTGATGATGAAATTCAGTTGGTGTGAGACAAAGTAGAACAAGTGGAAGGAGCCTGGAAGAGAGAAATACCTTAAAGGAGGCCTGCTTATACGCAATGGCAGTAGGCAAATAAAAGATAAATCCCGATGGAAATGGATAGGACAGATGAGAGCAAATAGCTCCTTCGTTTGTCTCTGTAATGATGGAGTACTTACTGAACAGGTTAGTTCGTCAGAAAGGGCTAGAATCATTAACTACTTGAGGCAACTACGACCAAATGTTTAATACTTATATTAATGAGATATCCTCATTCGTTTATAAGCGTGGTATGGATGAAGGGCTGTCACTTCTGTAGATGCATTCAGAAAAATTTTCTATGGTTTGGTTCGGTTTTAAATGACTTATTAATGAGGGGGAGGGGGCGGGGTTTGGGTTACGAGGTTGAGGGGTAGGACCGGGGAAGCCTGAATCGTTGCGGCATACCTACATCGTAGCTTTGGAATCAGTTTTGTTGGAATCACCTTCGAAAATTGGATTGGCGAGATATAGGCTCATCCGTTATTGAGGGAGGGGAGACAGGAATAAGCATCCAAAAGGTCTAGGCTAGTCTGAGGAAAAATTGGTTTTATGTTTATTTAGTGACCTTTTTTTTTTGGCTGTGTTGTGTCGCGCAATTGCCTCTAAGGGCTGTTTTCTGTTTTATTTTGTGTTGGAGAGAGGCCTCAAGAAAGATGGTCGGTGTTAGTCAGTTTCCCTCCTTTTCCTACGGGAAAATAATTACAGAAATGTGTAAGAATGCACGCATTCCCCTTTGCACAGTTATTATCACTGCTATCACTGTTGTTACATTAGAATCGGAAGGTAAGATTATTGAGTCTACCCCTGCTAATTGAAAAATTAACGAATTTGAAAATTATTATCAATATTATCTTAGGAAATTTATTATAGCACTATGGTTAACAAATTTTTCGTCATCTGACATACTTGATTAATTTAGATTTAACAGAGAAAATGGCTTGACAGTTAATTAAAACTGTGAAGCTCTTTCCTCTTTTATTTTTTAAGCAAAAATAGATACTCTGACAACAGAGCCTCAGATAATATGTGAGTCAACATTGTCTCCGGGATGAGCTGTAAGCGAGAGTGTTTGCTTCCATCATTTCATCATTTTAAAATGATGCGGGGGGATACGTAGCCTACTTTAGGAGACTCGCCTCCTTCATCGTTCTGAGACAGGTACACTGCACTATTACCATGTTTGTACTGGAGAGAGAGAGAGAGAGAGAGAACAAACATGTATTCCATTGGCTGTCTACCACCAACGCTAGTAAAGACTAGCTAACCAAGTTCCTCTGCTTTGTCTTTTACTTTCGACTCTTCTTCTATTTCTCTCTCTCTCTCTCTCTCTCTCTCTCTCTCTCTCTCTCTCTCTTTGATCTACGGTTGAGCTACTTACCAAGCTATTATATTTATATTTTTTAGGCCTTTTCGAAGATATTTTTGGAACCTGGTTTTACAACTGATAAAAACTTGATTAAAGCGAAAATGAAAGTGTCAGACAGAATTCCTTAGGGCATGTAAAGTCCGCTTTGTTCTAATGGGTTATTTACTTATTTTTTAATTCACCGAAGACAGCAGTGCCCTCCTCGCGGAGCTAATGCTCTTTTGATTATCATTATCTCTTATTCACTGGCAAAGTTTCATAGTTAGGCACAGCTATGTAAAATTTAAACTCGTTTGAGAAAAAATTTATGTAGCGGTTTATCGATGCGCATCCTTGAAGTTACGTCCTTTTAACATGATCGGTCCAAAAATTTACATGAAGGTCATCTTTCATAATGACTAGATTTCTCATCTAATAAACCTGTTTAAAATTCGGAGTATTGTGTAATTAAACGATGATGTGAATAATATTGTAAAATTTGAAAGCGGTAATAGATGAGAGGCATGGTGCAAATATGCCCACGTCTAGAATTATTTTAAGAGTTTTTTCTAATAGGCTCTCCAGTTCCTCCAAAACACTTAATCTTTAATGTGAATGTTATTGACATTGTTGCTGTTATGAAAGTCTGATATCACGAGGACTTCGGTAAGATTCTGACCAATAATACCATGTAGACCCTCCGTTATTAGCGGAAGCACATAAAATACCTAGACTTGAGTTATGACTCTCTGGTGGTCTCAATAAGTACAAGGACTAGCAACTATTAACAATCGAGAATTAATAGTTCCTGAACGGCAGAGACCATTCGTTGCTTTTACGTGAGGCATTGGCCAGCAGCTGTTTGTATAATGGTTAGAAGTCATTGGGAGGACCTAAGATTTAGGAATCATTGAAAATGCAGTCAGCAGCTTTGTTCATGGAGTATTAATGTTATTGGTACTGTGATATTTTCAGCTTAGGACGAAACCGAAAGTCTTGTGGGTTTTCAGTTTTGAACATACCTTTAGGCTTTAGCGTTCTGTAAATTATATAATTATCTGGCGAAACCTTTTCACATTTCAGTGAATTACACTCTGTCATTAACATGTACCAGAAAAAATGAAACCTGTAGTAGAGACCAAAATGGCATTTGCTATTGCCTCTGAGCTACTGTAAATTTTCATTCCCTCTCTCTCTCTCTGGTTGTCTTGAAATATGATGGCAATCATTACTATGTTGATATATGACAGGAAATTCTTTTTATTCTTACAAGGAATTTACTCGGTGTTTTGGACTTCTGTTATGAAATATGTAACTGATGAAAAAATAGATGAAAAATGTGCTCTTTCATTTCTCTTCGCAATATGAAGATCAGAATCATAACAGATGAACGATTGAACTCGTGTTTTGCTATTTAATGAAAAAAATGAGTGAAAACTTACTTCGGATGTGTTTGGAGTTATAAAAATCGAAAAAGTTGAAGGTATTTTTTTAGGAGTCGGTTTCTCTCCAAAGCCTTCAAATATCTCTAACACTCTGATCATTTTTATTTAGTCGAGATAACTACAGGTTCATCAGATCATTTCTTAGGAATCTTATAATTCAGTTTGAGAAAATATTAGCGTATTACTTCCCGTTCCGTGGAAACAAGAAATAAAGAAAATCTGAGGTTGTATCTTGCAGAAAATGTGGCGTATTCACCGTCAGTTATTATAACTCCTTATTCAAAATGCTATAATTATTACGGTAAAAAGCCATTATGGCTGGTCCACTATGTTTTTTGTTGGAGTAAGTATTTATTGCTAACATTTTTTTTCATCTACAAAATCAATTTGCCAGAATAAGCCGAAATATTACCGAACAAAACTGGCCATCTCTCGAGTGACTTTCATATAGCTTAGGTGGCTACCCTAGGCCAAAATGCTGTTTGTGCATCTCGGAATTTAGATTATTCAGTTAACACACCGGTCAACTTGGCTAGGTTCTAAGCAATTTTATCCTCATAAACTGCCGGAGGTTTTCTCGGCCGGGACCTTCAAAATCTTCAGTAAGAATTTTAGCTGGTGTGCAGATAAGGAGACTTCAGTATACTCAGATACAAACTGAAACTTGCATTTCTTTGTATTTAACGCTAAAAATAGGTTTACTACGGTTTACGGTACTTCTGAATTGATTAAGATTAATTTCAAACTTAGTCATGTGACCTCTCGACATATTTTCAGGCCTTTAGGCCAAAATGGCGAGTCTGGAATATGACTAAGAACCTTGGTATTCTGCGTGATGATACGGGATTGGAATTTTTCTGGAATAAGTAAGAAAGCTACCCAATAAATATCACAAATATTATGGGGTGATTCTCCAAACAACTATTGGACGCCATCTTAGGTTTTATACGATAAGTTCAAATGGTCATAATCTTCAACGCACTTGAAGTGATGAATGTCATATTGTTCAGGTGGATACCCAATTGGCCTAGGCCAGTATGCTCACTTTGTATATCACAAAGTTCTTATTACACACCTGACCTAGCAGCCGTCTCTGGTAAATTCTAAAAGCCTTAAACATCTCTCTCTCTCCGGAAATGCCTGAGTGAATGAGATGTTAAATTAATTTAGAGGGCTTGCTCACTTGGTTAGGCTCTTGAAAGACTCTGAAATTTGAATAGGTTTAAACATTAGGTCAAAGCTAAACAATGAAATTTCAAAATACCTAAAATAATTCCGAAACTTGCCGATTCCTTGAAAGTGAAATTGAAGTAATTATGTACAGCATAATTTTCAACTAGGCTAAATTCAGACCTCTTTTGAGTATGATGTGTGACCCTTTGATTAGCTTTTAGCACCTTAGGCCAAAATGAGATTGCAGCAAGGCTCATTAATGTAGACATCAGAGGAGATTTTGCAAGATGCGACAGCACTGGGAATCATGAAAGTCATATGAACGATTCAATGCAATTAGTGACCACATTTGGTCAGAGTGGGCCTGTAAAATTAGTGAAAATATTCAACTTCGCTTCTTGAGAGAATTTCCCCCTGAAAACTGTATAGTACGATCACGATTTATTGCAGAAATTTTATCGGTCAAATGACTGGTCCGCAGTGACGTAAAAAAAAATATTAAGTCCTTTTTTATACTTAAAACTATTCATCGTATCAGCATAAACTCTGAAACCGACTTTCTCTGGTAAAGGTTTGGGAACTATATTTGAAATCAGAGGATCTCATATAGCCCAAATATGTTGGTTCAGGAATCTGTTTAAAACCTGAAGAAGCTAAGAAGACCTGTATTAGCCGAAATTATAAACACATCACATAAGAACTCACGCTAACTAATACTGAGCTGTGTGCGTAGACGAAGAATTCTGAAATCTGGAGATTGCTCTTCAATGTAAGCAAAGCCCTCTTTTGGAGTATTACAGTTAACGTCACATCCAGAGCATGCTCCAGTTTCTCTCAGGAATGTGGTTGAGGGAGGAGGTGCTAACAGTTGAACTATTGTATATTTGTTACATAGGTAAGTTTTGCAAAGTCATTTAACTTTCATGTTGTTTGATGACAGCCATTCTGATTACGTCATTATGCATATGCATGCATTTATATATGCATCTACCTAGGACCAATTATCTGCATTACACACCGGTTACTCTTTCGTTCAAATTCGAGAGCTACCAGCACTCACTATAAAATCCATCTCTAAATTTAGGAGTACCAGTGCACAGATTTTGAGATTTCGTTGTCGTTACCAAATGGGTACATTTATCATTACTGAACATGAATCATACGTGATTTACAGAATAAAACTCAACCCTGCCTTTGCCTTTGCTCAGTTCGTTATCTATGCACCGCAACTTTTGCTGAAATCTTTCGCATTCGGCAAAGGTGAAGAAAGCTCGATTTGAATGTCAAAGCAGTGAGCTGTGTCCTTTGCCACAAACAGTCAGGAGACGGAACATGTTTGAAGATTTCCCCCTCTCTCTGTCTTTTATTTTGTCCGTCTATCTGCGTCTGTTTGTGTGTTTGTCCGTTTCTCTTAGTACAGCGCTGTTAAATTTTTCCTGCTAGGTTTATTTTCTCTTTTACAAACATTTAAAACAAAGAACTTGCTTGAACAATCTCTCTCTCTCTCTCTCTCTCTCTCTCTCTCTCTCTCTCTCCTGCTATAGCTGTGACATAATTTTATCTTTAAGCTTCACCGAAGCTTGTCATGAAAAGTGTCAGAATTTGCGTGCAGTCTTGGTCTATATTTATTTCCGCCAGCATGGCTCAGAAGCTACAATTCACGGGAGAACAGAAATAAAATGGGACATCGACATTGTTCTGTTAACGCTCTAAATACTTCTGGTACCGATATTTTTTTGAGGATTATCTATAGAATGGAACTTCAGGGAAAGAGGAGAGTCTTTGTAAATTAATAATGATCGGGTGAGCATAAGTAGACGCTAGTTATTTAGCAATCTTGAATGTTATTTTTCTTACTTTGCCTTGATTCAGTTCTCTAATACGCCTCCGTAGTAAGTAGTGATTCGCGTTTAGGTATGTTTTTTTTTTCTCTGGCGCCTAGAGTTCAAAACAGTATTTAGTAAGGAGGCTGACGGAGGGGCCAATTCATGCCCTATGTGTAATCTCGGTTCTAAAGGAAAATGAAGACGCTGAGGATTAAATTAATGGGCATTTCCCCTCGAGGGAAGATAAGGAATCACCGCTTATAAGTCGGAATGTTATATATTTTCGGGAAACGTAAGCATGGAGACGTTTTCAGAGGCTGGAGGCAGCGGGAACGAAAATAACCTAAACGAGATTTCGCTCGTTGTTAAATGTTGATAAATGTGGGAAATGGTAACTGAACGGAGTTGGCTGCCCACTTGAAAGGTCGAATGGGAAAATAACTCAACGAAACAGTGTTCTGAAAAGAGCATTATAAGAAAGACAATGTGAACCACTCTGCACTGAAGAGGAAAGGCAGCGGTAGGTTCAGGGCGGTGGATTAGATTTAGACTACTGCCTGTACCCGATTCTTTGGGAAGGAAACAACATAAGGACCTTAAAATACGTGACCAAGTCTCTAAATTGGGGCAAGTATAAGTTGCCATTGAGACTTCAGTCTTAGCGACGAACAGAGAATTTCCAACACCTATAGAAACCATTTTTTTTAGAAACAGTTAGCAATTAGAGTTATTCAATCTCTCTAGCGCAGGTTTTAAGTAATCAAATTCTCTAATTATTGTGTAAGAACACTGGGAAAGGAGTCATTTGTAAATGCCTTGAGAACACTGAACATCACCAAAAACTGAATTCTCATTCAGCCAAGCTCTTAAAATCAAAGTTGACAAATGCAGAAGCGCATTCGAGACTGCCTACGAACGACAGAGGGTGGTTAAGAGGCCAAGGACGAACAGGCAAGAAGACAAAGAAATCCTTAACTCTTTATCAGACAAGGAAACCATACGTTTAACTCCGCCAAGTAAAAATTTCCTCCAGAGTCGTGCAGAGATGGTAAAGAAATATCAGAAGGAAAGAGTGAAAAACTCAAGTAGAATTTGATTTGTTGAAGCCATACTAGTGACCCAGCAAAAAAACAAATAAATAAATACATAAATAAAATAAAATAAAAGAATAAATGAAAAAAGAATCGCATGGTTCATGCTAATGACTCAGACATTCAGATACATTTAATAGTGAGTGCGACGAATGTCTCTCTGTCCATGCCAATTAAGCCCTCATTAATCGACAAGCATTTTTCAACAACCAATTTTCTCATCATTTTATCCAGCCTTTTCCATTGCTGTGATGTAGCCTCAATTTTTATTTTTTTTATTACCTTCGACTTTCGCTTCTATCCTTGTGTAGTCAGGGGGCCGTAAACATAGTTTCATTATGGCAATATAACTGTATCTGAAAGAGTTTGTCGATTCCAAAATAAAGATTTAAAAGGGCATTAATATTCACTTGGAAGGATAGGGTGAGAAATGATTGCCACAGGGGGAATTGCAGTAATTCCATTCGCTGATGAGAAAATGATAAAGGGCAGATGGAGATGTCCGGACATATCCTTCGCGCCACCCGGACAAGAAGAACATTGAACAGTCTCAGCTGTGCTCTTGAGGGCGGCTGAAGACTTGGAAGACCCAGACCTACCTGGATGAGAAGTGTGAGACGGGAAGCTAGAGATGAGTGGGGATTTGTGGAAGACAAAGCACGGGAAAGACACGAATGGCGTGATTTCACAGATATCCTTTGCGTCGCTGACTTACCCATCAGCGCACAGAGGTGAGAAAGCAATTTAAATGATTCTCAAAACATTTCTACAACATGTTTGCATGTTCACATTGTTTACATATACTAAAGTAATTTCCTCATCTGTTTCAAACTGATTTAATGTAAAAAAATAAAGATAGATAAATACCCTTCAAAAGGCCTTATGACAGGCAAATGAACTTGGAAGTCAGGCTGTCTGTGATCGCTTCATCATCTTAAAGAAATAAGTAATCCAAAGAATAAATTTATATTTTTCCAAAACAGGAAAATGAATTAGTAAGGATATGACGCCTTTAAAATATTTTTTGAATGCTTCAGAATTTGATCGAATCTGGTCTCCCTCAACATTACGGATATTCCGGAAATTATTATTTTTACCCTTCAAACAATAGTCATCGCTTCCAAAATAAATGACTGAAAGAGTCACATCGTCAACGTATGGTTAATATGCCAGGCATCAGTCAAGAAGGGATGCTTCGTTTCTTAGAGCTTTGTGGAAGAAAATTTTTAGTAGAGAATAAAAGTTTCGTTGAAGCTTCTGCAGTTTTTAAATGATTCCGTAAAAGGAATTCTGTGATAGTTTTAATTATTACGCCTTACACATCTCTTAACTCTTTTCAAACTTGTCTCTGCTGTTTTGGAAACAGCCAATGTACGGAGTCATAGAAACTCCAATTAGTTTACTATTACACATATTTGTCGTTGGGAATTAGGTGGATATTGAAATACTGAGAAACAGTCATCAAAAATTTTGATCTTGGAACATGATAACTCTGACACTAAACTCCCCATCAACCTTTGTTCAAGATTCCGTCATGCGTGAGTCACCTAGACGAGCTGATAGCTGTCTATCTACCAGTCTATCTGTCTATCTATTTAGCTATCTATATGTATATACAGTAGATAGTCGTCTGGCTACCAGTTAACTAATTCATTGTGTAGGTCAGTCAATAATCAGGGCGGTGAGGTGAACATGGCAGCAACAAACCACAATTGTGCGCCATTTCATCTTTAAGAGGGCAGCTCCAGGTGTTCATACTCTTTTTATAATCTAGATCCCTGCCCTGCCCAATACATGTTCATTGGATATATGTGACGACAAAATTCTGGCATTACTTGGCAGTCACTGATCAGACGCATTGTTGCCTAACTACGTTGATCGGTAGATCAGCGTTGTAGCAAATGTAATATTGGGAGTTAGTGCGTGTGTGTGTGTGTGTGTGTGTGTGTATGTGCGTGTGTGTGTGGATGAACGAGTTGTTCACAGATCTATCCTGTGATCCAGCCGATCCAAAAGAACTTGTTTCCTATTTCCCCTGACAGTTTTGGTGCCAACTTCTGTTGAGAGAGAGAGAGAGAGAGAGAGAGAGAGAGAGAGAGAGAGAACAAACTTCCGATACGTTCAATAAGGATGTAATGTCACTTAGGTTTGCGCTTTCAAAGGAGAGCACAGTACATTGGATAATTAGAGCTCTAAAGGAGTAGCACCTTTATTTGCTTCCAGAACCTTTTAAACTTTCCGAACCAGTTAAACGTTTGATGTGATAACGAGGTTTTGTGTCGAACACATTAGCGGCAAATGCATCTTTATCCAGTTAACTTGGCATAGTGCGTCTGGTAATTGCGCAAAATTGACACTTGAGAGTTCTTCATTTTGCATAGAGAGAGAGAGAGAGAGAGAGAGAGAGAGAGAGAGAGAGAGAGAGAGAGAGAGAGAGAGAGAGAGAGAGAGAGACTTTTGAGTTTTTCACTGAAGATACTTCAGCGTTGATCTTACATTTAAGTAATTTTGTTTAACCTTATTCCTTTTTTAAATTCACTTTGTATCTTTAATCTTTACTAATATAATTTAAAATTCTTCCATCAGTTTCTGCAGCTTCTCCTGATTACCAATACCAAGCGCTGTGTCTTAGGCAAACCACAACCGCAACACACTTCACTCCCTAATCATTTTTTGTCATTTGCTTGCCTCAGCATTTGCCTTTTCTCTAAATTCTCTCATCACACCTTTTACAAGACTTTTCAACAACCATGACATATTTCCTTATCCTAGACAACCATTTACACCAACCAGACCAATCAACCTGAAGCTCTAACATAAGATTTGTTTTCATCACAGAAGCTTCCAGTCTTACGAAGTTACCTTCAAAACCACAAGTACCCGAAACCCTCCACATCACATCTCTTTAATCTGTCATAACCTTCTAGGTTCATGTGAGCAACACGCAGCTTATATATACCTATATAGTTCTTAAATTTCCTATGCTATTGTTTCATAAGGAACATTTTACCAAGTTACCTTCCTCCTTGTTTAAACCTTTCCCTAGCAATCCTTCTGCTTTTTATTTTACTTTCTCAAGCAGAATCCTAACATACACCTTCCAAGGCCTTGTAAATAACGATTTACTAATATAATTTTTACAGTCTCCTATGTCACTTTCATATTTAATCAAAGACCCGTTATTTCTTTCACACAACCCTCAAGAGCTTTTCCTTCAACCAGAATACCTTACACACGTTGGCTAACGACTAACAACGACTAATAACCACCATTCCCGTGTATCTTACTGTAAGCTGATCAACTCCAAGCACTCTTATCTTCGGAACAGCCGTTCAGTGTCTGACGGCCTTCGCCGAGAAGCTTTTGGTTGTCGACCTTCAGCAACTAATCGTCAACCAACTGGCGAAAATTAACCAACCGGTTGCCAGCCATTAGCCAAACATTTGTCGAACATCGACAACTAAACAACAACCACTCAGCGACCTTTCTCCAGTTACCTGATTAATATTCTATATAGAAACAAACCCGACGAGTCTCAGAAACAGAGAACAATTTAGTGAAGCTATTCATTCCGGAAGGAGTGACAATATTGAATTTCCTAGGACATATCTCTTCTCTTGCTGCTATATAAGATTGTTGTTAGTTACGGTTCAAAGTGAAAAAAGCAAAAGAAGCAAATAAATGAATATTATTACTGAAAAATATCATAGATTTTACGTTTGCTGTTGTTAGTTTGCTATCACCAGAGAAACATCGTTATTATTTCAACGGAAAATTCAAAGTTTTGCACATGAAGGACATTAATATCATTAATATCTACTTAAGAGCGCGAGACATTGCATACGTTTATTACATATACCACACATATAAATTTATATATATATATATATATATATATATATATATATATATATATATATATATATATATATATATATATATATATATATATATGGGTTCCTTTGAGCACAGTCTTCAGCCTGTGGAAGATCTGGGGAATAAGGAGGCTGGTCGAGAGCTGCGATCTGTTTATTGACCAAGAACTGCCTCACACTGAGCGCCGTGTGTACAGGCACACTGTCGTGATGAAGCAGCCACGAATTGTCTCTCCACAGGCCCCGTCTGCTGTGTCGCACCCGGTCAGGGATAAACCTTTCTGGGGTGACATAGAGGCCGCGTGCAAAATTTTGTCTGGGTCTGTTAAGAGGTTTGGATTTCTATAGTGGACAAACAAATATACAAACATTCACTTTTATATATATATACAATATATATATATATATATA
>JANJGK010000021.1:2834482-2851982 GCA_039081455.1 Macrobrachium rosenbergii | reverse complement strand
TTCTGAGTGCGGACAGAAAAAGTGCGGACATAAAAAAATTGCGGACAGAATAAAGTGCGGTCGGACAGAAAACTAAAACTGTTGCGCAAGCTTAAGGATATTAATGGTAATTAAATTTACCTTTACAATCCATTTTTTATAATAATTCACATAGATGTGATTTATGAAAAGGTTCTGTTTAGTTATTTCCGTTTTGTAGAACAGCCAATTTTGAAATAAATCCTCGAATCATTTTATCAAGAGGATTTTTTTAATGCATCTGAAACTATAGTCAAGTTTACACAAGGATTTTGTGAGTGACTTAATTACTAATAAAAAGTATTTTGTTTTTTGCACCAAACTGAAATTTGTCGATGAGAACCGTAATGCTTGCGCCAATTTTAGACGCATTTTTTCGCACAATTTTGAGGTCTCATTAATTGGTAGGTCAGCAAACCCGAATGGGGACAATAAGGTAACTGCAACATAGCTATATCACAGCTTGTTTTGACTTTTTAATACTGCAATGCTCAGTCAATGGAAGAGGATAAAACACGGGACTTTAATCATGGTACAGGCAACCAATTCAAATTCCAGTTGTGCGTGTGTTTGTGTGTTTTTGTGTGTGGGTGTGTGTTTTTTGTGTCTGTGTGTGTGTTTTGTGTGTGTGTGTGTGTGTGTGTGTGTGTGTGTGAGAGAGAGAGAGAGAGAGAGAGAGAATAAGTCAGTTCCTGTATTTTTTTTTTAAAGAAAAGCTTCAGTAATTTTTCTCTAAATATTAAGAGTCATAAGATAGCATTACCTTCTTAAAAGAGCTCCAGTTTTTAAGAATATTTCCTTAGTCATCTCTGAATGCTATACCAGTATTCAATGTAATTACCTCTTTGCTGTTGCATGGGCGTAGCCCTACTGGCTTGTGCGATCATTCAGCTGTTTAGAATAAATTAATGATCTGTTCAGTCTGTATAGGGTTGAATTCACAGTTTTGTATATTCACCATAGTCTCTACAAGGAATTAATCACACTTCTGCATGATTGCTTTTAGAAAGTTTTACGACTCCAATGAAACCAAGCCAGTGGGTGGGTAGTGCTTCGACAGACGAATCCACGTATAATCTGATATTCCCTAAGTAAATAAAAAAAAAAAAAAGGAATTAAAGCCTCTGAAAAGAGAACTTTATTATAGGAGATTTTTTTCCAAAAAATTTTTGCTTGAAAGATATACCATTTTTAGTTCAAAACACAAACAACTTTTTTTTTTATAAAGTCTTTATAACGTTTTTCCAAGGGGTCTTGGTATAGACGTATGTCATATAATTCAATGGTTATTTATTGCAATGGAACGGAAACGAGTAAATATTTTTAGACTTCATTTGGAATATTTGGAAACATTTTCATCCGTGGGCTGTAAACTCCCTAAAAATATATAATTAGCTGATTATGGCTTAATCAACATTTTTTTGGGAAGGGATCAGTACTTCGAAAAAATTGTTTTTTATGTTATTTTCAGGGGAGGGGACACATGACAGCAGAAATGAAAGAATAAGTATTAATTGCTTTTATTTATCGTAATTTCCTGTTTGTAAACGTAACACATTCCGTTAACTATATATATATATATATATATATATATATATATATATATATATATATATATATATACATATATATATATATATATATATATATATATATATATACATATATATATATATATATATATATATATATATATATATATATATATATATATATATATATATATCTCGTCAGTAGTCTGCTTGAGCAAGTTTACGCTCGGCCTCGAGCTCAATACGACTCAGGAACTTAATAACCTGTTGAGGCAGAACGTAATGACAGCAGCTTCTCAGAAAGGGGTCACGTATGTTGGATCTGCCCTCTCAATAGGAAATGCGTAGAAAGAATATGTAGCAAACTGCACAATTCATTAAGGGAAAACACTTCCTTAGTACAGAAACTCATGGCAGATGAATCACAGCTTTAAACTAAACTCTTAGCTACTGTCAAATATCCTGAAATTCAATAGCGTCAGTGAGCCAATTAGTGAAGTCAACATGAATGATATAAAACCTCTGCGCACGGGAGTTTCAAGTCGCATATGCAGTTGACGGAATGTATTCCGTTTTAAAACAGGAATTACAATAAATGAAAGCAGTTAATGCCAACTCTTTAATTTCTGATGTCACATGTTTTCCCTTCCCTAAAAATAACATAAAAAAGTAATTTTTTCTCATTACTGATCCTTCACAAAAAATGTTGATTAAGCCATAATCAGCTAATTATATTTTTTTAGGAAGTTTACAGCCCACGGATGGAAATGCTTCCAAATATTCGAAATGAAGTCTAAAAAATATTTACGCGTGTCCGTTCCATTGCAACAAATAACCATTGAATCATATAACATATGTGTGTGTGTGTGTGCCGCTTACTTCAAATCAAAGGTGGAAAGGAAATGAAAGGTAAAATTAGAAGTATCATTTAGTATTATTAATAAATTGCTTTACAAGAGGCCTGTTGGAGACGCACCTGTTAGCCAGTATTTTTCATCTCATCTCAAATTTAAATATGTATGTATGTATATATGTATGTATGTATGTATGTATGTATGTATGTATGTATGTATGTATGTATGTATGTATGTATGTATGTATGTATGTATGTATGTGTATGTATAATAGGATTAGAACCTTGTACATGTAGCATTGTTATGATTCACAGCAACAAAGCAAACCCAGCTATGTTTCTCCTACATGAAAATGAAAACGTGAATTTAAGCGAAGTAGGAAGATTAAGGGAGAAAATTAAAACAGCGAAGGCACTTAGGTATATTGAGTGGGGAAACTTAGCCAATTTGGCTTCGGCTAATTTCTGGCCCTTTTTCGGAATGAAAGTTGCCTAATATTTTTTATCTTTCTCATACAATATTTACGAGATGAGGAAGTGGCGAGTCAGAAGGCGTCTTGCCCTTTAAATCACCGAAACGGAGCCGTCCAACTGAAATTCCTCCCGGAAGTTCAAGAGAAGGAGTAAATGGCACTGGATCTAAGATGCCTAGTGGTTCGGACTGGGAAGTTTTTAATTGATGGGAAAATCATATACGGCGGAAGTTGCGCGCCCATAAGAGCAAAGTTTAGTTTAGTTCCCGAGATGCTCTGCAAGTCCCCCTGGAGGGGGAGGAGGAGGAGGAGGAGGAGAAGGAGGAATGGGAGGAGTAGTGCCAAGAAAAATGACTTTGAAGTTGTGAATTAAAAGACATCTCAAAGACTTTCAGTGAGCTGAACGGCATGCAGCTTCCTCTACTTCCTATATGCTGTTCGTTCTCCCTCACTCACACTTCCTATTTCACTTCCTTGGAAGGTCTTGGGAAATCTGACTTTGTTATGGATAATGGAATTCGAAGACAGCCTTCAGAGCTACTGTGCGTAGTTGCCAATGGAATGAATAAATATATTTGTTATTGACCGCTAAGCTGGATTCCCTGATTACCTCGGCTTTTTCCGGAAAACCTTTGCTGTTATAGGCCTCCCATATATATATAAACTAGCACCTTTCCTCCAGATAGCTACAAATCGTTGTGTGATATTATGTGAACTATGTGATTGACTAATCTCCTCATATACGTCAGATGGAAGGTTCAAAGTAGAAATATATTTTTAAAAATTCCCTGATAAAACAAGCATTATGTAATAAAATTTCTCGCCTTCAACAAAAAATGACATGAAAATATAATAAAGGAGGTTGCTATACTGTGTGCTTCGCCCCAGATAACGATGTATGAAAATAAAACAAAAAAAAATCATGAAATGTTGAAAAGTGAATCTCACCATCTGTATGTTTTGCTCTACTTTAGTGGCCTATGTCGTTCTTCGAAATTAAATTTAAAGAAGCATTTTTGTTTTACCGTACTTCACAGCGAAACTCACTGTAACGAGAAATCCAAGAGAACAAAGTTGTGAAAGTCAATGAAAGGTCGCGAGTATTTTTCGTGTAAGCATAAAGGACAGAACTAAAGTCAGAATTGCGCAGTAGGCAACAAAAGTAGTTAATGTAATTTGAGAAGTAATAAAATCCTTGCACACCATTATTGGTTTCTCTCTCTCTCTCTCTCTCTCTCTCTCTCTCTCTCTCTCTCTCTCTCTCTCTCTCTCTCCTTGCTTGGACGGTCCCAATTTACCGTGGGCCGGATTCAGAGAAGTTTGGGGGAAGGTTAATGGACGTTGATTGGTGGTCTTGGAGGGTCACGTGATTGCCCCCGAGGTCATTAGAGAAGTGGAAGTGATCACGGAAGAACGATCGATGATGGTGGTGGAGGTGACGGTGGCGCGATGGTGGTGGTGGAGGAGTGGTTAGTGGGGGGAGTGTTGGAAGGAAAGGCCCAGGTATTATAGAAAGGGGGGAAGAGTCAATTCGTCCCTTTTCCTCCAAGTGTCCACATCAGCTCCAAGTTAATGGTCACTTATCTTCCAGCCATGGAGGAGATTGTGCGAAGAGAAGGTAAATAAGATAAGAGAGACGAGAAGGAATGAAGAATAGGGCATATTTGCGAAAAATACAAGGAAAAAGAGTTAAAAAAAAATAAGGGTAGAAAACTACTAGAATATCGAACGAAAAGTGGTCGATGATTATGACTTGACGGTGAAGGCAGATGATTTGTGTCAAGATGAGAATGAGATGAGTTTTGGGGTGATAAATAAGACGGATGGAATCGATGGTTATGAAGAAGAAAACGATTCCGATGGTAATGATGCTAATGGGAAAGACCTCAAGATTCAAAGAGGCTACGATGATTTCAAAATCATGGCAACGAATTTGCCTCGTTTCCGACACCCTTGGTCCTTGTTAATTAAGTTCTAATAATTTATGACGCATACCTGACTCTGTTCGTGGCACAGTGATGTGGCAATGAAAACTTTCTTCAGTCTTTGTTTTTGAATGATCTTGTGGAATTTTTGCTTTGTTGTCTGTATTCTATAATGGATGCTTCTCCGCAACTGGAGAGAAATTGCTGCTTGGTTACTAATTTTCTTTCAACATTAATAAACGTATGCTACTGCCCTTGCCCAGTGCCATGCGAAGGTATTTCGCTGCTTGGGCATTTATTCTTCTTATGGCTTAGACTCAGGGGCAAGACATGTCTATAATATTTTTTAACTTGATATTTATGATTAAATTTATTCTGTTTTCTTAAAGTTTTTTTATTTTTATCAGTGAGAGATTACATTTCTGGTGTTGTAATTTAGTGTTTTTTGATGTCTGCAAAATTGCCAATTTTCAGCTTGACGGGGAAAGGGTGTACAAATAGGGTTTTATCGCGCTTGATGTACTCTCCTCCTTAGAAAGTCTGCTTGCATTTGGTTGATTTTCTCTCTCTCTCTCTCTCTCTCTCTCTCTCTCTCTCTCTCTCTCTCTCTCTCTCTCTCTCTCTCTCTCTCTCTCTCTTTTACTATGTCCTATGAATGATGGAGAAACAGCAGGCGAAGTTGCAGTTATGTATAATTTTAGTGTATTTTTCTCGGAATACATTATGTATATACTTATTTTTATTAGTTTTTCATTTTTTGGGAAGACTTTTTACTCTAACTCTGAAATCCTTGTGGGATCTTAATTAACCAAAAGAGGTGGGAGGGACTATATTGTTAGCAATACCACGCAAATAAAAAGTCATCTGCGTAGATCTCTAGGAGATTTAATCTGTGGCTAAATTCATGTTTCAATTATGCAAATCTTAGTCTGCATTTAAGGGTAAGTTTAAATATCAAATGGAACAAAACAATAAAAAAAAAAAATAGCTCAAGAATGAAAATTTCCTTTCCTGTTCTTAATTCAGAGAAAATTCAGCGTTACAAAACAGATTCACTTCATTTAAACAGACGGCAAACAACAAATAATGTTAAATGACAATATGAATGTACAAAAACCGTTAACTAAATGCAAATTGGAATCCAACTGGTTTCGAAATGACTAAATTCCATAATTTCGCGCTGACTAAAATCGGTGTTTTATGCTCTGATTCTTATGCTCCATGAAATTTGGCTTCTGTTTGTGATTCAGGTGGTGTTATTGAGAACAAAATTCTGTTCAACTGAAGTAAAATTTACGCTGTAACATCATATGACTATCAATTGTCAAGACACAAGGTTTAGAGTCTGAGTGCTGAGGCATTAAATACCGGTGAAAACTCCTTTCCTGACATTTTGCCAGGTTGCAGGTGTTTTCAGATTCATTGTATGTTGACTTTTTATGAACCAGAATGCGCAGATGGCTTTTCATTTTATAATGGTTGGATTAGCCGTGTGGTAACTTCGATAAGTTCGATTTCGATAGCACGTTTTATATATATTACAGTAAATATGTGAAATATATGGATTTCACGAAATCGCTTAGGAACTTTTGAGTCACAAGGCGAAACACATTTGACACTCCAGGGGCTAGTACTAAACACGGCGAAACAGGGTAGATGAATCAGTTTCGTCTTGTTTAGTACTAGCCCTCAGGGATCAAATGTTCCTAAGAGAGTTGCTCATTTCACAAATTCCCTAGGGATTTCGTGAAATCCCTGAATTTCATATATTCATTGTAACATATATTCCGAGCTCTTAAGCTAATCTCTAACTGTCGGTGAGTATGCTGGTTAATGATAGTGAGGAATGGTGAGTTGTATGGAGTCAAAACATCTGTTGGTTTCGAAGGGTCTGGAGGTCCACACTAGGCTTCCTACTTCCTTTCACACCTTATCACACTCATGGCAAGGACCCAAGCCGGCATAAGCTACCCTAGTCTAAAACAGCCAATCAACATTAAGTGAAAATAAGGATCTTTCCTGGATAGTGACCCCGAAGGGTTTCATCCCGGTATGTATCTACCTTTGCGGTGTGTTTAGTACAAGCCCGTTGGGGATGACCGTAAAAACATAAACAAAAGACTGTAAATGTCATAAAGACAATGACCCCAAAGAAATATTAGCCCTAGATAACGACCCCCGAACTTTGTTGGGGGTCACTATCTAGGAAAGATCCGAAATCAATAAAAAGGGAACCACTTGTAAGTCCTCTACTAATTAGGCACAGTTAGTCAGTATCCCAAGACCCCCTAAAGCAAAGCAATGCATTGGAAAAGAGCTCTTACTTAGAACAGAGGATTCTTTCACTAATCTTGACTTTTTATCTTTTCCGGCTTCTGAAGTTATCGGTCTTGTAATGTAATAGGCTCCACGCTTTCTTCTTGCTTTCAGCAACTGCATATTGTCAATTACTAAACTAGGCCTAAAATCTTCACAACCTTTACCTCTCCGGACCTAACACTGAACAAACAACCCCCTAATCCGGCCTGTAGCTTTTCTCCCGTTCATGAAAACTCAAGCTGATAAACCCATGTACTCAAGAAGCGTCACACATACATATATGAATGCGAGCAATGGTGTAAGTAACATGCTCCCTTTATATGCAAGTAACTGGGTTCGAATCCACATTCCGTTATAACCCAACGTTCTGTTGTTGACCTAATTGCTGAATTGTGTGCCTAATAGTCAATCAGATGTACTGAGTCGTCACTGGTGATAGAGAAGGTACCTCATGTCAAACATTACCTAAAAATCATTGTCAGCTACCGTCTACAATTACCTTCTCTAACAAGAAAGCACGTATAGGTATTAAGATTAAATACACACACAAATATATATATATATATATATATATATATATATATATATATATATATATATGTATATGTATATATATATGTTCACTGATGGCTCGGATTGCGCTACTGCAAAAATCCGGCAGCCCGTCAACCTAGCGGTCCGAAAAAACCCGAGAGGTTCAGTAGGAGAATAGGTATTTACCAGCCCTCGGGCTGGGGAGGTAAACAGTGGGTCCTGTCCCCCACTGACTGTCGGTCTAAGAAACAGGAGATCAGCGCCTGCCCTGTGAGCCTACAGAGGCCCAGGAGGACTTTAACTTATAAAAAAAAAAAATATATATATATATATATATATACGAGTATATACATATATATATATATATACATATATATATATATATTTATAAATATATATACATATATATATATATATATATATATATTTATAAATATATATACATATATAATATGTGTATGTGTATATGTATGTATGTATATATATATATATATATATATATATATATATATATATATATACATATATATATATATATATATATATATATATATATATATATATATATATGTATATATATATATATATATATATATATATATATATATATATATATATATATATAAAATGTATGTGTATATAAAATTACAGCTTATGTTTATTTCACTATGAGTATAATGCCCATCAAGTCGTATTTATTTAATCAAACAAAAATGCATTTCTGGCAAGAGAATTTTTCGCACGCCATCAGACTTCCTCTAGGAATGTTGCTCCCTGCTCCCCCCTCCACCCCCTTCCCCTCTCACTACCTCTGGACGGGAGTCTTCATTCAGCCAAGCCTTGGAATGCATCATCACACTTCATTTGTCAAAGCAACCTGATGACAGTGTGTCACGCGTCAGACAAGTTGGCTGACTCAAGAATGCTCTGAATTTTTTCTTAAGGAATTGCGTTTCTCAGTTTAATGTCACTTTCCTTCTTCCTCACTTCTGCACTTCTCTGGTACGTCTGTCTGTCTGTCCATCTGTCTTCGAGAAAAAATGAAAGTCTCTCTCTCTCTTCTTCTTCTTCTTCTTCTTCTTCTGTCCGACACTAACAGATAATCGAGATTGATGTATCGGTCGATGAAATATTGACGAAGTATTTGAAGGTACCGTAAATTGTGATAATAACAGACATTAGAAGACAAG
Organism: Macrobrachium rosenbergii; assembly: GCA_039081455.1. Classification (NCBI taxonomy): domain Eukaryota; kingdom Metazoa; phylum Arthropoda; class Malacostraca; order Decapoda; family Palaemonidae; genus Macrobrachium; species Macrobrachium rosenbergii. Next base: position 2,843,138 of record JANJGK010000021.1, on the reverse strand, counting down.
AGTGACATATGCTGGTCTCCTTGTCCTACTTGTAATGAATACAAAGCAACAAAATTCATAGAATTTTCGTCCTTCATCAAGTCAAAAATTACCACACGAAAGCCATTCAAAAGCGAATCTTGAGACAAATGATACAATGCGTCCGAGAACCCAAAAAGGCAGTTGTGATAATGCACGCGTTAAGGTGATATAAAATCTCGGAGATCATACCAGGGAAGGAAAATAAGCAAACAAATCACTCTCCAAGTGAAATTATAGTTATGTTTTGGGCAGGCGCTTCCCATAAAAATCTCTGAATTAGAGTTGCTGAAAGCAGGAAGAAAGCGTGGAGCATATTACATTACAAGACCGATAACTTCAGAAGCCGGAAAAGATAAAAAGTCAAGAGTAGTGAAAGAATCCTCTGTTCTAAATAAGAGCTCTTTTCCAAGACATTGCCTTGCTTTAGGGGGTCTTGGGATACTGATTAACTGTGCCTAATTAGTAGAGGACTTACAAGTGGTTCCCTCTTTATTAATTTCGGATCTTTCATAGATAGTGACCCCCAAAAATTATTGACAATATAAAATATTGTCAGATGACCTAACGAAGTATAGCCTCAGTTGTTGGACAGGAATAAGCTAGTCAGATTTAGATATCTTTCCTTAACAATTTGTCTGATAGTAGTTTAGCTGCAAGTTAAATGAAAGAGGAATCAGTTTAGGGAAAACGTATGGAAAGACAGTTATGCCGGCCAAACAATTAAGCGAAATACACTCTACGAGGCGGGCTACTTATATTCTACTAGTTTCTGCTGAAAATAACAGTAAAACCTGAATTAAGGGTTTTACGGAAAATATTCAAAATTTATTCTTAATAGCGTTCACTTAAGTTGACGTGTTGGTCATCATCCTAAAAAATTTTGATTGATGTTTCTTGGAATTTACAGAAGCATAGGCTATGTAGCATTAACTTACTGATTAACATAGGTCTAAGACTTTAACGTTCTTCTCAAAATATGAAGTGGAAGTTCTAGTTCAGCTGCAATTTACGATTATTTTGTCATTAGTGGTGTTTCTGTTGCCAGCAAAAACGGATATCCTACTTTGCTGTATATGATTAAAATTCGGTAGAACCAAACATAATTTCTTCCGGAGCTTGAAATATTTTCCTTGTCCTCTATATTTTCTTGCATTTATCTAATTTTAGGTCTAACTTCATTTATGTTATTGATATCTCTCCTCTTTCTTACATGCCTGTGGAATGAAAAGAAGAATGATAATTTTCTAAAGGAATTTCTGTTACTTTATCTATTATCTCATATTGCTTATTAGCATGCAGTAGATGTGGCAGGTAAGTGCTGTTACACGAAGTCCGATATAATCTGCCTTTGTTTTGTCTATAAAAATCAAACCAATGCTAACCAACGACAGCCGAATGTTTAAGATTCAGTATATTTAATAGGTTATTTATAAAAGAATATTAACAAGTACAGGAGACAAAATCAGGAGAGGCTCTTCTAGGAACAGTAACAGAAAACTGAGACTTTCCTGTAGTCTGGATTATTGTTGATTAAAGAGGGAATTTCTGGAGGGAAACTCTTACAGACCTATGGATAGAAGTTAAAGTCCTTCTGAACGCTTAGCGAGTGAAAATTATCTCTATCTGTTTTTAGTTATTACATATCGGCAGGAATGATGTCCGATTTTATTTTGACAAAATTGAAGCTGTACACGATATTAGTTTTAATTAGACGATATAATTTTTACTTTAGAAATTATTATTTTTTTTTTGTCCTGAGTTAAATTTATAGTGTAACTGTATGATGTGAAAGGGTATGAGGAGCAAAAGTCAATGGATATAAATCAATCTATAATAGGGAAAACCAAGAGAAACAGCTGTGGTAGGCATGCATCACTGTAGTTATTCTGAAGACTCCAGTGTCCTTCTCAGCCTCAAAACTATTTCAGGACTTTCCAACACATTCTCTTATACTTCATAGTCTTATACACTATGGACATGAACACGCCTTTCTTTTCTGATGTATTCGCCATCTTCCCTATTAAAAAAAAGATAAAAACTCGCAATTAAGACGTATCAATACACCGCCATTTCAAGTCCAAATTTGTTCTAGGGGACAAAAGTACCCATTCCTAATATCTCATTTGCAAAACCATCCCATATTCATAATCTTTACTTACGAATGAAAGGACGAGTAAATATGGGCCGTTTTGAGAGGAGTCTATAAAAGGAAATAAAAAAAAAAAAAGCTGTCGTTTTTACGAACAAATCTCGAGTATGATACGAGTCTTCGGGGCTTGAATACCAGAATGAGCTGGACAGTTCATTAGAAAAAAAAATATCTAACCTGTCGTAGTTCAGTGGTTGTGTGTAATAAACGTTATATAGGAAGAGTTTTTAGAAGAAATATTTTTAGTAACATACTACAACCAATTATTTCAACATTTTTCTGTACACACACAAACATATAGCTTTGTAGTTAATATCAACTGTTTCATATTTGTTGTAGTAGATCTACTAAAAAATGTTATCAGAATATTGGGAATAAGAAAGTCATTGGTTAATATTTAGGAGAAAAGTTCATTTTAAATAAAAACTTTCAACCTCGGTGGTGGAAAACCTTCCTTTTGTTACAGATTACCTATTCTAAAGATTTACAGTTTAACCTTGTCGGCCGTATGACATCACAAAACATTAAGCATTCCAGCTGCTCCCAAGGATATTAAGTTTGGTTTGCTATACTTCGTTTAATTGTCTGACATTTCAAAGTTAATCTAACTATCGTAGAAGAGAAATCCTACCAGGAACGCCTCTCTCTCTCTCTCTCTCTCTCTCTCTCTCTCTTCTCTCTCTCTCTCTCTCTCTCTCTCTCTCTCTCGTGGAGGAATTATTCATAACAATCGTCACACGAAAGTGACGAATTTCCTGATCGCCTGTAACAAATATTCAATATCACTGGGGTACTACAAGTTATTGCTGAAAAGTATCGACGGTTGGGTGGCGTAAATTTTGACATTATTTCAATATCTCTCAGGCTCCATGACAGCTTTTCGAAAAATATTGGTAGTCTGTTAGGGCACTGATACATAAAAGGAGCGTATTTATTTGTGAACTTGCATATACTGTATTCAAACACTAGTTTTGTCTTCCAATAGGTGTAATTCTTTATGTGCGTTTCTATTTTGATATCTGCCGTAACATGGATAAGAATAGATTTGTTTAAAGTTTAAAGTGTACTGATATCTTTGTTGTTTGCAATAGCTATCTCTGCGTTCTTCACAGTCATGAACAAAATGTCAAGGGTTGGGAAGCTGAGCGGGCGGTGGATCCCATGAGCAGAGGAAGTACTTAGGACTGATGAATGAATTCCCACCTCCTGAGGCCGAAGAAAATGAACTTAAAACAGTCAGATGTCAGAAGTCCACTGAATATGTAAATCATCTTATGCAGTGCCATCTGCGCCACCTATGTTAATTGTCATTCCTAGTAATGAATCATTTAAATTCTAATGTGGGAGTGAGAATCTCCCAAGCCAAACTTTATGGGTGACTTTGTGATGACCCTGAGAGATTCAGAAGAGTAATATAGTATCAAAGTGCCTTCTTCCGAAGCTTAACAGAAACTCAACACTAATGGCCTGAAGTGAAACTCTAATAAGAGCCAAAGCTCTTATTAGATAATCAATATTATTTCAGTATCCGAATCAATTAATTAAATAATCAATATTATTTCAGTATCCGATGAATAACTTCTTATATATGATCGGACACATTTTGGAAACCTACTATATCTTCATCGCATACATTTAGCAACGGCTGGAGTATAATTAAAGAAAATATCGGCATCAATGATGATTGGAGAAATAAGGATGCTGAATACAATCAGAGAGAGCGAGAGAGAGAGAGAGAGAGAGAGAGAGAGAGAGAGAGAGAGAGAGAGAGAGAGAGAGAGAGAGAGTGCGCGTTAGATTTTGTTCCCCTTCTTATTGTCGGCCTGTGTAAAAGTGAACGTAGTAGATACATATTGACAAAGGTGATGGATTTTTGAGCAAATTTATGTTTCCCGAAGTTCAAAACTTTGCAGCAGTTGTTGGCCATTGAACGAAGGAAAACAGTGAGGAAAATAATTACTCATTATAAACTGCCATAGAATTTTTATTGCTTAAACTGCCGTAATTCCATATATATATATATATATATAATATATATATATATATATATATATATATATATATATATATATATATATAATGTATGTATACACACACATATATATATACACATGCGTGTGTGTATGTGTGAGAGAGACAGAGTGTCAGTCCACGCGATTATAGTTTTCGTGTGTATGGCTGTAGACACATGGTCATACCGAAACATCCACCAATATACTGAGACCTAATTATTCAGATAAAATTCAACATAAACAGAAATCAAGGTTATCGTACCTGAGAACAAGCAACTCATAACCAAACCTAAATATATGCTCATGTTCAAAGCATATTTGCATTCACACTGGTTCCACTTTTATCCTTCTGGACGAGTTCTCTTTCTTGATTATTTTCACAGTGACAAAAGGCAACTTTCATTCAGTAATTCATTTGTGAAAGAGAAACATTCGGTAAGCAAAAAGACCGAGATCAGGGGCTGAATGAAATGTATGTTGCATGTGGAAATAAGTCAGATTGAATACTTTTCTTTAATTAGCATAAATGAAGGTCTGCAGATTAGGGTCTTGAGATTTTCCTAATTAATTAGGGAGCATTTCTCTTGCTCATAATCATTAACAAACAGACGAGTTTCGAATATGCGTTCCTTCAATTAGGTTCCTTTTGTATTTACGCAGCACTTATAATTGCTTGCTGTGTATTTGAATACACATTCTTGCGCAAAAACATAAAAACACGACCACACACCCATACAAACACATACTTTAACCTCGTGTAATCATCATTTTCTCTCTCTCTCTCTCTCTCTCTCTCTCTCTCTCTCTCTCTCTCTCTCTCTCTCTCCTTCTTCCTCTGAATTAATTCTTTCACCAATCCATCGCCCATCATTTCCACCACATGATCAGACCATCTTAATTCGCCCTACCTTTTCACCGAGTATGCTCACCTCTTTACACCATCTATTTCATCTCTCTTGTTAAATCACAGATACTACAAAACAGTGCATCTAAATAACCGCTAACTTTTTTCTCCCACTAGCATTCAGTATTCACACTCTGACATCCATAAAGGGCAGTTGGCTCAAGAATCACCTCATACAATCAAACTTTTGTTTCCATCGACACTCCTCTTTTAGACTTTATTCATACAAATCGATTATTTTTTTGTAACTTAACAATTTTCTTATCAATATCCACTATATGTCCCCAAATACAAATACAAATGAACCAGTTTCATTCTTCTAACATCCTTTTTGACCTTCATATTTCCCGCATTATTTACTTTTATGTACCCTCATGACCTTATTCTTTACTTTTATGTACCCTCATGACCTTATTCTTGCTAACAATTTCCATATGATATCAAATTCCTACCAGTGCTTCTTGGGTTTGATACTGGAATGCCTGTGTCTTATCCATTCAGTCACAAAGAAAGTTATTTCTGTCGAATTCAGATTCTCCGTTTAAATCGAAATCAAACCCTTTCCTATGTGTCAGCTAAGTGCTAGGTCTATAACACGTTGTTATATATAATAGTTTTTTTATCACTAATTCCAACATGACTTTTTTATACTCTCAGATATTAAGACAAGAGCCCTCTTGGTATCGAATTCACTTTACCGCTGAATAATATTCACCCAAAAAGAATTGTAAATGATAAGTGCATCTACTCTGGCCAGGATCCGAACGAATGCCTGTTAGGTTGACAAAGGCGTGCCAATGACTTATTCATTCTGGCATCCAGAGAGACATAAGTTAATTTTGACTCCACTTCACATATTCCTGCCGAATTCAGGTTTTGTATTTAGAATGGATATCAACCCATCTCCGTCATGATAGCTAAGTACGAAGTTTGGAACACGTTGCTATTTTTTAGTTTTGTCAGGAATTCACACATGACTCAATGTTATATCGAATTCACTTGGCACTGGGAATAACTTTCACCCACAGGGAATTATATATGATAAAAAATGCATCAACCATGGCCAGGATTCGAACCTATGTCTTTAAGGCTTGATGCAGAAATGAGTGACATCGATTGGCCATCAAGGAAGGCCAGGATGACAGTGACTATCCACTTAGCCATCGAGAGCGATTTAAGTTTGTTTCGATTGTGCTGTATACTTCCTGTCAAATTTAGGATCTGATTCCGAATCGATTGGACAAGTCACTTTCTTCCCTGTATCAAAGTCAAAATGGTTACTTTTGGATCTTGGCTAGATACACTTAACATATATAATTTCCTTTGAGTGAGGTGTTTCCAATGAGAGTTTAAGAAGACCACATGGGAATTAGTGGTTCGAAAGTTATATAACCTCATTTCAACAGCAAGAGACATAAGATTGATTCCTGAGCAGTGAATTATGTACCTGATAGTTAATTGACAGTTACGGGTGGCGGCCAGGGTAGAGACTGGCCTATTGTGGGGTAGGTATTTGTCAACCTTGACATCCTCTTGTTATCAGTTTTAGCTTTTCTGCCAAAACGCGGTTCTCTAGAGAAACTTTAAAATGAGAGACACAGGATAAAGTAATGAATCATCCCTGTAGGAATGAAGTTTAATCTATATATATATATATATATATATATATATATATATATATATATATATATATATATATATATGTATATACATATAAATATATATATATATATATATATATATATATATATATATATATACATACACATACATATATCATTATATATGTAGTTTTTATTGAACTGTTTTAAGGATTCCTTCGTACCTTTCATGAGAGGCAAATAGGACTGACTGTATTTTTGGAGCATAATTGTTTCTAAGATGAGAGATGCTCCTTTCTCGAGGCCCCTAGAGCTAATCACAATAGCATCCTCCGCGTTTCCACTCTGGCTTTTTCTTTGAAGTTTCCAGGTAAGATAAATCTTGGAGGCACAATTGCTCTGGCCCTGAAAGATAGTCTTCCAGACCAGCGAAGAGTAAATATTTATTGTGGGGGTCTGGAAAAATTCTGCCTGCTTGAGTCCAGACCTTTGGTTCGGCTCTTAGGTTCCCGGACGACTATCCTCTGGGAATCCTGGAAAACATTTCCAGTTCAGAGCAAAAAATCGCTCGGCTCTTGTCGACCGCAGACCGAGGAATTTTCACTCTCGATTTTGACCCGCCCCATGCTTCTGCTTCCCTTTGTGTTTAGCATTTCGGTGCTGTCTTTTTCTTCCTCGGTGGGAAGAGTTAAGTTTAATTGATGGAGAGGTTAGTTTAGATTAAAGGAGAGACTAAATGGTGGAAATCTTTCAATAGTTAGGTGTCATTGAGCCTCCAAGAGGTTCGGAAGCATTACTAACGATAAATATATCCAAATGTGAGTAAAAATGGCAAAGGGTGAACGAAAAATTTGGTTTTTGATTATGAGAAGATCGTCAGATCACATAGGTAACAGATCGACTGACGTCAAAAACAAGAAATGGAATTACAATCTTTTTTTATATATGAGATCATAATGGGTCAAAGGTCCTTCTCATCTACATTCATCGCAGAGAATGACGGTCGGCCTCTATTCTACAAAAGTAACGGCCTTATATTTTTCAATGGCGAGAGCTAATGCATTACAAACAGAACAGAAAACAGCGAATTTCGAATGGAACATACGAAAAAAGTATCCATTCGTTTTATTAACAAGTGAAAAATTTGAATTTTGACTCAAAAACATCATAGAATACGCAAACTGCGCAAATGAATTGAATTCGATGGCCCTTTAGAAACCATAATCACCTAAATGAAGAACAGTTCATGTGAGTGGAAATCCGCAAATTACTCCTGTTTTAGAGGAAGTTTCCATGACTGCAAATGGTGAGGCAGAATAAAAAGTAACGCGCCAACTTTCCTGCAAGCAGTGATGGAAGGTTAGACATAATTAAACAATTCCAAACTGATGCCACCAGATGCACCGAATGAGATAATGTTCATAGAGCGTGCGAGTACGCAAAGAGAGAGAGAGAGAGAGAGAGAGAGAGAGAGAGAGAGAGAGAGAGAGAGAGAGAGAGAGCGGACGCTATTGCTTCACCATCATTCATTTGATTGTGAAAAGTGAAAACCATAATCAAACGGAGGCGAACCACCATTTCAGAGTGACAAAAAATCCTTTGGGAATTGAGTTTATTCGGTGAAATCTGAAACAGAAAATCGAAAACGAAAAATTCCCTGCATATAATTCGAACTATATCGTCGATATCTTCGAAAAGGGAAGCGAAAACGGAGAAACCTTAAGGGGCTTTAAAAATGCTGCCTCCACTTAACTATTCCATTTGCAATGCTAATGAGTATCTGGAAGAGAGAGAGAGAGAGAGAGAGAGAGAGAGAGAGAGAGAGAGAGAGAGAGAGAGAGAGAGAGAGAGAGGCGGTTTGTTTCTTTGAGTGCCTTATAAATCAAATGGATCTATTGAGTGTATACATTATAATTTCTTCTGATAAATGGCAGTTAGATAAAAGCTTCTTTTTATGATAGCTCTTTTC
>JANJGK010000021.1:2736982-2829482 GCA_039081455.1 Macrobrachium rosenbergii | reverse complement strand
ACTGGTTCTTAGCCACGTAAAATAAATCTAATCCTTCGGGGCAGCCCTCCTAACTTTTACAGTGCTCCACGTGAGGTGCACTGACGGCACTGGCTCCCTTACGGGAACAAAGAGATACCGCGTAAGCTACGCTGACTTAGGGTTCCATTTGGTATGAAATATGTCTGAATAAGGATCAATGCTTTTTACCTCTGGGGAGCAAGGAGCAGCAATATTTTTTGTGGTTGACAGCTCTTGCGTTACAATGTGAGCAGAACATTTCAGTCCAGAAGAGATCACTCCTGCACTTAACACAAAGGAGAAAGGGCATTAGACAATGATCTACTGGAGTTATCTTCCGGCGAATGTCTCCCAAAGGTCAAATGTATCTGCGATATCCTTTCCTCCTTCTGTTATTACAGTACTGATATCTCCTCTTTGTGACTGCGTAGAGGGAGGGCTTTACTTGCCTTTGTATGATTGTGAATAATCTGGAGTCAGAAACGGAGTTACTAATGCAGACAATTTCACATTGAAATATTGCTAACATTTCATTCAAGTGGTTTTGTTGGCTGAATCTTAAATTCTCCAAGTTTATGAAATCGGGTAACACCTGAATTTTGGAGCACATAATTTTCATGTATTTTACAGGGCCTTTACGCTTTATTCGTACATTTAATTTTGAACTGATATAAACTTACATTCTCTCTACCTCTTTTTATTAAAATATATATGTCCACTCTATAAATATTGGTCCTTGTTATTTCCGTCTTCTAGACCAGATATTATCAGTTTTCCGTTTCTTGCACAAGTGCAGCTGCCCCAATTTCCTCGTTCTGGTCTTTCCAAGAAAACCGACGCAACAAACAAGAAAGCGACATTATTTAGAGGCAAACACCTCTGCGGCAAAGTGAACGTGGGTGCTGTCAAGGTGAGGCAATAATATTATAAACCCATAGAAGTAAAACGACCCTCGACTGCAATCCGAGACTTTTTTTGTGGTTGGCGGTGCAGAGGACAGGTAGCGAGAGCGTGTTTCATTTCCTTTTTCGAAGAGGAAATTCATTTGAGCTGGGCAAACAAAGCGGAGGAAGGGTAATGTAGTTGTTGGTAGAATAGAATGACATGGATATCCTTTTATTTTTATATCCTTTTATTTTTACCTTTGTTGAAATTTGCATTGGTGTTAAGCATCAAAGCTCGGGACTATTTTCGTTTTTTGTGGTAACTAAAGAAGTCACGCTGGGGTAAATGCTACTCATAATCTAGCGTTGTTTTACTAAATAGAAAATAAAAGAGAATAATATCTTACGGCAGTAAGTTTTACCTGGACGTAAACATCTCGCAGATGTCAGTGAAGAAAGAAAGACGAGGTAAAATCCTCAAACTCATTAAGAAGTGACGAAGATTATTATTGTGTTACCTTCACCACCAACTTTCGAATCAGTAGGTCAAGAATTATACCATAAAGTTAGAGCTGTAAGAAAGCCACACTTTGTACGTACTACTCGGATGATGAAGAGAAAGATGTTGATCTTGTCCAAGGCAGTCAAGAATCTAGGACATCTAAATTCCTTTTGAAATTGGTAGTTTCAGAAAAGGTCACTGAAGGAACTCTAGAAAGAAAAGAAAGATTTTCCTTTTTTTTATATGCAGCCACCGAGCTGAAGAGGAAATGAAAGAAGTTGGGAAGAACTTTATTCGTTATTGTTCAGAAAAATGAAAGATAATACATTATATTTAACGGTCGTCTACGGCTTTAATTCGTATTGCATAAGATTAACACGCTTTAAGGTACTTCTTTTGTGGATAGATAGATAGATAGATAGATTGATAGATAGATAGATAGATAGATCGATCGATTAAGCCCCCAACTCCAGGTTAAAACTTCTGTTTTATTTTCTCGAACACCTGAATCCTGGTAATGAAAAAGAGAAGTCTGGAAAAGTATATCTATTCTTTGGGAGTTCGCAGCCATCCATGATGCGAAAAAGTCGGTGCAGGAATTTTTTCCCCTTGACCGAAAGTTAAGGGGGGAAATGAACGTTATGTATGCATATGACGGCGAGAGTTCGACAAACTACGACGTTGTTACGAGCTATAAGAAGTCTACTTTACAGGGAACGTGATCGGGCCTATCGGACCTTCGTTTTCGGAGTTTCATCAGTTGGGGAATATTGATGTGGGTCGTGCGCGGAGGGGGAACACTCGCAGTTACGGTGCAGGTGGACGGAGATGTGACATTGCACTTGCGTGTGTGTTTGCAGACCCTTATTTATATATTTCTGCCCATATAAAACACTCATTCGCTTACACTTATTCTCTCTCTCTCTCTCTCTCTCTCTCTCTCCATATATATATATATATATATATATATATATATATATATATATATATATATATATATATATATACATATACATATACATACACATTTGTCGTACCAACTCCTTTCATTCCTTCCTCCAGCTCTACGGCAACATAATTATAGCAAGTTCTAGCGATAGATCGTCAATATATAATACACACACAGATATATATACAGTAGATGTATGTATGTATGTATGCATATAGTGGAACTTATGTATAGCAGGTAGATGAAAATGATTGAATATATATAACAAAATTATATGTTTGCAGATACGGCAGTTTTATAATTCGCGTGATCCTTTATACATACATGCATACATAAATTAACAGGGGTAAGTATGATGTTTAAAATTGCATTCAGCCGGAAGGGTGAAAGGAAATGACACGAACCGAATTCTTCCGTGTATTTCTACACCTCATGAGGCTTTAGGTACAATTGCTAAGGACATAAAATACAGAGCTACAAGAAGACCTCATTTTGACAAACATAGCTGCTATATAAAAATGGCAGTCAGTGATGGAACCTAATAACCTACTTGTTTTACCGGTATGAAGGTATTATTTAAATGATAATTTCAGTTCATCGCCTGCAATAAAAAATTTAGATAATTTTCCAGTTAGATAGATACTTAGGAATCCTCCTTAATATTTAGCCTGGAGAAAAGGAAAGATGAAAATTCACTGCTTTGAGATGTAATGGTATACAGAGCAGATCGAAGGTTAAAATTTTCAATTTACCTGTGTTCATATATTCACTTTTATCCCAGTCACTCAAGTGGAACGAAGACGGTCGTATTTTTCCTCAAGGTTTTTAAGGGCTCTGAGGATCAGTAACCAGGAATTTTGAGATCAGTAACTTGACAAGATACTGGAAATTTGGGGCAATTTGAGGTATCCAAACAATTTTAGTGAGAATGCTTTTTTTTCTAGAGTCCTCAAAACGTTTAGTAGTCTACGAAAACTAAGTCCCTTAATGAAAACCTAGTGCTTCCTTTTTATATTATCTTTGGTAATGTCCAGAGACTGGTCAAGCCAGGAACACGCTTCTAAGAAAATTCTCCATGTAATAAAACTGGACGATTCTATGAGATTCTATGCAAAGATTGCAGTTAAACTTACACGGGAACAAGTGGGAATACTTTGTAAGCTGGAATAAAACAGCATATTTATAGCTTAAGAATATGGGAAATTCATGATAAGTATAATAAATCAAATATAAAGGACATGCTCATGGGTTTACTATGGATTCTAGATAATTATGCATAGCAATACTTGATTACAGTGACGATAAGAAATCAAGCTAAAGTTGTATTCTGTTGTTAAAAAAAAGTTGCTGTGGATTCTGTATGGCACTGGAATATAAAGTTCTGTAAGATATTTCAGTAAAATCTGAAGCTTGGGTCCTCGTAATTTTCGGCCTGTAAACTCTGATCATAAACTTGACAGTCTGTTGTCTAAACTTATGAGAACCAAGAGCATTGTACCTTTAAGTCTTCTGACACAAATCGTCGGAGTACTTATTTATTTTCTCTTTCTAAAAAAAAAAAAAAAAAATCGTAAACCAATTTTGGTATGGAAAAATTTTTGCATCTTTTCGTTTCAGTTAAATAAATGCTCATTTCTTCATTTTATGGATCGAGGGACGATGGGCTATTGTATGTTAATGTTTTCGCTTTGATTCTTTTTGTCATGTGAAGAAACTGAAAAATTTAAGTAAAGTGAGTAAACAGATGGATGATAAACACTTGAGTAAATTATTTTTGGGGAAGTGGAAGAAGCACGTAGATGAATATAGAGAAGAGGCATAAGTATGATACAAAAATAAAAAGCATTCGCTATCCTATAATGCTTGTGTTTTCGACGATATAACGTAACGGAACATTTGCCTGCGTCTTTTGTTTACCCGAGCTGATCAAGTCTGGGAGGTTTCTTTCGACCAGAGGTTGGAAAAATGCTCGAACAAGGGTCGGGAAAAATCGGATGCTAAGAAAAAATCAAGAGTCAAAGAAATGCGGAGTCAGCATTAAAGAGCAAAAAGGATAAATCTGAGAGAAGCGTCAGTAGAAAGAGTAGAGGGCGAAGACTGAAGAAAAGACAAGGGAGAATGGGAGGAAGCTTAGATCTAGAGGCACAAATTGAAGGAGCTTTGGGAGGTTTGTGAAAATGGTGGATAAAGGACGAGGCGAAATTTACATAGTAATATATAACACAAAGTTAATTAGGCACAAGATGTATTCATAAGGAGATGTATGAAGCAAAGTAATGCATGGAGGAAGTAAAAGAAGGGTAGTTAAGAGAATGAGAGGTAGGAAGGGACCAGCGAGGCGAAATTTGAGGAGGTAAACAGCTGGAAAAAAGGTAAGCACGAAGAGATGGAAAAAGATTATAAAAAAAAAAGAGCACCGTGGTTCGCTCCCCGAAGCAGCCAAACTAATGATATGATCGGATGCACCTCAATTTTTTCCCCTTTACCTAGAAAATCCTATATATGAAATACGCCAGGTGAAAGGGGGGGGGGGGGTCTCTAAATCCTTGTTAGAATCCCATGTTTAGCCTAGCAAAACTTTCGTATAAAATTGTTTAAATATGCCTTTGCATTAATTTCGATTAATATTCATACTTTTATTGCCTTTTGTTATGTACTGTGTACCTTGTTAAATTGAATTTCACTTAGTTTTCCTGCATTTCATCCACTAAGATCACCATTAACACCGTTTATATCCTCATGAGAATCAGAAATATCTCTGTCAGAAAGACCACGAGTTACTGGAAATAAAAGAGAAATATAATGGAAAACAAGAGCTGCTTTTCTTAGTCCCTGGTCCCCTGAGGCTAAGGGGAGAAATATTCATGAAATGGTATTTTTAGGGAGAGGTGCCCCGGCCCGCAGCCGCTTTTTCCAGCCTTACTAAAATACAATATATAGAGTCACACTGACGCCCTTAGAGAGAGAGAGAGAGAGAGAGAGAGAGAGAGAGAGAGAGAGAGAGAGAGAGAGAGAGAGAGAGAGAATCTTGCGAATGTCAACTGTTTCTCAAGGCTTCTTCTTGTTTGTCCAGTGGAATGCAATATTGAGAGGGACATTCTGAAAGTAACAATGCGGGTTTTCTCTCTTTTATTAACTTACCCAGACATTTTGTTAATTTTAACTCAATTTCCTATTAGGTTTGCTCTCGAGACATTCTGTAATTAATTACGGAAAGTTTGCAGAGCATATTAAACCGAGGCGAATACATAATGGTTGTGTAATGTTTCAGATGATTTCTCAACCATATCCTAGGAAGCATCTACTCATTCTACAATCCTTTGATGCTTGTATTGTATATTTTGGTGTCAGAGGTGCTCATGCTGTGATACTGTGGTGAGAATGTAAGAAAAAATCTTTTAATTTTATACCGGCAACTATCTCATTTTATTCAGGAACGTCACTCACACTATAGCGCTCACAAAACGTTTGCGAACCAATTAATGATGGCCTTCATTCAAGACGACCTTCGACTTTAAGGATTCACTAATGATGAAGTTCTCTCTCTCTCTCTCTCTCTCTTTCTCTTTCTCTCTCCCTCTCTCTCCAGCATTTGCATTTGAACTTTTAAATTATTCAGGATCCCTTCGCTGAGAGAGAAAAGACGGGGTTTTCGACTACCATTTTTTTTTTGTCGGTTCTTGAGATTTTCCTTCTTCGTCTTCTGTTGTTTGTTTAACTGAAGACGATGATTTATTTTCTCCTCCAGAGGTGCAAGAGGCAGACACTGAAATGCATCGAATTATTTTGAGTCAGAGGTACTGTTTGCGTGCACTACATGACCTCTTGTGATTGTGCTTTTAATTGCTTAAAAGCGGAGCGTAATATGGTGCGCATGCATAATGTTTAAAACTCCACAGGTTGGTGAACGGGTCATATGCTAATTTCTCAAATTATTCTTTTTGATCTCCGGACTTTAGTGTTGAATTGATTATACAATTCCGAGGACAGTGCTCCAAAACTGACAGCACAATAGGATTGTGTCACTGCAATGGTCACTCCTATAAAACCTGTCAGGAAAAATACACTAAACGGCATGGTTTAATTTTTCAAGGTATATTTCACGTTAAGAACATGAACAGTTGAGTCAGGAGACTGTTCTTTTTCCAGTTGTTTATGTTATTATAAACGTTTCAAAGGTAAAGAATTGTAATACTGCCGAATATTGGCAAATACCATGTTGGACTTTTCGTAGGATCACTGATGCTGGAACTCTCTCTCTCTCTCTCTCTCTCTCTCTCTCTCTCTCTCTCTCTCTCTCTCTCTCTCTCTCTCTCTCTCTCTCTCCAGCATATCTGCATTTGAGCTTTTAAAATATTCAGGATCTCTTCACCGAGAGAAAAGACGGAGTTTTCGGCCACTGTCTTGTTCTCTTTACAGGAAATATACGAGGAGATAATCAGTTTTCTTGAGGGGTTCTAGAATATACTTTAGTCGCATTTTAATATAATGTCAATTTAGAATAACTGTGGTTGCATCTTGATACAGTATCAACTTTAGAATATACTGTAGTAGCATTTAATATAGTGTCAGTTTTAGAATATACTATAGTTGCATTTTAACAGTGTCAGTTTTAAAAAATACTATAGTTGCATTTTAATACAGTGTCATTTTTAGAATATACTATAGCTGCATTTTAATACAGTGTCAATTTTAGATTATACCATATAATATTTGTATTTTAATGTCAGTTTTAGAATATACTATACAGTATTTGTACTTTAATGTCAATTTTAGATTATACTACGGCTGCATTTGAATAAAATGCCCATTATCAAAAGTACATCAGACGTCAGTTAATGTTAAAAGAGTAAAAATATAAACTTGTTATATTCCCTCAGACTCCAAGTACTTTTAGAACTAATAATAATTAATACTTCCCTTTTATGCACTGTTTGCTCTTCAAACTGTCTACTGTATATTGGGATCTTTAGTTGCTGTAGGCCAAATTTGGAGGAGCTTTGAATTGCTGTCTTGTGCAAAGGAAATTCTGCCACAGGGCTACAATCAGAGAACCCTTTGGAGTCTTACTGACGCTCTCGGTCCCCTAAACAGTCTTATAATTAAAGCCTATTATCACAGAGAGAGAGAGAGAGAGAGAGAGAGAGAGAGAGGGAGAGAGAGAGAGAGAGAGAGAGAGAGAGAGAGAGTTTTAAATGAAATCTTCATTTATGGAGTATTACAGTAACCCCGAAAACAACCTACCTCTTTATTCTTGGTGCAATGTTTACTGCTGGATATTGTCAAAACGTTCATTTTGTCACATAAGATCTTTTGGTGATTAACACATTTTGTTTTTCCAGATCTTAAGAATATTTAATATTCATGACATTTCCTTATGGTGCATCCGAATGAATGCTTTGAAAGTTATCTCAGACACGCCCATTAGGTAATTCACTTTCCTATGGATGTTAACAAAGGAGTTGTGGGAGTTATAATGTTTTCTTCTAGTAGATATTCATATTCTAGTAGATATTCTTAGATGTTTGAATTCATAATTGTTTCCTAGCTCGAGCCTAAAGGGTAAGTGGAAAATACAGCAATTACTATAAGTCAGACTTTAGTAAGTCAGATATTTGAGTACGTGAGACTGTATCAGGTTAAGAGGTTGGGGTTTCATGGGTACGGAGAGGCATGACCATGCATTGCCCGGTGAACTTTGTGATAAGTAGTTTATTTTCTTTCTGTTTTTTGTGCCGCCACAGTGAAGAATTTGTACTAGCCTACCACATCAAACAACATTGAAACCAGTGTCGTTAAGATTAAGAAGCTTATTCATTCAGTCACTTTAAGCTTAATTTTTTCATTCATTAAACTGTTAAGGGAAGAACGTTTTTATGACTGTTTAGGGACATAAAACTTTAGCCTTGGCGATAACGGCGCATAGGCCAGACAGGAAGGAGCCCTGTGTAGTTTGATTTATTGATTACTGATTAAGGGATCTCTCGGAACCCAATATGTATCTAAAGGGTTTGTAGACCGAATATTTTATGTCAGGGTCACTCAGAATGAGACACTAACTTGTGTTAGATTCTTATGAATGGTTGACAGATATAAATTTTCATGAGTCAGCCCCTAAAGATTTGATTATCAGATAGGTTACTTTTTGTTATAGGTAATTCATTATGTAAAACAACTGGTTAGTAAAAGTTAAAACGCACAAAGACTGTCTTTTCAAAATCGAAACGGAATTCTTAAACAATCTGACAAAATCAGAAGTGTTCCAGTGCTAAATTACGTAAATGTAGAGATATTTGATTCGAAAGTAGTACTTTCATATGGTAAATATTAAACATTGTTTAAAGAGCTGAACAAAAATAATTAAGAATGTTTAAATGAAGAATGTCAGAAGTGGTGTAAGAAATTTGATTGTGTAAAGTCGACGGTTCTCTTATCATTTTACAGGGATACCAGTACACAATATAATATAATATAGGTGCACAATATAGAAGTTGTTTCGTGGTCAACTGACTTTCTTAAAATACTAATATATTTATACTGGTTTCCCCTTTGGAAATGGTCACTGTAATAAAAAAAAACTCAGCTTAAATAATCATTGCCTAATCTGTAGCACGCAGCTGAAAATGTTTCATGAATGTAATCGGCTGATGAATGTCACAAAATCTTGGGTATCGCTGCTTGATATATTTACATAAAACGAGTTAATTTCGGCTCGTGAGTTGAACTACTGATGAACATAACGCATTAAAAGGAAATGCATAACTCAATATCAGTTTTAATAGGAAAACAACTGTTTTATTATTAAAATCGACACATTTACAAAGCCTAATATAACAGAATACTTGACTAAATATTTCCTTTCATTCCAATATTATGTGCATAGCTGTCCGTATCTTCTATGCATGATAGTAGAATATCTAATAAATACAAGGAATAAATTCGATGCAGAACTGGAAAAGATGCCGGCCCATGAAAAAATCTTCGCTATATATATTCACCTCTTTGACAAAACAAGAGCGAGTAATTTTGCAAAGGACCAAAGGAGAGGAGTGGGTGCAGGGGCAGCCATGAGTTTTAATACCTGAAAGTTTAAATTCGATTTGGGAGCGACATAGATGGGTGGGTTTGGACACCAGGCAATTCGTATTTTCATTTCCAGCAAGTCTCGTCTTTCGGGAGAGTTTGGTGCCAGTGAAAGTATTTGGGGATTTGAGATACAGCGTTAGTGCTCAGCCCGAAACGAGTTTTTCACGTCACTTTGTGAATAATACCGCTTAAAAAATACCGTCGTGAGAGGAATTCATCATTGCAAAAGATATTGAAGTGTTAATCAAGAAGACAGGATATTTACCATTTATGAAGAGCTCTGTCGGGTTATCACATGTGCCAAGAGTCATTACTCAGTCAGCATAATTAACCATTGCCATTAAGAACCGTAGTTAATTACTGATATGCTCAGTCGACACGACAGCATAACGAACCTTTGACATTAGACTTAGCCAGATGAGATATCAGGAATTTACCTCCGTTGTTGATGACGTTACTTGTTAAATTGGAGTGGCGGCGTGAAATGAACAGTCGATGGGATTGCAGGTCATACATCGACAGGTAAACCATTATTCCAGTGGTCATGAAAGGATGTGTGAGTGACGAACGGTTCGCAGGGGAAATAGCCTTGGGGGTGATTTCCATGGGAAGTTGTGGGCTTGACCTCGCTGTCTCTCTTACGTCAAGCAACGTTATAAACGACAGGGAAAACTAAAAAATCTTAATTTAATATTTAGTAATGACATGCGCCTTTTCAGGCTTGGTAAAGGTTAAGTTTGACTTGCAGACAAAGAGTTGGTGGAGGATGCTGTTTTCACCCCTTGATGAAGGATCAGCGTAACGGATTGGAGGAAAATGAAGAAGCGAGAGCGCTGATGAATGTAGACATATTGACCAGGAGGAGAAAATGAATATAGCCAAGGTGAAATTGTTACCATTTACCTCAAGGGAGTGAATGCGTGACAAAAGACATGAGAAGAAGAATGATAGTAAGAGGTGAAATAAAATACTTTACAGACTAACGATAAAGGTATAATAGGAGAAGAGAATAAGAATGGAAAACAATAAAAAAAATTACGATATCAATTGTATCAAGTAAAATGTTAAAGGTCTAAAAGGAAAGGAACGGAGAGAATGGAGAAAGGAAAAGAAAGGGACAAATAAAAGAATGATAGTGGAATGTAAAAAAAACGAAGTGTAAAGGAGAGAGAACAAAACGTCGAACTGGGAGACTGAAATGGATTTAACGAACGTTAAAAAATGGAGGGAGAAGTTAATAAAAAGACAACACTGCAGGGAATGAAATAACAATACGGAAATGGAGAGAAAATTAGATATGTAAGATAGTAAAAGGTCACGATGGAAAATAAAAACTACACCAGAGAAATGGAAGATCATGATGGGAAAGATTAAAATGACAGAAAGTAAAAGAATATGGGAGACAGGCAAAAAACAATTAAATATCAGCGAGAACATGAGAAAAAAGGAAAAACTTTGGGCAACACAGAAAAGAATAAAATGTCGAAAGAAAAAAGATAACAACAGGGGAAGGGAAGAAAACAAAATAACAACAGAAAGAGAATAAAGAAGAGGAATGACTATTAAGAGAATAAAACAACAAAAGGAATGGGACAGAATAATGATATGGGAAATAATGAGAGTGATAGGGAAGACACTGAAATACCGAGAAGGATGAGAATTAAACTGTCGGATTTAATGGAAATAAAATGAGGACACTGAATGCAATTGAGTCGAAACAAAGCGAAACAAAATGACGATGGGACACAGGCTTAAATCTTGCAAAGGAAACAACACGATAACACAACAGGTATCAAGTGGTAAGGTCGACTTTCAAGACCACCAGAGAACAACAGATGAAATTAATGGAAGAAAACGTCGACAGCAAAGAATCATAATGATGACGGATGTAAAGACGGCTCAGTTAAACAAATGCATTTGCCATGATGACCAGCTCATCATCAGGAGCCATTACATTCATCACTTCTCTCTCTCTCTCTCTCTCTCTCTCTCTCTCTCTCTCTCTCTCTCTCTCTTTAGGACGTAGTTACGTTTTATATTGTAGTTGTTAACTTTTGTTTTGGAGCAGAATAACATTGTCGCCGCGTCGGCTTCAGAAAAAATGCAGCGGAAGCACCGTCCCTCCCTCCCTCTCTCCCTCCCTCCCTCCCTCCCTCCCTCCTCCTCCTCCTGACACCTTTTTTCTTATTCTTCTTGAAAGACGTTGGAGGCGAGTCCCCTTGGACTCACTGTCAGTCCACTGTCTTATTTCTGTCTGACTCTTGTCCCTGCCTCCATCACGGCAAATACTGTGACCCTCTTTTGACCTGTTCCCACTTTACAAAGTCCACGGCAAGGGCCGGCAATTGGAGCAACTATAATGCGATTACTCTCTAGTTTGATAAAAGGAACAAAAACGTGAACGCAACTTTTTATCAGTTTAGTGGTGACAGTGGAACGGGGTTGACTGGAGAAGGGGGAACGGGGCTAAAACCGGTCACGATTGGTTGGGTTGACAAAGGGTAGTATCATTACACGGTATCTCTCAAACGCGTCCGCCTGATATTCTGATGCAGTGCCGTTTTTATTTTTTGTTTTTTGTTTTTGTTTTTGCTTTATTTTGGTGCAGCTGAGCCCTCCCTCAGCATCCACGCTTTAAAAATACTGCCATGATTACGCAGGTAGTAATTAATTGAGACCTCTGTCCGATATAAGTGTGTATGTGTATGTGTGTGTGAGTGTGTGTATGTTCAAGAGAGAGAGAGAGAGAGAGAGAGAGAGAGAGAGAGAGAGAGAGAGAGAGAGAGAGAGAGAATTTTATTAAAATTTACTCCACAACGCGAACGACCAAACTATGAAAGCGCAGCCAAAGATTTATGACATCGGTTTTTGAAATCCACTGCAAAGCGAGGTCGTTCGATTTCTCGAACTGTACCTGCCACACCCGTCCCGAGCTCTCTGTACCTACCTCTCTTTCGGTGCATGATCCCCTTCCCCCCTTCCCCCCATCCCCCTTTCCCCTCCTCCTCCTCCTCCTCCTCCCCGTCTCTTTGCTTGTGCAGGGAATACTGAGGGAGCGTGTTTCTTTCTTTTTTCCCTTTCACTGTTTCAAGTTAAATTTTGCATATCAGTATACCTGCATAGGTATACTTTTTTTTTTTTCAACACTAAATCGTTTCTCCTAACAAAGGATGACACTAAGAGAAGAGAGGACAATTATCACTATCACATTCACAGTAGCCGAAGCTTAGATGAGCCCCTAGTGCAAAACACTTCCATAACACTAATCGATTCGTGCACCTGAACAAACAATGCGTTTAAAGCTTCTTACGCACAAAGCCGCATTCTCCTCTGGCATACAAGCACTCGCTCACCCGCTGCATAGCGAGGCCTTTCTTTTCCAGTACCCCTTTCATTCCGTCTATTGTCCCTTTCCAAGTCTTCCTCTCCTCCTACATCCTAGCATGTCCGGATTGTGTAATCTTTTCACTAACTTATCATTATCCAATCCTTCCGCTTGACCAAACCACCTCTGAATACTCTGATTAATTCTCTCACCTACAGTAACCGTTTTACCATGTATCTCTTCGTTTCTCACTCTTTCAGTTCTTCGCATACCACATATACCATGTAAACAGTTCGTCTCTACATTCTAGCTCCCACTTCACTTCTACAGAGGAGAGTTGGTTCAACAGTCTCTTCATGCATTCCAATCTTGGCATACATGGACACTCAAGTTTCCTGTCATTCTTATCCGTACATCCTGCTGCCTACTGTCTCATCCTATCATCATAATATTTACTCCCATATATAAAAATTTACTGATGCCATTCTCTCAGTGTCCTTAATAACATTCACTGCTCTTTTTTCTTGGTTTCCATTTAACCTCATAATCTTGCTCTTTCTCATGTTCTCCCTCAACATTCTCCTGCTGCAAACACTTTCAAACCTATTCATCAACGCATGCAGTTTCTCTTCACTAGTGTATAATCTGTGGGCATAAGCCAATTTACATTATTTATGGCATAATGTTTTATTCAGTATCTTAACACTTCATCTAATTTATTTTTTCTGACATCTTGCATCACTCTTAAAAAAACACGAAGACATAACACACCCTTGTTTCAATTCCATTTTCACATCAGACCAGTCATTCTCCCACCTACAAACTAACTCTTGCTTCACTTGCGCTGTCAGCAATTTACCCTCTACACCACACATCCTCAACATCTTTCAAAGTGCCTCTCTATTAATATTATCAAAATTTTCTTTAGGTCAGTACATTCCATGAACAGCTTATCTGTTTACCTTCAAATTTCTAACAGCTCTTTTATAACAGACATTTGATCCCCACACACGCTTCTTTGCTTAAACCCACATTGTTGCTCTCTTTTCAAAACCCTCTGTCACCTCTTACCTTTCCATCAAAATGGTAGCAGACACCTTCACTAATATACTAAGCAAAGTTAGGCCTCCATAATTTTAATAGTTTCCTACATCATCTTTACCCTTATGTCAAGGAAGTATAATTAGTCTCGCCTATAGAACTTTTCCTTCACCAGCCACTTGTTGCACTTTCGCTACCATCGTACTAGAGCACCTCACTTGTAATCTCATTAGCTCGAGGCACAGTAACTTCCAGGAGCATTTTCTGTTCCGCCTCTGGTCTATCTTCCCTACTTAACAAATCCTCAGACTACTTACTCCATTGATATCGGGGTGCATTCTCTTCTGACACAATCTCTAAATTTGCATCTTTCATTCTGAGTTCCATTTGCTCATTAACCTTTCTCTTTGCATAAACCTCCTCTAAAGTAACTTCGTATACTTCCTGAAGCCTTTGCTCACTCCTCCCTTTTTTTATATTGTGTTTCTTCTTTTTACTTCCGCCTGCAATGTCTTCATTTCCTCTCCCTACTTTCATAAAATTACAAACACTTTCTGATGACTCCATAACTGTATCCTGGAATTTTACTTCATCGTCAGAGTCTAAAATTTAATCCAAGCCCATTATATATATATATATATATATACATACATATATACATACACACACACACACACACACACACACACACACACACATATATATATATATATATATATATATATATATATATATATATATATATATATTAATTTTTTTTTCTATAAACCATCTTTACTTACACCTTATCGGACTAACTTGCCTTGCCTTTCCTTACTGCAACATTTTCACCCGTTATTCTTGAGTCTGAACCTCCAGCTATCGTAACTTTTACTTGGGCTGCATGAAGATCAGATATACTTTCAGCTACCGATTTCTCTTTCCCTTTCCAAACACATTTTCACAATCACCCAGCACATTCACCCTTTCGTGTCCTCCAGACCAAACAAGGCTCAAGTGGAAACCATCCCACAAAAGACTTTTTCACACTCAGACTTTTTAATATTGATTTATATCCAGTCACCACCAAACATTTTCCTCCTGCCACGTTCAGTTCTTGAACAAATGCATTTGGACTCTTTCGTCCGTCTCCGAGAGCCTCCCAAACTCTCTCTCTCTCTCTCTCTCTTTCTCTCTGTATATATACTGTAGTATATATGTATACATACACACACACACACACACACGCACACACACACACATATATATATATATATATATATATATATATATATATATATATATATATATATATATATATATATATATATATAAGATCTCTTTATTGTATTTTTGATATCATTTATCAACTCGAATTGTAGTGTGTGATGGTATCCTGATAAAAAGGAACTAAGCTGCAAATTTTATGAAAAGAACATTAATAAGGCCTTCCGGTTATTCCGTGGAAAATTATTTATTGTAATTTTTGCTTCTCACAGGATGCTGGGTTGAGATGTCTTTTCATCTGTGTCTGTTGGTATTTGTGCGTTTGCGCAATCTCCCCAGAACAAATAAACCAATTTTGATTAAATCGGTGATATAGGTGCGTTCGTTAAAGCAAAAATTCTGTTTAAATGGCGATATTCATGAATAATTGATGTATTTTTGCTGGTATGGAATAAGGCAGCCCAAAAACCAGGTTTTTAAAAATATTTAGTGATGTTAATTGGGGATTCTTTTGTGTGAATAAATAAAAAACAATGAAGAGATTCTGAGAATGCTTATGTACTTTATTCTGATGTTTCAATGTACGCTTTGTATACATTAGAGCTATAAACATTTCTGCCACAGTAAAGCTTTTCATCATCGCATGCAGGGATTACGAATTCTAAGGCTGAACACTTTCGTTCAGTCCTAGAGACAGGTAGCCATCAACAAAGTACGCTGTCAGCCAACCATACACGATGGATGTGTGACACATGTCTGACAACCGTGGTACGATAACATAGCCCTGTCGCTCTTTAGTCCCGTATTGACGGGGAGATATCGGGGGATGCTGTATTGCTGGCTTATTTCAGGTTGTCTGATGCCATGTATCAAGATATTTATTTTGTCTGTTGCAAGGAAACCGGAGATTCATTGAGTTTTATATTGATCCATGAAGGTTCTGTGGAGGAACGTTAATTTCCCTACAATCTGAGACAGTCTCTGACGGCTGTAGGCAACTTAGACTGTCGCAGGATGGCCAAAAACAGCTTCCTATTATGTGGTGTCAAACCTGCCAGGCCCAACGGTTACAGAAAAAGTAATGAGGAGGTTTGGTTTCCAGCTTCAACAAATAAGACGATATGAGGTTCCCCAAGATCATCCAAGATTTAACAAGGTTTGTCAGATTAAACTTTCAGGACAATTAACACGAATTTTAAGGGCGATTAGCGAGCATCGTGCTGCCAACTAACTTTTAGTTAATTTTGTCTGATAAACTTAGAATTGCTCATAAATTACTTATAATAGCAAATATTTCATTATTTGCAGATAGATAACCTACTTTGAAGATAGTTGAAATCCTGCATTACGAAAGAAATTCATTTCAAAATCAAAATTTCTTTTAGGAAAATATGTTAAGAAGTTAGGATTAATTTCATAAGGTGAGCCAAAGAAATTTACTTTTAGAGATATAGAAAATTTCTTTTTGTAACCCTAGAATTTTTAGAAATATTTCCACTACAGTTATAAATCTTCCCTAAAAATTACCATTTTTTTATATGTGTTCGGAACCATTTAAAAGAAGAATGTATTTAAGTATGAATTGTATCCTTTAGGATACTTGGTTAGGTCCATTAAGAAATACGGGATTCTTCAGGTTTAAATAAGCTTCTCTTCATTGAAATGGCTTCAGTTGCAGAATAGAAGCACTACAATAGAAAATATGGCAATCGGTATTAAGATTTCTTAATTCCTCAAAGCATGGATGGGGAGACTCAAAGATTAAAAGCTCCATAAGTACACAGATACCTGTTGCAGACCGAAATGTTTCACATAGGCAAGATGTTCTAAACAAATAAATCACGACTTCTTGATAATGAAATGAGGCAGGAATGTGAATTTTCACAAAATGTCGGAAAATATTTGATAATTCAAAATTTCTCTATTTACTAACGAAAGTCTTTCATAAATAATAAATTCAGCCTTACAACCAGGAGCAGCACACGGAAATTCCAGTTACGACGAATTTATCAAAAGGAATCTAAACAACTAGAGATTTAGAAATAAGGGAATTTTTGAGAGTCTCAATCTGGAAGAAATTATTTTTAAATTAGACTTGACAAAGTATGGGGAACGCATTTACAGCATTTTCTTTATCCCGAGAATGTAAATTTTAAAAATGATCAGGTCTTCAGAGGTTCGACAGAATACTTGAGATAATCACGATGCATGAAATATGGGCTTCGCGATCATTAGAGAGTTTGTTTAAACTCTTAGTATTTCTGCAGTCATTGACAAAATTTATTTAATAACCAATATTTAAAAAGCTCTCTTATGCAACATATGAACATCAATTTTGAATCCTGATGTCCTCTGAGTGATGCAAACCCAGACCTACCGTAGTAAAATGAAATGAAATTGCACACAAAACTTAAACAAAACCGGAGCCAGAACTCAGAGTTAAAATTGGCAAACGGTCTTACAGTTTTGGCATAAGGGATAATAGATAAGAATGTCTACAGCTCTGGGAAAAAAATTTCCTTTAAAAATAGTATTAACTCTCATTACTTTAAAATACGAGTGGTCTTAATTTTGGAATCTTTCCAGTTTTACGAAGAATTCTATAAGAATTTAATCACGTTCAGTACGGATGAAGAGTCTGATATCTTGAATAAATGCATTTGTTATTTAAAAAAAAAACACGAAATGAATTAAAGGCACATTCACACTAAGAATCCTTTTAACTGAATCAAAATAAGAAAATAAAATCTTATACTACTAAAGAAATTCTGGTGGCTTGAAAGTGTCCCTAAAACTAGATTAAGCTTGATAACTTAGGAATCCTTTGACAGCTAGGATTCCTGAAAGAAGCAGGAATTCTAGTTGTCATAGGATTCCTAAGTCATCAAGCTTAATCTAGTTTTAGGGACACTTTCAAACCACCAGAATTTCTTTAGTATCATAAGATTTTATTTTCTTATTTTGATTCAATTACAAGGATTCTTAGTGCGAATGTGTCTTTAATTCATTTCATGTATTTTTTAGAATAACAGATGCATTTATTCAAGACTCTTCATTCGTAAGAGTGTGAAGACATTATCTAGTTATCTTTCAAAGTACTAGAATACCGTTGTGAAATGGCACCATACTTAATATTATCTATGCAAAAGCACCCAACTTGTCAAAAACTCGACATTTGAAAAAAAGTGCCCACAAGAAACATCAATTTCATGGAATGAATCTTTTGATAAGTACATGTAAATCTTTCTGTGCAATGATTAACAGCTTTGATAAGAGAGAGAGAGAGAGAGATAGAAACAATGTTTTTTAGCATTTAATAACTAAAATGTCAACATTTCTAGTTAGGATGGATTGGCCACTGAAATAAAAATCTCCCGTTTTAAAACTAATCAACAGATGAATGATAAAGCTTCAGTAAGATTTTAACATAATAATCATATATATATATATATATATATATATATATATATATATATATATATATATATATATATATATATATATATATATATATACGTATACAAACTTTGAAAGGTAGAACAAAATGCACGTTCAAACGTTCAAATACCTTAATTCTAAGCTACAAGAGGTCTCTGAAAAAATTAAAATATTCAGAATTAAATGTTTAGTGGGAGAGACTATTTTAGAAATTTATTGTTTCTGACGAATTGAAATATTCTAGGGGATACAAAAATTTTATCATCAGATCAAACCAAATTCCCCGAATTCATTTATTTATGGCTAAATTCATTGAAGAATTTGAATTTTATTTTGTATATCTCATGTTTTAACTTTGATAGAATTATTAGCTTGGAAGAAGATAACACGAACCAACCTAATATTCGCAACGTGATAATAAACTCGCGCGCCACTTTCGCCAGATGTTTACCGTATACAGATTACTCCGGCTTCTTTGAAATCCCCATTCAATCTTACGTATTTTATGAATTATTCCTCCTCTTCCTCCTCTTTTCCTCTTCCCTGGCCACCATTCGTCTTCTTTCTTTCCGAGAAACTTCAAAGGCTTTGCTCGAGCACTCGCTCTCCTTCAGCCACTCCAGCTCTTCATGAATCTTCTCCTTTAATCGATGTCCGTCAGTCCACCTTAGCAGACGTTTTTGAAAGGACCCTCCGGATGGATGGGAAGGGGGATGGGGCGGAGGGTAAGAGAAAGGTGGGTTGCTAGGGGTGGGGGGGTTGGATTCTAGGGTCAGAGAACTGGCGAGGATATATATTTCGATGAGCTGGAGGATAGGCAACTGATGTCTGTTGGCCTTGTTCCCGTGGCGAAATATCGCAGTCGAATATATCTTTTCCGGATTATGTACCTATCACATTTTCTTCTGTGATGTCCGTGGCACAGTCTCTCTCTCTCTCTCTCTCTCTCTCTCTCTCTCTCTCTCTCTCTCTCTCCCTCAGCCTCATGACATCATTGGCCGGGTGGAAAAGGATGTCTGTGTTTGTGAAGTTGGAATGCAAGTGGAAAGCTCAGAGAGAAGGGATCGTATTTCATGCTTTTTCTTTGAGCTTGTTACACAGAAGTATTCCTCAACTTCTCTATTATAAAATATTCTGTCGTTACATGTCAACTTTTGCACTGCCATTACTTACTTCTGAAATAAAATCTCATAGCATCTCACATTTTGGCTTCTTAAATGTATAGAGGACATGTACAAACCTCAGATGTCATCAAATTGCATATGTGGGAATACTGATCTGCAGATAATGCTTCCGCAATGTTACCATCGCGCCAGCGAAATAATTTTTTTTTACCGGGGACGGTTGATTCTCTAGTATCTTAAGAATGAATGCTTAATAACTTCTGTTAATTTAATTGCCAGTCGATATATAAATCCTAGCAGATCTACTGATATACAAATCTGACGAGGAAGTGACGTTTCGTCTTGCATACGTTTTTTTAATACACAGGCAACAACTGTATAAGTGATGTTAATTAAGATGTATGGTACTTTCTCGACTGTGCCAAAGAATGAATCATATGTGACTTCTTTTAAGAGGATAGTTTTTATATAATAATGATAATAGTAACATTAAATTGTTAGAGAATCAATAAAGGGAAAATTTAACATTCGAGTCCTCCATCTCTGCAAACCGGTGGCTGTTCGCTAATCCATTCGTAATGATTTCCTGCGAAAAGGAGCTGATTTCCAATTAAAATCCCTCGACTTGACGTTTACCATTACAGGGGATTATTATTTTAGAATTTCTAATTTGATTTTCCTGTGTAACTCATGATTTTTTCGCCTTCGCGAGAGAACTTTGCTCGTAGATAATAGTTATTTTATGAGTTTCGCAGCTAATATGTGTAGGGAAGTTAAACCTGGCTTATCTTTTTAATTGTGCTGTAAATTTATTAATTCGTTTATATGTATATGAGTAAAGAGATGTTTAGTTAATATTGTTATTATAATGGCGTGACAAACAACCCCTCAGAAATGTTCCTAAGTAAATGACGATAATAGTATTGGGTTGATATTAATATACTGTAATATCGGTAACAAAGATTTATAATCAACATCAACTACAACAGGGTGTTTTGGGGATGTAAGAAACGGGCTTATCGTAAGAAAAGTGCTGAATGAAGTTTTTTTTTTTTTTTTTTTTTTTTTGCGAAAATGACGAGAGCCTTTCCATATTCAATTCCGATTCCTAAACTAAAATAAAAAAAAAGTTCATACACAATTTATTGTATTATTTGGAGGGCGTGGGTTTCATTTTTAGTCACAAACATTTTGAATCGATTAAGCAGGGGAAGATTGGTAAATGCAGAACGGCTTGTCTGACAGGCAGGTGGACATTAAACAGTAGCCTACCGGTAATACAAACGAAAACAGCGTTCTTTTGTTTTATTTGACGTTTTTTTTTAGGTAAAGGAGGCGAAGTTCACTGTTATCTTCGAATGAAAGATATAAAGATTGTAGCTTGGAAAGAATTGTTTTTATGCGTTGAAATGTCATATCAGGGCACGATGAAAAGTTTTTAGTAATTTGGTTTTCATAAATGATGATAACTAAGAGTTTATGACAACATTTACAAAAGCATTAAAAGCAATAGAAGCAGACGAAACAGCAAACCATTTGCATTCAATCCAAGGACAAACTGAAACCCATTCTTTTGCGGAAAGCAACGGGCTGTCCTTTGAAACGACTTATTGGTCTAGTCGAAAGCTATCTGGTTTTACATTAGTATAGAGCAAATTTAAAGATTCTCTCTCTCTCTCTCTCTCTCTCTCTCTCTCTCTCTCTCTCTCTCTCTCTCTCTCTCTCTCTCTCAGTTGTGTGGCCGAGTTTCATGCCAGTGGAATGTTGATGAAAGTACGGCC
This sequence comes from Macrobrachium rosenbergii, assembly GCA_039081455.1. Taxonomy (NCBI): domain Eukaryota; kingdom Metazoa; phylum Arthropoda; class Malacostraca; order Decapoda; family Palaemonidae; genus Macrobrachium; species Macrobrachium rosenbergii. Next base: position 2,808,146 of record JANJGK010000021.1, on the reverse strand, counting down.
TAACTACACCTGTATCGACCGGAACGACCCTGGCTAACTCTCCCAGCGGTGGGGTCCCGTCATTCCCCGGCCGGTGTTACCTACCGGTTGACCTTTGCGACAGAGGTGAAGAAAGCCGTATTGCAATAGTGTTGCAGTATCCTCACTTCCAACGGGATTCCAGTCTAATTTGGGCGCCTGGTACTCTGTCCTCCTCCAAAGTACACTGTATGTCTTACTTTAACCAGCGACTCCCTCCGTAATGGGCTCCACCTGTTAGAGACATTCTTTTCCAAACGTATTGCTATTTGTTATAGCATATATATATATATATATATATATATATATATATATATATTATATATATATATATATGTATATATGTATTTATACACACACACACATATATATATATATATATATGACCTAAGAATAATGAAGAGACGTATGATAGAGATATCAAACGTAATGCTTTTTCGTTTAATATATTACCAGCCTCCCTATCTAACTAGAACATTTATGAAACAATAACACTCTAATATAGTACTGTTCATCATGTAGGCGAGAGGCACGCATTATGAATTAAACAGAAGGTCCTTATCAAAGGAGTCGCTCTTTTAATCATTTTTCTTTTGGTGAAGTATTGAATTTGCATCACAAAGAAAGTGATGAAAGTCTCCCGCTGTTCCAAATTCCTTACGCAGTTTTATAATGGGAAATGCAGCCCTCTCTTTAAGGAGCTGCTGACAGGAATTTTAAACGTACCCGCTGACATCAGGGTCTTATAAAAGAAGTGTTCGCCATTTTCCTCTCCGTGATTATATGTTGAAGGCTTCACGTACGAGATGTGCATGCTTGATGCTGTGCGTGCCTCTATGTATACTTTCACAATTTTCTCAAGTAATAAGTACATGGAATGTAAGGTGAGCGCATTCCTTCATCGCACGTGCTGGGAAAGTAAAGAGGCATATATATATATATATATATATATATATATATATATATATATATATATATATATATATATATATATATATATATATATATATATATAAATGCATGTATGTATACAGCATATATATAATACGAGGTACAGACTGGCTGGCAGATTCAATGAACTAGGAATCTTAAGAGTAAGGTCTCTCTCTCTCTCTCTCTCTCTCTCTCTCTCTCTCTCTCTCTCTCTCTCTCTCTCTCTCTCTCTCTCTCTCTCTCTCTCTTTTTATAAAGACGCTTAAATTATTGTGGAAAAGGAAAGAGAGGAAAAACAAATCCTCTCATCAACTTTCTCGTTGACGTTAGAATGTAGCTACTCCTCATCGTAGTAGACTTTTTCTTTCTTTTTCTTTATTTTTCTTGTACTAATGTGACGTATCTTATGTCTATTGTAACCTCTGATGTCGGTGGCTATACGATAATTTTTCTCTTTTTCTCTACTGTTCTCTTAGAAGGGATGTCTGTACTTTTAAGAATTGTATCAGTGTAAAGATCCAGAATCATCTTTTTCTGTCACAAGACATTCAGAACTTTGGAAACTCTATAAGCTTTAAGTCCCCAACAAAAACTGTAATCACGTAATTTTTTCAGATGTTCCTCTTCATAATGCGCACATTATGATTTTGGTTCTGACACACTAGAGAGCTTCAGGGCGTTTTATTAGTATGATAGAATGTACTAATTTACAGAAGATCCTTTCGATCAGGTAAGATTTAGTAAGGTTTTTCTTTAGCTGGCCGAAAATTCTGAAAGATACTGCTGATGTAAGCCACCATGTGGTATGTTACCGATGTTATTTAATAATCCTCATCGGCATGTGTAGTTTGTGCAAAGCATCTATCTATATCTTCAGCAGACGTAATCATATATCATCTGGCAATGATGACCAGTGATGCTTAACATTCATTTTACTTACAGTCAATAAGAGCAAACAAATTACTGATCATTGTCAGCAACGGAGGAAGAACGATGGACAGAGGGTGTTCAATTATCCTTTCAGGGTGATACGACAGGACAGTAAAAACGGAAGCAATCTTCGCAGCATTACGGAATTCAATAACTCACAAATATCCGGAGCCTCAAGAGAGGGAGAGAAACCGAATCCATGCTGAAGAGCTGAAAGGTCTGCTTATACCTTACACATGTAGTGCATTTCAGTCTCAGTTTTGTAACGATGTCTAACCTGTAATCACATAAAGCATCCGTTCTCGTCTAATTCCCATGAACTCATGATTTTATCGACCACAGATTGTCAGTTGTCGTATCCAAACGAAATACACACACACACACATATATATATGTATATATATACATGTCTCTAATACACACATACACATATATATATATCTCGCTCCCACTGTACATATATATATACAGTATATATATATATATATATATATATATATATATATATATATATATATATATATATATATATATATATGTGTGTGTGTGTGTGTGTGTGTTATATATACTGTACACATACAGATAGATACACAATGAGTATTTAATCATTCTCAAGTTCATATGCGTAATTTCCTAATCCCCTGGATGAGTTCATAGTTACGCAACTTCTGTACAAATACAAAGCAAAACGTTTCAAATAACAAAATGTTATTCAGTTACGAGTTTTTAACGTAAACGCTCCCTCATTTACCTAAATGCTGAAAACAAGTTTCTCTGATAGGCCGAGCGGCATCAACTTGTCTGTCAGGCATCAACTTGCCCACGGAATCAAGTTTGCATAGAAGTGGAAGAGAAAGAATGTGAACCCCGAAGTAAGAGACCCCCTGTGCTCTCTGAACACATAAGCGCCTTCTTCCCTCCACAAAGGGTCGCATCGGTGTACGAGCAAGGCTATAGGATGGAGATTCTTTTAATGTAATAAAGCGGAGGCTCCGGTGGTCTCTGCTCTTTCCTAATGCAATTTAGTTACGTCTAGAGCTGCTCTATCTTGTTCACGGAGTAACGCAGATTGAACATTTCCTCTTTCTTTTCAGTGGGCGTCTCGTTTGGCCCTTTTGTGCACAGAGGAATATTTAATCGACGAATGTATAATATGCAGATAAAAAAGATGAACGTTGAATTTAGATAAGTTTAAAGCAATAGGGAAAAATCTGTTTCAAGAGGAGAGAAAACCAGTGTTACCTTTGTTACTTTTGTGCGTTCCGGTTTTTTCAATATTCATGAGGCTTTTAAGTGAGGCAGCTGCCAACCTGAACTACACCGCACAACATGTACGGATTTACATGGGTGCATATCATGCGTAAAACTCGGACATAAAGAAGGAGTGGGGCCTTTTCTTATTCTATCCGTTTGAACAAATAAACAATCTTCTATAATACTGCAATGCGAGTGGATCTTTCTTGTTTGTCCGCCCCGGGTGGGGGGTGGGGTTGGTAGGGGATCGGGAAGGTAGAGGAGACATGACACATCCACCCTCCTTCTGCAAACCTGTTTGTCTGCCCCGGGTGGGGCCCCAACTGTATTATGGTTCGGGACCTCCCCTGAAAAAAGCGGGATGCCATACACTAAAAACTAACCATAGAATCTTCTTGAAAATAATCTCAATATGTTTACCACGCCCAAAATACAGAAGCACTATTCTTGAACCATCCCATCCTATCCTAACCCAACCTAGCCTAACCTAGAGGTATGGCAAAAAAAAAAAAAAAAAAAAACCGAGGCGCCCACCCTCTGGCCGAACCATAATACAGTCGGGGAATATGCTCCCTGGTGGGGCCCCAACTGTACTGCAGTTGGGGAATATGCGGCTGGGTAGGTAGGGGATCGGGAGGGTAGGGGAGTCATGACGGGCAGCGCCTGGTTCCAGCGCAGCGTAACGCGCGCCATCACGCTTGTATCAACAATAAATTAGAATAGCTAGTCTAGTAAAAAAAAAGAACGACTATAGTGATTATCATAAAAGCAAAACAACATTGCTGGTACAACTGGGAAGACCACGAATATCAGATAAAAATGCAAAATAAATCCGAAAGTCTTTGAATTTCCGAAAAGTAATTTCTCGAGTCAGAATTTTTGGGTGAGTGAACGTAATCTCGATTTGGCCATTTTTGAATGGTCAAAGGCAGTAGTCGTTTAATGTGTTGAAAAACGAAATGTTCATCTTTAGTATCTAACCTAGTTTCAGTAATCTGCTTTCAGTGTTGGATAAAACGAGTCGGAAGAACCTTGTAATGTTATTAGTTGCATTTGATCAGGAGTTAATTTTATTAAGGCTAATTTCAAAGATCTGATGAAGTCTGACGTTGGTACAGTTAAGTACCAACATGAAATAAACGTCCACAAAATTATCTCGTTGCTTAATTCAGACTTTCGATCTGGGCAATCGTGCAGAAAATTAACCCTAAAAGAATCCAGTGTCATTTTTGAAAGGTCGAAACATTAGTTCTCATGACATACTGTACGTCGCACAGTGCTCCAACTGGCAAACATGAACTAGGCGAAGTGGGTTAAATGACACATGCATCTCACCAATTAGAATATCATTATGCAGCCGACATGGAGCGCTGACCTTACGTATTCAACACGAAAAAGTTTTTAAAGCGAAATAACGGGAAAATATGATGTCTCTCCATCAGAGTTAAAGGATATATCCTTCCTGTTTTTGTGAGATAATGTGCGATGCTTTACGTATTTGCTCTTTAGAATCCGTTAACTTCAAAATCTAGTCCCTCATCATGTGCGAATTAAGGTACTGTGCGAATATATATATGTGTATATATATATATATATATATATATATATATATATATATATATATATATATATATATATATATATATATATATATATGTATGTATATGTATGTGTATGTATATATATACATATATATATTATATATATATTTATATTTATATTTATATTAATTGACTGATTTAGTTGACTAATTCTTCTACACTGCCGACGATAAAAGCTGTGCAACCTTGAAAACGAAGACAAAATTTTTGAAAAAGATAATTTTCTTGTGTGTTTCTTTGTCTGTCAGTATTTTATATTTGATTTATACCACGAGAATAAACTGTCATATCATTTAGATATAATAAAGGGATTAAAAAAAAGGTTTATTCTTCATGCAAAGAAAGAGATATGTGTTAGCGAATACTCGAAAACTGTTACTTACTAGGCAAAAAGAAAAGTAATCACCTGTGCAAATTGTGACGTTGCTTTACAATTAATTTTTTGGTCAGCATAAAGAAAGTCATGAAAAAATGACTGCCTTCTAGTTTTGTACCAACAGGAATTCTCCTTATTAAAAAAAATCAGTCGTAATAATTCTATTGTGCTTGTATATCTCATATTGTATGTTATCGAGACGAGGTCAGAGGTGTTTGGCTACGATCGTAAAAATCATATACAGTACAGTACAGCACGTCAAATTCTGTTGATTGTTACTGGAAACAATATATTTGGTAGAAATTATATTCCGGGATTCGAAGGAAATTGGGTAGCCGAAGAGCGATTATGCTCTTGTGAAATAGTGTAGTGTGTTATTAATATGATTCAGTAAGCTTCAGAAGTAATTCAATATATGTTCGAAGTCCAAACTGTTCCATTCCAGGAAACAGGAAAGAGAAAATAAGCGATATACATATACAGTACATATATATATGCATATGTATATATATAGATATATATACATATATATATACATACATATATTTATATATATATATATATATATATATATATATATATACATATATATATATATACATATATATATATATATATATATATATATATATATATATATATATATATATATATATATACATATATATGTTTGTATGTATGTATAAAACACACCGAAAGAGAGGGAGAAAATGCTTTATCATAAATCCCTCGGCCCATCTTTTAAATCTACCAAGTCTCGGAAAATTACCTTTTCTGACAAAGTTCAGCCTCATTGATTCAGATATATGGGCAGACGCTGACGTCAGTGCGACATTTAGTCAATCACTATAATTCTGGCGACTTTATTCGTTCCGTTTTATTTTTTTTCTGGTGGGAAATAGTCTTAGAAACTGGGTTAAGAAGAGGGAGGAAGATACCTTCCAGAATTTCAGAGCTCAAGGCCTTGATGGAGTGTAATGAAAACCTGTCTAGTCACATAGGTTTTTCCCATGAATTTCCCTGGGAATGACTAAGTCTAGCAATATGTCCTTTTTTTTTTTTACATTTTTCTTTGTAATTTACAATACTGTCTGCTAGTCTTCTTCGAACGTAGATATAGATGCAGCTGATTAAATAGGAAAATATACATACGTACACTCACACATACATACATACATACATACGCACATACAAGCACGAATGTACAAACAATGGTCTTTTTAGGCAAATGAGGTTTAATTCATTTATATTGCCTTTTCGCTAACTTAGCAGCAGATGACCGCGATAATTACTATATGACTTTAATTCAAATTTAAGCAGACTTGCGTTGTTCGCCATAACTGCATGTGTTGTGGTTCGCTCATTCTGATTCAGTACATCAAATTGAAATTGTGTGGTGTGACCAATAAATGTTTACGAGGTTTTGATAAGAATATCGATATGTAGTGCTCTCTCTCTCTCTCTCTCTCTCTCTCTCTCTCTCTCTCTCTCTCTCTCTATATATATATATATATATATATATATATATATATATATATATATATATACACATACACATACATATATATATATATATATATATATATATATATATATATATATATATATATATATATATATATATATAATGCAGCACAAAGGAACGCGTGCTTGAGAATATCACAAAATCCACGTAAGAAGGTGAGTGAAAACAGGGACTTTGAACAAATATTTCGTAGTTTATTCTACATTTTCAAGTTCACTGCGAACTTGAAAATGTCGAATAAACTACGAAAGTACTTGTTCAAAGTCCCTGTTTTCATTCATCTTACGTGGATTTTGTGATATATATATATATATATATATATATATATATATAGATATATATATATATATATATATATATATATATATATATAGATATATATATATATATATATATATATATATATATATATAATATACATATATAAAACTACAAACATATAATTGTCAAATTATTTTCAGAAGACGTCTTGCATGAGTCACGGAAGCATATTTTTTACTAAGAACACCAAAATATTCTCGGTACTTCACTCGCTGCGTAAATAGCAGAGACTAATTACCACACTGAGTAAACATGGGAGCAAATTCGTGTCATGACTGTCTTCACTTTTTAGCCTTGGTGTTACTTAAGCGGCTACGTTTCATGCTTTCCAGGGGTGCTATAATTCTCAACTATGACACCAATAATTCAGAGTAAATCCAAGATGCAGCAACAACTTTTATGCAAGCGACGTTGTATTTACGATACGCAGGGAAGCCTTTATTGTGACTATCAATGTGATTTGCATCCATTTCTCTTGAGTAATGTGTTGATGAATACATTCGATAAATATTTCTTTATGTCGTGATACATTATGGCATTTTTCAATGTTTGCTTTGCTCCTTGCCTCGGGTCGATCAGTATGTCTTGTCAAGTTCGGCGCATTAGGTCAAAGAAGAAGAAGAAGAAGAATAAGAAGAAGAAGAAGGAGAGGAAGAAGAGGAGAAGGAAGAAAACCACAGCCGGAGATTTAGCAGTCGACCCCAATCTGGTTCTCAAAGTCGCCTTGAATACACGAAAAAAAAATATGAGAAGACGAAGAAGAAGAAGGATAGACGTGAAAGAGGCGAAAAGGAAGATAAGTAAAACCCCTCTCTGGTCTAAAAGGGTTAGTCAGCCGATTATACCACCAGCATTTTTCCCCTTAAGAATTGTCTTTAAAGAGGACGGACCGGTACAGAGCAACAGTTGTTGGCTGATTTGAAAACGGCGTCCGGCCTCGATGATGAGGTTGATGATGATGTCAGGGAAAGGGCTCTTCTTATGACTGTGAGGCGTTTCTCGAATCTCACAGGTGAGGTGCCGGAAGCCCATCATATTATTTGCTTTGGGATAACAAGCAACATTGTTTGAATTTTTATGATTGCTCTTGTTCACCTTTTTTTTTTTTAATAGAATGATGAAGTGTAATACTGTATGTATAGTTAACTAATTTATATATATATATATATATATATATATATATATATATAACCTTTATGTATTTATACAAGGGTTTAAATTATAATTTCTTGCAACAATGCGGACAATATAGTACTTGAGGCTACTGGTTGAGGAGTCAAGGATATTTTATCTACACACACCAACAAACTTCCATATGTAAGAATCTATCCACCTATATATATACCCACTTAATTAGTACTGTACAGTTCACGCTGCCGCACCTTGCTTTAGCTAGCAAGATCGGCACACAGTCATCGAGGACCCCCACTACTATATGTTTGTGTGTCACCAGTGTCATCTGAACCAAGTGATCTGGTTCACCACCTGAATTATTATCATAAGCACTTTTCCGGTGGAAAGCGGCGGCGATTTTTGGGCTGGACTGGGGCCCTGTTGTTTTGATATCATGGAAGATTTCAAGTTTCGCGAACATCCAGGAAGTCTGACGAAGCACTGGTCGAAAAACGTTGCGGAACTCCAGCAGGAGGCCGTGTATTTGGCCTTGGATGGGCCCTGCTGATGAGATGGCTGGGGTATTTCGGCCCCCAGAGAGTTGTGCCATTTGGAAAGTAGACAGGTTTATAAGACAGTGATGGACGACGTCCATGAACATCCAACAGTGGCCAAGAAAGTCGGCTCCGAGTAGGGCCATCGGGACACTGGCGACGATGAACCGCCACCCTGTGCGACCTGCGCTCCGCTGCGCACCTTGGTACGGGTGGCAAGGTCGGCAGCCATTCATGCAGCACACTGTCTGCCATATGCTTGTGTTACCGGCGTCACCTGTACCGCGTGATCTGGGTACTATATTTTGAGCATTTTTCCGCGTGCACGCTGTGTCAGAATTGAATCACAAATGAGTGAACTATGGGCATCCCGTGTGAGCGTTGACCTCTATTCGAAGTACAAGTGCTTTTGCATTTAAATGATCAGTCATCGCTTGACGGGAATGCACAATCATATCATATTCGCTTTCTTAGCACTCATGAGGATTGCAGGGTAATTAGTATTTGCACTAGTGCATACACACACACACGCATATATATATACATATATATACACGTATGTATGTGTTCGCCCTGCACTTTTCCCATTAAAGGGGGTGACTTCAGAAGATATCATTCCTCTGGTTAACGACTGAACTACCAGGTCGGAATTTCAGTGCTAAGGTCAGCAGAGACACGAAGAAACGATTTTGGAAATCGTCATTCGTATTTTTTGTACGCCGTCAATTCTGCAAACTTGTGACATCTGGCGATTGGCCAATATTTGCAATATGAAAGAAAATTGTGGATCTAGTATAATGCGCGGAAGAGGCTGCACGGATCAAATGTTTATCATGAAATAGTTGTGTGATAAGTTTGGAACAAAAACTGTGGAAAAAAGCGGTCTTTGGCACAAATGTTCTGAGAAAACTTTTTAAATAAATTATAGAAATGTGATTTTGAGGATAGTAAAGGGTGGGGGGGGCGGGTGTGTGTTAGTGTAAAAGGTAATTTGTAGGCGAAAAATGACAGGTTTCAGGGAAGAAAATTAAATTTATGTTAGAATATAGGCCCGTTAATATCACTGATTTTATGTTTATGCGGGTCTGAGACAAAGATTTGTTGTGTCTGTATGGCTATTTGATATTATTGATAGAATATAAAGCAATCAAAGAAAAGACAGATGGATGCAAGATTGTCGGATAGGAAGAAGGGTCACGATTAGCAAATAGGAACCGCAGAGGCTGCAAAGTGGCAGAAAGTGGTTGTCAAATTAGGGAGCTTAAAGCGAAGGATATACTGAGCAATCTAGTTAGGGTAATGGTAGTCAGTAAAATAAGCATCCTGGAGTAAATGCAACAGATTTCTAGTAAGCTGAGAGAAATGGCCAGACACAGAAAGTGTATAATTCCCTTGGTGAAGTGTGATTCACTCAAGTAAAACTGTGATATTTCATTAACCGCTGTTGCCAGCATTAAAATACTTCGTATATAATGTAAGGAAAAACTGAAATTCACGCTAGCGATCGAGGGAAATACTATCGTCATTGCAATGAGGCATCTTTTTATGAGACTTTCAGTCTGCAAATCTTCCAATGCAAGAATCTGTTACAAGGCATGGTTTATTTTCAAGAAATGATGTTTCACTTTGTAATTTTCTCGAGAAATATTCTGAAAGATAAAGTAATTTTTGCCCTGTACTCTTCGAAGGACAGCCACGAGTTTGTTTCCATCGTTAACATCTTTTAATGAACGTCCATTGCAATTCTCCGAAACAGTGCCTCCTTCAGCCCTCCAACTTTAAGCATTCGAAGAAAAGAAAAGAAGAATAAAATAAAAGCGAAGGGTTAAAGTCTCTTGAGGTAGGACCCTCATTCAGAAGTGTGTATCCCTCTGGTGGGGAAAGAGACATTACTTCTTGGTTAGCAGAATCCTTTTACTCTCGGAGTCTCATTATCTTTATTATTTAGGAGACTTAAAGGAAACTGTTAGGCTTCATGGCAGACTTACATGCGCGAGCATATGTGTGTGTGTGTGTGTGTGTGTCTGAGAGAGAGAGAGAGAGAGAGAGAGAGAGAGAGAGAGAGAGAGAGAGAGAGAAATATATCTCGTTCCATAAGTGCACTTCCACATTCCGACATTTTAAATGCAAATGTGAGATAGGAAATTTGGCAAAGTCGGAGCGGGAATCCCAACTTTTACTGGAATATGCGAGTTAAAACATTTAAATAGGAAATGCAAATTTCCCCTGATAAAATATTAAAGGATGAAAAAAAACGCAAAAAAAAAAAAAAAAAAAAATCTCCGATCGACTCCAGGTTACATATCACAGGTGTTCTGGACGAATAAAAGTTGTTTAATATTAAGTTTCTAAGATATGATTAAATTTATGAAATAATAATTTGAAAAAAAAATGATCCAATCAATCACGTTCTGTTGCTTTTATGGTAGAATTTCATTCACATATTATTTATACCTTGCATGGCAACATTCACTTAAAAAATTGTCTCTCTTTTTTTCAATCCAAAATTGCAAAACGAACGTAGTGTAAAAATTACGAGTCTCCCCCACTCTCTCACATTAGGTTTATGATAAAACCCAAAGAAGGCGAAATAACTTCATATTCAAAACTGTGAAAGGATTCAAACATTTCTAACATGAACTGCGAAGAATACCCGGTTACAGCAGCAGCTTTTTAATATACTCCACCCTCTTATGAATAAAATACTTTGAACAGATATCGTGTTGTTAGATATAGATATGGTAAACGTATGGCATTAAGCTTAAAATGTTACTCCAGTGAATTCCTGAACAAGGTGAAAGTTGGCAGTAGTAAACTGAAAACGGAAATGGTATTTGTCTTGCCGTGACGTCAATATCCAATAATAATAATAATAATAATAATAATAATAATAATAATAATAATAATAATAATGATGATGATGATGATGTGACGAATGATTTCCCTTACTTTGGCAACGTTGTTGATCTTTATAATTGAAAATGAAAATTGTTCAGAAAAGTCTACGGGAAAAGGAATACACCATTCCCTTCCGTGTTGTAACCCGAATCTTGTCGAAATCACAGAACGTGCCTAAATTAAAGCTCTTCCGCTTCTCAGTTTTCAGAAGTTATCGCCTGAGATGAAAACAAATTTATGACGTAGCCATATGGTGCGGACAATCCGCAAGAAATACTAATTTTGTGAACGCATGTTCATAAAAAGAGAATTTTTTGCAACAATATGAGACTTGGTTTTACCTACAGGCTTCGTTAATTAGCAAGCCTCAGATATACAGAAGGAAATAGTATTTGAATTTACATAGCTGGATGTTTTTCATTTTTATTTTTGTAACGCAATATAGATATGTATGAATATATATATATATATATATATATATATATATATATATATATATATATATATATATATATATCTATATATGTGTGTGTGTGTGCATTGTTGAGGTTTCTTTATATATATATATAAATATATATAAATATTATATATGTATATATATATTTTTTATTTACATATATATTATATATTTTTTTGTCGACAATGTGTATGAGAGGATGAATGCGTGTAAATGTCAGTGTATTATTAAAAAATCTCTCCCACGTAAACAACATACCCGGAAGCTCACATATGCCGGGATAACTAAGAAAAATGTAATTTTGCCACGGTAAACTCCAATAGTAGATAAATTACGATGAAAATTTAAAGCAACAACCCTGTTAACTGTCCACCTTTCGATTTCAATAGGCAAAGTACAAGTTCTTGTTGGATACGAACATAAAAGTACCAGAATAAAAGAGGTGACGCATAACATGAAGATATTTTAGAAAAATTCACTAGTTCCGATAACTCCTTTACTTAATTTTACTTCTCTTTTAAATCTCCATAATTTCTTTTGGTATTGGTATTTAAATTGAGATCCATATTTTTGAAGCATAAATGAGTATCGGGGTTACAGTCTTTAAGGAAAAACGTCACACGCATTCGAAAAAATGCACAGCAATTAGATTAAATAACGATTTTCAATTAAAGTGCGATAGCTATTTGCCGTATTTAAATCTCATAGTATATATACTAAATAATGTTTGGATGTAATTGCTGATAAACAAACAGTTAGGCGATAATATTTACTTTTATTAACAGTGTAAAGAAAAAAGGAAAATAAAATGATAGACAATAAAAAATCGAAATAAACGGCAAAAGCAAACGTTGGAACTGAGTTTGAAATGTTCTTGCGTAGAGAGAGAGAGAGAGAGAGGAGAGAGAGAGAGAGAGAGAGAGAGAGAGAGAGAGAGAGAGAGAGAGAGAGAGGAGAGAGGGGAGACTACACAGCTACATATGCAGTCTCGCATGGCTTAACAGAATTATTAACAGAAATAAATCGAAATATTACAAACTTGAAGGCTCATTTTTCCCATTACAGAGGTAAGGAGCACATTTACTTTAGTATATCAGTAATGTCTGTTAATTTTTCAAACTATTCTCTAATTTATCCTCGATGTTAACTTAGGTGCCTAGTAAAGCACCCTTTGTTCTTTGGCATTTCATCTGTTACAATGGACATTCGAATATTAGAAACACTCAGTAATAGAAAATAGTTTCCACTAGCTTTTTCGTTTTGCAAAAATGCAAATACAAAATGAAGTGAATTTGTAATTTAAATGGTTTCCTGACTATGGGTATGATATTTATGATTTTATGATAGATTTTTGTTAGAAATTCTCTCCGAGTTAGTTGTCTGTTTCAGATATGGCATGCGTTAAATACGGAATAAAGTCAAGGAACAATGCTCTATGATTATCTGGTGATTAGGCGGTCATATAAACCTGCCAATCGCGGAATAATTAATCATTATCGACTATATCAACTTACGACGTTTTCAACCAAATAAGTGAAGAGGGCTTTTGTGAAAGTAACTTTTGGTAAAGCGGCACACCTTTATCCATAAAAATGTTAAATTATTTTCATATATTGGGTGTTAACGGTTAGAAATATGATAATTATTTTATATGGCTATGAACACGTAATGTTAACCGACCCTCTCATCCATCCAGCGCTACTGAAAGATTTCATACCAACCTGTAAAAAAGTCAGCTGTAACCAGTTAAAACTGTGTAGGGGACGGAGCGACCTAGCATTTATTTTAATCCATGCTGCTGCTAATTTTATTCATTTACGTGAACACATATTTATTTTCATAATCTTCGATGAACGCAAATCATTCCATGTAATGTTGCTTCAGCCATGTTTTTCAATTATGAAATGATTCTTGTTTTATGAGGGCATTAACTTTAGAGCGATTGTAAGCTGCAAAGTTCTTTCTCACTTGTGAAGAATGAATCTATGGTAGTATATATATATATATATATATATATATATATATATATATATATATATATATAATATATATATATATATATATATTTATATGTATATATGTATATATTAACATGTATATACATATATATGTATATATTAACATATATATACATATACAGTATATATATATATATATATATATATATATATATATATATATATATATATATATATATAAATTTCAAAAGCGCGTAATTAGGCTAGTGATACAGACTTACCAATCAGCTGTCATAATGGGGATAGGGTGATATCGATTCTAAGAACAGGACTGGAACTCGACAGGCATTTGTTACCACTGATTCAGTATCAACTTATATCTCTCTCTCTCTCTCTCTCTCTCTCTCTCTCTCTCTCTCTCTCTCTCTCTCTCTCTTATATATATATATATGTGTGTGTGTGTGTGTATTTTGTGTGTACATATATACATACAAAATATATATATATATATATATATATATATATATATATATATATATATATATATATATATATATATATATATCCTATAGATTATGCTCACAGTTCTTCGTCTGTTGGTTTCACAAACACACTATGTGGAAATTGATGCTCAAGTACAGTTACTACGCTAGGCCCGCTTTTTTTTGTTTATCACCTAGGCTGCGTCACTGTAGCTTAAAACAGAGTTTCTCACTGACCAGTTTCCTCCGAGATCTTAGTGAAAAGAGCCTCGGTAAAAACGATTCTCAAGTTCCTGATCTACACTGAGCACTTCTTGTAACCCCATACATAGTGTCAAAGTTTTTAAACAAAGTGGATAAGCGTTGTTAGAACAAATTTGCTTTACTGGAGAAAGTTTGCCATTGAAGGGGAGTGAATGATTTTCCTTAGTAACTTTCAAGGAAGACATATCGAATATGGCACCATTAGTTACTCAAAGGCTTTCTGTAAAGGGAATGGTTGGCTTCCCTTGTAGCCTATTTAGCAATGTAATTGAATACCATCCCACACGCTGAGGTTCAAGAAGTACCCAGCATTTCTTCACGGTTATTTTGAATGACTTGTCTATGAACAGAAAGCCTCGAAACTATGGGGTCCTTATTTTTCTCTAAATATTTAGTTCGCTCATCGAAAATATAGTAAGCGTTGCCTTTACTCGTTAAACTTAGCAGAAAAATGTCCAGCTTTCGAATTTTTCCTTTATGATAACTGACAGCGAGTTATTTTGTTCCTGAAGTCCAACAGAACTATTTTTCCACGATAGAAAAAATGAGAAAAGAATTATGATAAATGTTGATCTAGCAAATAAATATGGTAAGATGGCAACGCGCATTTCAAACTTCATACACCGCCCTTTTCGCACTCAAGTAATTGTTTACTTGGCTGAATTATTACTTTAATTTCGGTGATGAAGGAAATATTAGTTGTATGTGAAAAGTAAAATCTATATGCCTAGTCTCTCTCAGTCTTTTTATCACCTTGCAACTAGTAGGACTGAAGAAAATATTTACAACATTTACTGTGTAGTTTCGGATATACATATATATATATATATATATATATATATATATATATATATATATATATATATATATATATATATATATATACATATATACAGCACGTAACGTTAATCACTTCAACGATAACAACATTTGATTGTCCTGCACATGGAAAAAAAGATGTTATTCATGTAACACACACGCACACAAAAGAAGTTTTAATATAAAATTATTATAAGATTAGTCTTACGATATATAAAATATAATAATTATGTATGCCTGTTAGCTCCGTATTCAGTGAAGCTGAAAAAGAAATGAGTTTCGGCAGTGGGAAATCTTTCATAATGAACAGCTCGGATTCCATAAATCCAGTTGAACCCACGATGCTGAACGAAGCTTTTGGAACATTCAGAAATGTGGGAGATGATGTTCAAGTCTCTACTGATGAGTTTATACGAAATTAAAAGGAAATTCAGAGCAGGACGGCTTAGAAGGAAAAAGGAAAGCAAGGACGACCTGCATAATTTGTGAAATACTGAAAGGAATATGGACAGATATTATAAGTGGTGTCGTTCGGAAAGACACACTTGGGTGTGTGAGAAGGTCCATAAATTTCATTTTAACAAGGAAAAAGAAATTGAGCATGCATTACCATCCCAAGCCCATTATATGCAAGGAAAATCTCTTTACTGACTTCTTCGGTCAGCTGACGTTTCGACTCTTTAAAAGATGTCAATTAGATTATTTACAAAACAGAACAAGCGTGGAGATACTGTTTCTAAAAATGTAAAATGGATGATAAAAAAGTCAACTGGAAATTTTTTTGGAAGCAGTTTTCTTTGTTGCAAAAGAGAATTCCTAGCTCTGAGGTCGAGATAGCTCGAAACTAAATCATTTATTGCATGAATCCATTTAAAACCAAATCATCAGCGATGCACATGCATTTTCACAGGGAGAGATCAAACGTTAGGAATTCAAAACTTGACCGTTAGCTGTAATTTGTGTTGAAACGAGCATAAACATCTAGTTAAATCGAACCAAGCAAGCCCCCCCCCCAAAAAAAAAAAAATAATACTTTTCACTCAAGGTAATCTAGGCTTAAATATTGTATACCGTTTAATAGAGAAATCAAAGTTCACTTCACTTATTCAATCACAATTATACATTTATTCCTGGGCAGTCGTTCTGCTGTATTCATTGACATACTTGCATTTGCACCAGAGATACACGAATCATTGAAAACTTTTTTTTTTAATTTTCATTAAGTTTTATATTTTTCCTGGAATTTTAGCCGCTGGAATCATTTTTCAATTATTAGAGTAAAGCCCACCTAGTTTTTATTTTTCCAGTGAATACTGTGATTTTAATTCATTACTCATCACGTTGATGTTTCTTTGCAATGACAATATATCTCAGCAATATAAAGCCCACCTAGCTTTTATTTTTCCAGTGAATACAGTGATTTTAATTCATTACTCATCACGTTGATGTTTCTTTGCAATGGCAATATATCTCAGCAATATAGCTCTCTGTCTACTTCTTTTCATGTACTTATGTAGTCGCCTTTGACTATTGCACTGTTTGTGCCAAAGATGAGAGAAAATGACGAGGAAACTCAGTACCAGAGGTCAAGAGAGGGAAAGAAGCAAATGGCATCACTCCTTTCCTTTTCCCCTATTTCGCCACCTCGTTAAAGCGAGTAAATAATTCGGCTGCGTTCTTTCGAAAATATTTTCTTTCACTGTGCGTTTTTAAGCTATGATATAAATGTGTCGCTTGCAAACACGAATTCATACACACACACACACACACACACACACACAGACACACACATATTATATATATATGTATATATATATATCTATATCTATATCTATCTCTCTATCTATCTATCTATCTATCTATCTATCTATATATATATATATATATATATATATATATATATATATATATATATATATATATATATATATATATATATATATATATATACACGCTTTCCCTACTAGAAAAGCATGCAAGCGTTACCATCTTAGTTTCCATCAAGAACTTATAGGTTGAGATTGCTAGCCCAAACGTGAAAGACACTTATCAGGTGACGACGCATGAATTCTCTTAGAGGTCACCCATTCAATTACTGACCAGACCCAATGTTCCTTGACTTCGGTGGTAAAACGATCAGTGTTGTAGCGGCGGCGTTGATGCCGTGTGTGTGTGTGAGTATTTTTTTTCATACCGGTAAGCTGTTTCCCCCTCATAATTTGTGACCGAGGAAAACTCGAAGCAACATTCACCACTGCATCCATCCTTTAACCACTGAATTAGGGATGAACCCTGTTCAAACACTTCTAAAACATAAGCCGCGTAAATATGACACACCTTGACTAGCGCTCTTTTACTTCATCTGGCCAACACTGTCTCGATTTTCCTCTTCACTTCACTCCCGTTCGTTTGAAATGTGTTTATTCAACAGGAGGATGTTTCCCAAGTAGATTGAGTTATTTTCTCATTGGGCATATTCCCTTTAGAAAGAGTACGACATTAACACACAACCCTCTTTGGATTTGCTTCTGAGGTTTCGTGTTAAACTAGCCATCATATTACAATGTGTCGCATTTCGTATTTTTTCAATATTAACGTCTGTATTTTAATTCACGTCGTTTCTTTTTTTATACATCCATTCCAGTTTGTACTGTTTCTTCCTATAATCTTATGGAATACGTCGTTTCCTCTCTCCGGTTCCTTTCCCCCGGAATTATCATTCCTCTCCCACTCCTCTCGGCAACAGCGTCTTTCTCTTCCCACTTGAATTCAACTTCGTGTAAGAACTGTACTTTTTTTTGTTGCAATGTTCATAAGAGGAAATTCGAGGAACTTTGGCGAATACAGTTTTTCTTGACCAACCTTCCCGCAAGTAGCGTTAGTATTCCTATGTCAAAATCCCTAAATTACGATGGAAAAGTAGAAACAACAAAATAACGAAAGGAAATCTATAAGACTCGTTGTTTCAGTAATGAGGATGATTATAGGAATCCCCTTTGAGGGTATATAAAACTGAATAAAGTATTCCTTTGGAGCGCATTGGCTGTGGCGGATTAGGTGAATGAGTTATTCTTTATATAATTAGTATATCTACATGACATCTGGGCACTGGATGAATAATTTATTAGCGTCCTGTGTCTGTCGTATTATTTAATTACAATAACTTTATCCCATATGGTGAACATGCCGAACTTTTTATGATGTTATTATATTACTGTGCATAACAAACATGCATATTTCGTGGAACATCTAAAATGCCATCATCAGGCAAAAAAGTATGAAATGAAAGAATTTACATAAGAGAAAAATGAAAAGTTGCAAAAGAATAAGGAAGAAGGGCCTAGAAAAGAATACACACACACACACACACACACACACACACACATATATATATATATATATATATATATATATATATATATATATATATATATATATATATATATAGTATATACATAGTCATGTATACATATACCTACGGAGCAATCGACTTTCTGTACAGCGTGTAACGCTGGATGAAACTCTCAGCCACGGCCCATGAAACTCTCAGTTGCGGCTCATGAAACTTTCAGCCACGGCCCGGTGGTGGACTGTGTTGTTGACAACTATAGCGGTGCCAGACACACGATCATGGCTAAATTTAATCTTAAGTTAAATAAAAACTAATGAGGCTTGAGGGTTGCGATTTGGTATGTTTGATAATTGGAGGGTGGATGATCAACATGCCAATTTGCAGCCCTCTAGCCTCGGTAGTTTTTAAGATCTGAGTGCGGACAGACAGACTAAAAACACTGGTAAACAATATGTCTTTTGTTTTACATTCGGCCACGTGACTGGATCACATATGGGAAATGACTTGACCACTTAACTGAGACTGCTATAAATATCACATATTTTCACACAAACATCACAAATAAGTTTAGACGCTGAAATTAGGAATTAATTTCGCTAGAGTGAACATCAACAACGTTATCCATTATGTAGGAGTGGGCGTCCCTTTACAGAGGTCTTCATTTCCTATTCCATCAAAATATTATGAAATATTCATAACAGACTGAATCATATCGCTGTTACCCTGTCATTAGAAGAATTCATCAGTAATGTAATTAGCTGTCGCATTACTTGTGTATGAGCGCTCCCAACTAGACGTTTCATAATTTATGTGATTAGGCTGTATTCAGTAGTATTATACATCAGTTTTATTAAGATTATATTGCAAATGTTGATTCAGTTTAAAAAAAATTGATACAATTTGTTTCAGTATCATAATTCGCTGGTTGCGACAGTTTCTGATATAGCCTACCCTTGATCATGCTTGAATATGTCAGTATAATGATCATATGAGGGTCAGTTACATAAATAGTAGACTGCTAGGAATGGATGGTTTCAAAAGACTGAGGTGAAGGGCATTGCTTGCAATGAATACAAACAGCTGTGCTGTACTGGATCTGTTTAGACCTGGAGTAAAAAAGTAAAATAACTAATAAAGATGAACATCAAAGAAAGATAATGGCATGTTGAAGGCAAACAAACGTGATTTTTGTCATTCTTCAAGTTCCGATGAACGTGACAAGTTGCAGGCTTAGACATTAAAAGAAGATAAATATAACATAGAATGTTGTTCACTAGATTCTCTGCACCTACACAAACACGTATACATGTGTTATATATATATATATATATATATATATATATATATATATATATATATATATATATATATATATATATATATATATATATATATAAATATGTATGTATGTATATATATATATATATATATATATATATATATATATATATATATATATATATATATATACACAGTATACATATATATATATACATATATATATATATATATATATATATATATATATATATATATATATATATATATATATAAAGCTAAATATCCCTTAATGTCGAATTCACTTTGCGTTTGGAATTAGTTACCCCTTAAAGGAATTATGTATGATAAGTAGTTAGCGAAAATGCATATATCATATATAATTCCCTTTGGGTGCAAATTATTTACAAGGTAAATGGATTCCACAGGAAGTCGTATCTGTGGCTTTATATTTGCGCGTATTAAATCTAGCGTGAAGTATGATTACACACACACACACACATATATATATACTGCATATATATATATATATATATATATATATATATGTATGTACATATATGTGTGTGTGCGTGCGTGTGTATGTGTTTGTACGTGTGTGCGCTCGTATTTATGTATCTTATTTTTGAGATAAGAAGTATGATAAAACGATAACCCGGAGTGCAAAGCGTCTCATGGAGTTTATTTCACCTTTTCGTGGCCCACGGTTGCTAAACCCTTCTTGAATTTATTTGCAGAGATTTTAAAAGCACCTTAAAGCAGATTACCATTAGCCAGCTAACAAGACTAGCATCTCACTCCTTTGTATCTTCCAGTCAGTCATGCATTTGATTGCAAAAGGCTCTTTTTTTTCTTTTTTTAAGACGAAATAAACCTCACGAAAGGCCTACAATCACGTGTCTTTTTTTTTCCAAGGTGGATGAAAAACAAATAATGTCTTAGTGATACGCTATGTTTTGCGTAAAATTTGATATAAATCCATCCATGTGTACACACACACATACACAACCACACACACACACACACATGTATATATAATATATATATATATATATATATATATATATACATATATATATATATATATATATATATATATATATATATATATATATATATATATATATATATATATATATATATATATATATATATATATATATATATATATATATATATATATATATATATATATATATATATATATATATATAATGTGCGTGTGTGGCCGCGAGTGTGTGTGTGTGTATGTATAAATTAAACCATTTCCCCTAGCAAGGGTGGGCCAGAGAAAACTAGCACACTGATCACTGCTGAATTATGAATTAATATATTGTGCAGTAAAACTTCCATCACAGCAGCAGGCGCTTCATACACCTATATACAAATATCACCACCAGCAACGTACTGAATCTTCTTACACATTTCCGCACACCTTTCAAGCACTATCGGGCTTCCCGGATAACAAGACCTTTCTTAGCCAATACCTCTTTCATTATACCTTTTCAGCCCTTTCCAGGTACGCATAGGTTTCATCTCAACTACACCTTTTTTTTTACTTGCATCCAGCATCCACATTTCATTTCCTTAAAGGATAGTTGGCCTAACAATCCTTTCACGCATACGTGCATTAACTTCCATAAACAGTTCAAGTTTTCTACATAACTTTTTCACACCCCCTGCTGCTTTCTGTCATCCTACCGTCATCCGTTATATTTACACTCAAATACTTCTCTGAATCAATCGCTTGCACTCTCCCGCCATCCACAACTGTCGTAACCTTACTCTTGCACACAATTACTCTGTCTCATGGGTTATCGAATTCACCACAGTGGACATCAAATTAGGTCACTTTGTCTGGGTGGTTATGATCAACGTCACAACACTTCGTTTTTACATTCACAATCCGTCAGTTCATTTTTTAAACTTCACAAACATTCAAAAGAACTCATAGGATTAAACAAAGTAATTTTATCTTGAACAGATGTATATATTTCGCCAAAGGTGATCGCTGGATAATGCTGGATATAAATGCGCAGTCAGTGCTTATGCCCCGCGGAAGAGCTGCCTGCAAACGAACGATTTCGGTTGATGTCGAGTGGGTCCTGGTGTATATGAGATGAAGAGCGGGAGATTAATGTTCTCGAAGGACAGCCGTTACAGAAGGATGGCTCTATTTCACAGTCATTCATCTTGAGGAAACTGCCTGTTTCTGTATTGCAGCCTCATTTTTCCGCTTGGTGAAATGTTTGTGAATAATAACTTGAGTTGCTGTCGTTTTCGTTACGAATCTAAAATTCCTGTCGTTTGCAAAGACTCTCTCTAAAGTGAAGGTAATTATAGAGTGATATTTCATGTAATGGAGGACTGTCATTTCAGTGAGATATTTGTTATTATTGTGGAGTAACTTCTCTTTCGTACAAAAGATGAATAAGTAAATTTTAAGATAACTTTAATCTGCCTGATCCTGTTGGCTCTTATAAGTTTGTGAAGGGGAAAAAATGAATTGTATTGTGAATATAGTAACGAAGTTCGATAACTTGACCATAGCCAGTCAGACATAAAGAGATATCAAACTTGATACTGTGGAAGATCCTATGACCCAAAAACTGATTAAATATGCGCAAGAGTAAGGTTGTGACGGTAAATGGATGGTGGAAGAGTGAAAGCGATTGGTTCATAGAGGCATTTAGGTGTAAATACGACAGATAATGGTAGAATGATGGGAGGCAGTAAGTTGGCAGAAAAAAATGGTTAAAGATTTGGATTGTTTTTGGAAGTTAAAGTGAGTATATATATATATATATATATATATATATATATATATATATATATATATATATATATATATATATATACACACACACACACACACACACACACACACATATATATATATATATATATATATATATATATATATATATATATATATATATATAAATCGATAGCAGATTTACACTTTTTTTCAACAGCATAACGTCCCCCATTCTTTCCACATGACTAAACCACCTTAAAATTATCTGATCCATCCTTTCACCTACGCAAACTTTCTTACCACTTCGGCCTGTCTTCAAATTTTCCACTTTATCATTCTCCTTATGTCACCTCTACTACGCACGAATTTTATTTCAGCAGCTTCAACCTGTTTTTTTTTTTTTCATTTGCATTCAGCATCCACACTTCACTTCCTTAAAAGAGAGTTGGACTAACAATCCCTTCGTATATGTATATATATATATATATATATATATATATATATATATATATATATATATATATATATATATATATATATAGCAAGTGAAGTGTGGATGCTGAATGCAAATAAAAAAAAAAGACAGGCTGAAGCTGCTGAAATGAAATTCGTGCGTAGAAGAGGTGACGCAAGAAAAATGATAAAGTGCGAAATTTGAAGACAGACGAAAGTGGTAAGAATGTTTGCGTAGGCGAAAGATGGATCAGCTCATTTTAAGATGATTTAGTCACGTAGAAAGAACTGGAGACGATATGCTGTTGAAAAAGGTAGATAATTTGCTATCTCTTTTCTATAACTCGCAAGTCTTCACGGGGTTGGAAATGAGAGGGTCTTTGATTTTTAGTTATAGTCACAGTTTTTATCAATATCTGCTATTTCATGAGCATTCCGGCGAATGGTGCTTAGGATAGAGAACTGTCCCATAAGAATGTACTACTTCATTATCGTAGTTACAGGGGATTTCAGGTTTTGTTAGGCGTCAAACAAACGCAACTACATCCTGTAATATCGGGTCTAAATTCAGTTTTCTATCTTTGCATGCAGACTGAAGAATTTTTCAGTCAATAAATTGCATTCTTAACTATATAATTGTATTGTTAGTACCCAGAGCCTACTGATTAAGGAAAGAATCTCCACCGAGGTGAAATTTTGTTACCCCTGACCACTTTTGGAATCTTTCCGGGTTCTGAGACAACAAACTTTGCGTGTTAACTTACTGTATCTAGTCGCCAATTGGGCCTGTTCAAAGGCATCTTTTAAAATTTGTGAGCCCAAATATACTCTTTAGACGCAATCAGTCCAAGAGCGTCTCTAATTATATGTGGAAATAAACACAGGATGTCGAAATAAACCTTGGAGTGAGCTTAGATATTCAACAACGCCGAAACAGGCATCGCTCTATACTGTAGCAATTTTCTTACGATTCCTTTCATCGTCGACTCGATATCGATCGTACAAGTTTTCGTTTCTACCTACGAATGTATATGTATGTAAAAGGGAACAGATAAACATCAAGGGATGTAACCATACTTAAACATGCGTTAAATACAGAGAGAGAGAGAGAGAGAGAGAGAGAGAGAGAGAGAGAGAGAGAGAGAGAGAGAGAGAGAGGGAGAGAGAGAATTGGCTGTCAAGCTCCGTGTGCATTACAGAGGCGTGATAAGGATCGTTAGCGAGAAAATGGATGTTCAACGATATATATAGCAAGGCCTTCCTGACGGCATATTTTAGTGCGATAACAAGAGGGGAAAGTCTGGCGACATTAATCAGAGAATAAAAAAAAATCTGTTACGTAACATTCTCATGTCTCCGTCATAACTTGTATCTATTAATTACGTCTAGAGTATTTTTTAATTTTATTTTCTTCTGTATCTTAATTATATGTTTAAGTATGTTCATTTTGAATAGAAAGATGAATTGCAACTCGGGAGGAATATTAGAGGCATTTTTGAAATCATTATTATGTTGGTAAAACTTTGTTAAGTGATTTCAGTAACGACAGTTGTTAAGAAAGTAACATTTTAGTTTAGGGACCTGATCATAATTTAGCGACGGAGTTATGAGAGTGAACGAAGGACGTTGTAATTTACCTTAAAAGGACAAAAAATGAAGTCTACAGGGAAATCTTTAGGTTAATTTATAACTTTACCCAAGAATATACAGAGGGTTTGGTTCGTAATATTTGTCAGAAATCGTTGGCACCTGTCTCCGTCTTGACTTATTTTAGTCGAATATTTTGTCCTGCTTCGCGCTAAGCAAAACACTTACATAATAATAATAATAATAATAATAATAATAATAATAATAATAATAATAATAATAATAATAATAATAATAATAATAATAATAGATGTCAAGAATGGAATGCTAACTTCTTGTAGACAAAGAAGGGAAATTCGACATGCCTTTGTTTTCAAATACTTGCTTTGCGTGTCCACACTTCGCTTGTCATTACTGTCGGGGGATGGGGGTGGGGCAAGATATCCCCTGGTGCGGTAGGAAGGGGACGCATTCAATAATAAAGTTGCCGAAATATAGACACTAGTAATGCTGTAGTGCTACGCTGTAGTTCTATGTTATTTCCACAGAATCTGGTATTCTGTGACTTATGAGAGGTTTAGAAATCGACTGGATTTATAACCATATCGGTTATGATAATAACAGTACCGGAACTGGAATTGCTACTTGAAACTTGGAGCGGTTGTATAATGGCAACAATACATCAAACTCAAAACATTTGCAGAACAAACTTTAACACTTCCAACACACTTTTGATTCTACGCTTGCAGCGATATACCTGTAAAAGTTTTGTTAAAAATAAAGAATTTGAGAAAAATAGCAACGCTTCAGTGGTGGATATTAGAAAGTGGCCTGAGAGTTTACTAACGCAGATTCACCAAGTCATCAACAAACAGAAATATTTACTCTTACCAGCGGAATGAGAGAGGAAATGCTCTCGGAAAAGAGGATGGGAAATCCTACACAGGCCATGTGTCAAGGAGAGGTCAGGTCAGGTATCACAAAGGAGCTACTGATGCATGTGGTGAAACGGATGGTCCTGTGAACATAATAATTCCTTTACTTCCGATTTACGCTCTCATTCTTCATGTGGTTTGTGCTTGTATTTTGAACCCTTTCTCAAACCCTTTCTTATTCTAAAAGACATATATATATACATATATATATATATATACATATATATATATATATATATATATATATATTTATATATATATATATGTATTTGTATATATATATATATATATATATATATATATATATATATATATATATATATATATATATATATATATATATATTATATACATACATATGTGTATGGGAAAAATTGTTGTAGGGGCAAGCATGTTTTATAGAAGTTTGTCTACGAGTAGTCATACAACCACATTGGCTGCTGTCTCTTGTGATAATTTGATTGGCGTTGTAATATTTGTAGATTGATGAAATAACGCTTGAAATAACCTTCATGAAGCCACAATTGCATTTCTAAGTGATATGATAGGTCATGTAATTGAATATATTTGACTGAGAGAGAGAGAGAGAGAGAGAGAGAGAGAGAGAGAGAGAGAGAGAGAGAGAGAGAGAGAGAGAGAGAGAGAGAGTAATTTTTCTTTAAATTATATTATTTGTTTATTAACAAACTTCCAACTAAAATAAATGAGATAATAAAACTGCTTCTTTTAAAAGAAAGACGCAGATCTATAGCGCGAACTGTATAATGAAATTAGTTTATATGAGATCCGGAAACGTAAACACTTCAAGAAACTATTGTGTTCTAATCATATTAACAGTTACTCAATCTTTGTACACTTATATTGTCGTTGGTCTTATTCTTGTTCGTCTTCTTATCTTATGTTAATTCGATCTTGAAGACAGAGCTTCCAAACTGAAATGAATAGGAACTGGACGGGAGACCGATCGTTTCTAAAAGAGAGAGAGAGAGAGAGAGAGAGAGAGAGAGAGAGAGAGAGAGAGAGAGAGAGAGAGAGAGAGAGAGAGAGTTCTTTACACTCCGGTTCACAGGGTGACTCGGTCTCACACATCTTGATAAAATAAATTTTAGTTAAGCCGCCGTGCAAATGAGGCTAGAGACCCTCTGTGCAATATATTAGTTGATAATACGTAGAAAATAGCAACCCTGTTGAAACGTTGTTGAAGTTTTCCTTAGAAAAAAGTATCCGTAAAATTGTAAATGTGAAGTCATCAACATTGGCTTATCCTGATATAGTTGCAAAGGACACATACTCTTATAAAACTAATTAATAATCTATTAACTTCCTACAAACTTCCAGAGAAACATCTTCTACTATAACAGCCACGAGCGGGAAGTTAGTTTGCGCTGTTTAGGGAAAGAGATGACCGAATCTCATGCGAATGCCTGGAGACAAACTACAAGAGCAGAAGTCAAAATGAGTATATACGTCGAGGCATAAATCATATCTCATGTAATCCACATGTAAATATACTGACTTTTGAGAAAATAATGTCATTTTTACGTAACCTTTTTTGGTAGGGGAATAATGTCTGATGGTGAAAAGACCTTCAAAAATAAGACTTGGCAACTGACAAGCGCGGCATTTATTCAAGATTCAGAGCGACCTTTCATGTGTCGGAAAAATCGTAATTTCCGAAAATGATGATTTTAAGGAGAATCTCGGTCGTCGAAGAGTTGGTAATGATTTTTTGATATGACTATTTTTCGGAAATAAATAGAAAAAAAAATCCGAAGTGTTTCTTGTATCCGAACCTTACCGAACAAATAAATTTGGCTTACTTCATAATTAATTGCTTGATTTGTCTTTTAAACAATACTCATGCGACCTCAGATGTCATTACACATACTACATGACAAGCGAAGATGTTAGACAAACAACGAACGAAAAAGTAACGCAAAAAATAAGTAGATGTACTTCACATACCCTTTTCATCTTAATCAGGCATTTTCAACGAAGAGGAATCTGAGATCCTTTACGGGGCTCAGTGAAAAAGTTGGATAAGTCACGCACACAAAAAACATAAATTGAGGTATAAAAGGGACAAGGTATTAACTCTGTCATTAAAAGCCACTCCGTTACACGATTGGCTATTCGGCTATTCCACAAAAATAAGGGTGATTGAGATGACTGTTTAATGAGGACTTCATACAGCCCGTGGAACCATTGGAAACTGGGCTCTCGATGAACATCGATGTGGGGTTCTTTGAAAATGGGAAGTTGAGTTTCTTTGAGTGACTGGTTTTACCCCACTGCCTGGCATTTATGAAAAATGTAATGCCGTAGTAACAGTGTGATTGACACTGCCACGGTTGATCATTAAGACCAAAAATAGAATGGTAATCATGTATTAACGTTGAAGGCTTGACAACCTGAGTTGAATCTAAGGGTAAGACCGATCATAATTCATCTGTTATGAAACTGTTACTTGATATGGATGTTAACCTGTCTGCGGTAGGATTTGCTTATTAACAGACAGCTGCCGGTAATGATAAATATATAGAGATGTAGGTTATTAGGAAAATGCTTGCACGAACGGTTGCAAAATCTTATATATATATATATATATATATATATATATATATATATATATATATATATATATATATATATATATTATATATATATATATATCTATATATATATATATATATATATATATATATATATATATATATATATATATATATATATATATATATTATCTATTACTGCTGGTTGATAATGATTTTAGCATTTCTTACCCGGTAATTTCACATGAAAAACTTAAAGGCTGCGAGCGACAGCTTAAGCTGTCCTGACTTTGAATAATCTTCTGTACTGGGTTTTTGTAGCATAAAAAGTGAGTTAGTCATCATTCTCTGTATGTATTGTTTTCTATGGAAAAGAATAACATTCAAGAAATTCAGTGCCCACTAAAGTACTGCTTTTTAAAAATTAGTTCTTTGTACGCTGTCGAATAAAACACACCTGTATATTAGCATAAAAACAAATAAAATCTTGTAACCAATAAATGCATGATTGCTGGGCCTATGAAACATGCAGCAGAAAGACTTAGTGGACATTAGTGAAACAGGAACCATTAAGAATAAATGAAGTCAGACGTTAAATTTCTTACCTGTTTTCCAATAGTTCTCAGCACTTGGGGAGTTGCATGTGAATGATACCTGCAAAAAACAAATAGAGAATTTATTCTGATTTTCCTAATTTATTAATTAAACATAAGGTTATACGACGCTCAATAAAAACATAATGTGGTAAGCAGTAGGTAAACTTACGAAAAATAAATACATATATTCAAATGAAGCAAATCAAGCGGGTCTTAAATTGGTGAGCAATCATTGAATAAAATATATTCTGTTAAAAAAATACAAAGCAAAGGTAAAGCTGTAAGGGCAAAACTAATATCAATGAACTCGATGGATACATTACCGCTAAAAATCAGAACTACTATCTGATATACTGCCTGGTAACAGTTTTACATTTCTGAAAAAATCAAAGTAAAAGTCCCTACTTTGTCAATGTGACAGAATGCTAAGTCAGCATAATACTGATGTAGACACTGCGAGATCAGTGACAAGTTCTAATGCAAGAGGCTCGGGCGGGAATGCCGCTGACTAAATAAAGACTAAGGATTATGGAAAAATAAAAGACTTTAAACTTTTCTTCATGCAATTTTGCCCAGGGGAAAAGGTCTCAGGACGCTGCTCACATCCGGATAAGAGGAAAAGTATTCCACTATGTAGCATAATATTGTAACCTCTAGATAGGAGAAACTTAGTAGAGAGTACTCTTTTTGGGCAGTATTAAAAGTATCAGATTCCAGATTTTAACAGCGCTGTGAAAAGTAAACTTTGAGGCAAAGAGACTACAATCTATCGTTATTTACTCAGAATCACTGGTGTCACCAGTGCTCGATGAATCGCAGGATGGATGCTTGGAAGTTGCTCTAGGGTTGCACTAGGCCTAGCTGCTAGTTCCTTTCGTCCCAGATCAGAACCGCATCATTTGACAGCTTATCAATGTGGCTAAGTGTATGCATTATATGTACATTCAGGAGGAACTTGCTTTTGATTTTAATATGGATTTGGTACACTCTGCTATGTTTCAACTTTATAATGCCGGTTTGAAATTATTCTTCTGGTAATGTCTTTCTGTACTGAAGTAAAATTTATTGGTATTCAGTGTAAAATATCTCGCACAGACTGCTGAAAATAACCTGCTGATGAACCGCTATAGTCGCAGTTCTAAATAGATAGAGAGAGAGAGGTCGGTGCAATAAACCTTGAGAGATGATGTATCATGTGCGTAAGTAAATTCGGCTTTGAGGATATAAACTGATTGGCCATATAGCTCATCCAATGTTCTAGATGTCGTGGGGTTCCATATTTTCTCAGTGACTAATATGCATTCGCGTAAGATTCGCGTAAGAGTGTCTACCGATGTCTATTTACAGAGGATAACTTACAATAAAAGGCAAGAAAATCGACGACAATCAAAGGTAATTAATTTACCAACTGATATTTCTAAGGACAGAATCCTCAAAACTGTTAGGTTATACCAGTTGGGTTTCAACCATTTTTGGCCCACGCACCCTTTCACCATGTGTCAGAATGTCATTTCCCGTCCCCCCCACCCCTACCCCTCTCTCCAAACTTGTCTGCCTCAAAAGGTGCATTCCAAATAATAAGCAACAAAACACTAACACAAACACACAAACTAGCTGAGAGAAAGCCCAGCGTGACCTCTCAGTAGTGCGGACCGATGCACACTGCATTTTGTGTGGTCCTAGTGCCAGTTTGAGCCTGCCAGTCGGTGGTCACAATTCTTCCCCCGCCCCCCAGCCACCTTGAAACTCTGAAATTCCCCCCGGTTAAGAATCACTGGCCGTTACACCTTACCCTACAAACTTCCTTTAAAGCGTACATAAAATCCCAAAACGACCGGCTTTGAATCATGGGAAAAGACATGAATTAGGTACTCAGTAGTAAGTCGATTGTGGCTAGTCACAGTTAAAGTAGAGATGAGTATGGCGCTAATAACCGAGTTCCCAAATACTAGCCAAGGTTCTAAAAGGAAAAGTTGCATTTGAGAATATTTTGCCCTTCCTTATTCCGTATTCATCTTCCGCTTTAATTAGCCTATTGACAGGTTTATAATTTATGTTTGTTTATGCATATACGCTTGTTTATATTGCAAGTGTTAAAATCTATATGATTAGCCCTATGCTTACAAGATGTATTAATAAAAGTATAGTGTTATGCAATACTAATATACTAAGTTTCTTTTGATGTGCTAAATTGAGAGTTCTCTTACGGTTATGAAATGATACGTACGGTATGTATGTATGTATGTATGTATGTATGTATGTATGTATGTATGTATGTATGTATGTATGTATGTGTAAAAATAAATAAATTGATAAATAAAAATAGGTTTATAACCCTTAGCACTGTGCGAGTGGGCAAACTTCAATGGAGATATGCGCGAAAAATAGGGAATAAATCTAGAATATTTCTTATTAAAAAAAAAAACTATTATACATAATGCATTTGTTTGCAGTTAATTTATTAAAACACTTTACATGCATTTTTCATGTCTGCTGTTATAGTATTTGAAGCAAACATTCCTGTTACATTTAATTTAGACAAAATTGATTTTGACCCATTTATTTCTCTCTCCTTGCAGATTCAGCATGACCAAGAGCTGATATTGACTATGGACTGGCTGATCCTTGCCACCCTTGCAGTGGCATGGGAAACAGGAATTCAAGATGTCGAGGGAACACAAGATATCTCAGGGACAGCGTGCCCATCATTCGAAGACAACTCCTATTGTCCTTGCTACCACTTCGACGATGGGGTCTTCTTGGAATGCTCGGGGCTACCCTTGGCCACGGTGTCGAGGGTCCTCAGCCTTATTGAGCGTCCTGTGACGTCACTTAGCATTTATGACCTCGATTCTGACATCACCCATCTTTCTCCCGGGTTCTTTGTACAGAGTAACGGGGTCATTACTTTACAGATATCACATTCCAGCATACAGACTGTAGCAGACAGGACTTTTGACGGCTTGGAAAATTCTTTAGAGAGTCTCACTATCATGCATAGTCGACTCTCTACCGTCCCACAATCTTCCCTTCAAAAGTTGTCAAAACTGAAATCGCTTGATCTTGAAGCAAATAATATCACAGTGCTGGAGAGCTATACTTTCCTCAATATGAAGTTAACTAGTCTTAATCTCAAAGGAAATGAGATAAAATTGATATCAGAATATGCCTTTGGTGGCCTTGAAGAAACTCTTGAAGAACTGAATCTCATGAGCAATAAGCTGAAGCAGCTTCCAATATCTGCTCTGAAACGTCTCAACAAACTAAGAACATTAAAGGTAACTTGGAACAGGATTTCTGATATTGTGAGTGACGGGTACTCACAGTTACCGGCCCTTGAAGTAGTGGATTTAAGTAGTAACCGTTTTGTGGAACTTAACAAAAATAGTTTAAAAACAATGCCAGAACTTGTGTCACTTTCAGTGTATATGAATGATATAACAAACATTGCATTTGATGCATTTTTTTATAATGATAAATTACAGACTCTCTATATAAGTCATAATGACATCATGCACCTTGCTCCAGAGACCTTCACGTTTACTCCATCTTTAAGAGTTGTAGATCTGGGAGATAATCACCTGCATTCCATAAGCAATGGCTTGTTTTCCAACCTTACAGAATTACAAGAGGTCTTTTTAACAAATAACAACATTTTGAAAATCACTAACAACACATTCAACAACTCACCCAAAGTGTCTGTACTATACCTTCAGAACAATGAGATTCACGATATTGAAAGTGGAGCTTTCCTCAATTTGGAAATGCTCTTCAACCTACAGTTAAGTTCTAACAACATTGCCGACATCCCGGCAACTCTATTCTCTACAACAAGGAGCCTGAACTCCCTCAGTCTGGACAACAACCGCATTTCAAATCTCAAAGATGGTACTTTTACTCAGCTTGTAGAGCTACGAGAGCTAAGACTCCAGAACAACAAATTAACGAAAATTGAAACGGGTATATTTTCCCCGCTCTCCAACCTTCTTGAATTACATTTGCAGAATAATGAGATAGAGTCTATTGGTAAAGAATCATTTTCGACCTTAGAAAATCTGCAACATTTAAATTTAGAAAATAATAAACTTCAAGAATTCCCAGACTGCCTCAGTCGATACCCTGCAAACCTAATTGCTCTTAAATTATCTAGAAATGAAATCAAAGCTGTTCATGTAGATGCATTCAGAGGACAAGACAAGCTTGAAATCTTCTGGTTGAATCATAATAATATCACGGTAATAAAGGAAACAATGCTGGGCGATTTGGGATCTATGCGGGAACTCTACTTAGAGCATAACCAGATAAGGCATATTGAGGATAAGTCCTTTAAGAGTATGAGGAAACTCCAGCATCTATCCCTCTCTCACAATAAGCTGAAACATATCAATTCCCTGCTGTTTGAAGAGTTATTTTCTCTGGAGAAGTTGTACTTGGATAATAATCTAATTATGGATATAGAACCACAGTCTTTCCAGAAACTAATTAAGCTCCATGAGCTAGATCTCTCAAATAATCAGATATACGTAATTAGGAGGTATGTTTTTGAAGGATCTATTCCCATTAGAACCCTTAATTTACAGGGGTCAATGATTAGTGAGATTGATCATGATTCTTTTGTAGACTTGTTGAAACTGGAAGAGCTGAATTTGAAAGGAAACATGCTGAGTGGCCTGAACAGAATTTTCCTTAATGCCCGCAATGTCAAAGTTCTTAATTTAGCAGATAACAAATTTGAAAATATTGAGGAAGATGCTTTGTACAGTTTGCCGAACTTGGTCACGCTAGACCTGAGCGGCTGTAAACTTTCTAGTCTACCAGCACATCTATTAGCTGAAGCTTCAGTGCTAAAAACAATTAATCTCTCCAGAAATGTTTTTAGATCACTTACAGCTGCACTCTTCCAAAAAATGTGGGGTCTGAAAGATATTGATTTGTCATATAATAATCTAACAAACAAAGTATTTGCTACCTTAGCTGGACTCACAAAATTAGAAACCTTAACACTGACAGGAAACCCGCTAGTAGAATTAACAAGTGCTCTGAACGGTCTAACACGGCTCAGAGAACTGTACCTATCTAATACATATCTGAGAGAAATGGATAACACAGTATTTTCTGGGTTAAGGTACTTGAAAGTATTAGATCTTTCAGAAAACAAGATTTCAGATTTTCCACCAGGTATCTTTGCCAATTTGAGAATAACAAAGTTAAACCTGGCTGATAATAATTTTGAGCAAATTCCTAATGCAATGTTCCTTGATGGGATGACGGACTTGACTTCTCTGAATATGTCGGGCAATCCACTGAAAAGAATTACCGGAAAGAGGGTCATCGGGGGTCCCACCCTTAACAACCTAGAGGAGCTTGAAGCTACAAGGACTAATCTCACCATCCTGACAAGCTCTGATTTGCTCCTGACTCCATCTCTGCGGTCCCTCAATCTGGCCCTTGCGTCGATTGGAAAGCTGTCCCCAGGATGTTTCCGAAATCTTACCCAGCTGACTCATCTCAATCTCGGATTTAATCACCTGGAGATCTTACCCAGAGAACGGCTCCGAGGGCTTAGAGCTCTGACCCACCTCAACCTTACTGGGAATAATATTAAAAAACTTGACCAACTTCCCTCGGATTCTCACACAGTAAAGGTAAGTTGTATTAAAAGCTGATATTTGTATGTGAGTGATATTTGTACTGCATGTACAGTACCTCCCTAGGCTAGGTTAGGTTATAACTTTGAAAGAATTTATTCTAAATATTTAGGATTATTGGTGTAGAACGATGACTTATGGTAACACATATTTTTCGTATTTTGAATTCTATTCTTTTATAATCATTATCTAATTCCAAATATTTTTCCTTGTAAAATATTTGATCGCTTGCATTTGTTTTAAATCATTACGGTATGTTCTATTGTTTTAATCTAAATTTGATGCATAGCAACCGTCAGTTTGAATTTTTGTTTTGAGATACTAGGCACTTAAACATAGATTTTATACAACGGTTATGAGTGAACTGAAAAAATGATAGGATGAAGGTGTTAACTGCAATATTAGCACCACTTTCAATGAAACAGGCACTCACACTTACAGTACAATACTTTCTGTGCATGTTTTTATGCAGTCGTAAAAAGAAGTGTTCAAAATATTTTTTAGCAAAGAAGAATAGGAGGCCTACCGGGAAAAGGAGCCACCGTTTGGTTTACCTTGCTGAAAATAAAAATAAATACTATATATTAAAACTCTCAGCCACAAATTCTCTCTCTCTCTCTCTCTCTCTCTCTCTCTCTCTCTCTCTCTCTCTCTCTCTCTCTCTCTCTCTCTTATATGTCTTTGTTTCGAGTCTTGGTCATTTAAGACAGTGAAAATATATTAGCAAAAAGTAATTAGTCTTCTCAGCTACCGCCTAAATGGCGTGGAAATGGCTCACGCCCGCTATTGTTAATTGCCACGAACGGGGCTGCTTATTTCTAACACAGGCTGTCCTGGATTTCTGTAGGTCCTCCTGCCATTGTTCTCGCCATCTGAGTTGGAATTGTTCTCCATATTAATTGAATGAATACAAATTGATTACAATTTCCTAGCAACGCTCGGGAACACCGCAGCTATTTAGGGCTGCAATTTCAGAGGTGCGGCGGAATTCAAATGTTATGACCTTACCGTTCAAGAATTTAGGCAAAGTATAAGAATTGTGTTTGCAAGTGACATTTTTAAAAATGCTTCTGCCAAGATAGTTTATGGGCACTTCAAATCTTACAGGAAAGAAGTTCAAAGAAAATGATTCAATATTAACCAAAATGGAATAAAATACTTTACCTGCATACGCTTTGCTATCTTCAAGACGTTCAGTTCAGATGTAGGTATTAATTATGAGATTTGAGAAAAATTTAGATTAAAACATATTCATGATAATTCTAAAAACATACTTGGAAACGGAAAGAACACTTTACTTACAGTTAACCCTCTGGCACTTGAAAAAGTAATGTTTTTTTTTTTTTTAAACCATGAAATAAAAATTTTAATTAGGCACATTCTTCTGTAAAGCATTGGTTTCCATTTTATCGGTAAACATTTTTCTTTCTTCAAATTGTTACACAATCATTTGGGAGATACGCTGTTATGTAAAACAGCCAATTAAAAATTGCAAACTAATGAACTTTGGACAGAAGGAAACCGAGTAAATATAGCACAATTTATCAAATGCATCCTTGAAATGAATAATCGATTTAGCAATAAATGGTGTAGTACTAGTTTAACGCTGTCGACTATAAGAACTAACAGCACTACCTGATCTTATACTTCCCCAGGTGATAGACGCATCCTCCAACATGCTGACGGACCTCGAGGAAACGACTTTCCGACACGGCAGTGGCGTGGAAAAGCTCCTCCTGCATTCCAACTGGATTGCCAACATCCACCCTCGCTCGTTCACACCCCTCAGCAGCCTGCGTTATCTGGATATTTCCAACAACAACCTAGAGGCTCTTCACACGGTGGCTCTCGAGCCGGTCGAAAGAACCCTCAAGACTCTCAAGCTCGGTGGGAACCCGTGGAACTGCGGCTGCGAAGTCAGTGAGCTGTGGTCGTGGCTGCAAGACCACCTGTCTTACGTCGAGGACCCAGACGCCTTGTCTTGCGATCTGCCGAAGGCAAGTTGACTAGAATAGTAGCTATGGACTTTGGTGAAGTTAGTCAGATACATTTCTCTAATTCACAGTCGTTTTAAGGTTAATGGCAATGCACCTAGCATGGCATAAGATACTTTGACTAAGCATTTGAAGTCGACTGCTAATTCTGATTATGGTCATGCACCTAGCACGGCATTAGATACTTTGACTAAGCACTATAAGTCGACTGCTAATTCTGATTGTCGCTGGCGCTATTTAAGTTGAATTTTGAACGTCTCGAGAGAGAGAGCTTATATATAGACTACTATGGTAAATCATTCGTCCTGCCTAAATTATGATTATACCAGGTTTTTATGAACCATGCCTCTTTAAATAAAGTTTATTATACAGTATATTTTTGGCTATATCTATTACCTTGGTTCATATTTCTTTTCTTTTAGTGTATATACAGCTTTGATTGTCTTTTTTTTCATTCAGGAAGAAAATAAATATAGTTTTATAGATGAAAATCCTTTGAATATGCCGACTAACAGACGGTTGCTAATCAATAGATAAATCAAGGATTTACTTATTTGCTATATAAATATCTTACATATGTAAAATTTACGATAAGATTAATGCCTACATAAATTCAGAAGATGTTTCTATAACATATAGAGCCAGGCTAAACGAAGATCTTGACTAGATTTCCTTGGAAGAGAATGCTTAGTGAATGATGAGTCAGCAATTCTTTTTATGAAAGATGTAACACTGGAATAAGATAAATTTTAGGCCTGTAAATATCTTGGTAGAGATAAATGATTTATGGGGAGGGGCCTGCTACCTAAAATGATCGATATGGTGTGACAGCTGCTTAACCCGCCATATTAAGGCTTTCGTGCAGACTATTGTCATCTGTGGCATCATGTATTTTGTGTTTTTCCTTTTTTCATAAAATTCATAGTAATGTACAAGCAAAAGAAAAACGAAATTCTGCTTACGATCCATTGGAAATTTCACATGCTTTTAAAATTTAAGTTGAATTTGTTGTTATTCAGATATTCTTGCTGATATATGCTGAGTGCTTTGATGAAAAATAACACATTGATGTTTGCACACGCCTCCTCTGATAATTTGTTTTGACAGAATTTATCATCATTGTTGCCAATTACTATTATAAATATTAATTGCCTTTTTTCGTTGCTGCTGTTGTTAAAATTTGTATCATTGAGACTTAAGTATTAAAAGTTTAAGATCAACACAGTTTTTTTTGTTTCTCAACGAATGCAATTCGTCATTTTAACAAGCAACTTTCCCTCCCACGATCTATTTTTCCTGACCAAGCAAACACATTCGTAAGAGAGGAGAAAACAGCATACTTTGTTCCACCCCTTTCATAACTTCCAAGTATTCATCAAGTCTGTCTAACCAAAACTCATTATTTTTTTTCCAGAGTTTATTGGGTCATCCATTTTTAGAACTGTCGTCCTCTGCGTTTTGTCCCCAGCCACTCATCCTACGCCTGGCAATCCAAGATATCCAGAGCCAGTCATTATTGGTATCCTGGCAGGCCACCAATTCCTCCGACATTAACGGGTTTAAGGTAGGACTCAACAGATTGGACGACGTATTTTGGTTTAGGAAAAGCGTCCTATTAAGAGACTGGTTTTAGTATGTTGACTGGCACGGATAGAAACTCCTTTCGAGTGTCATAAGTAGAAATTATATAGAAGAAACCAGGGTGTGTTATATCCCACCCCCACCCTCTCTCTCTCTCTCTCTCTCTATCCACACGCGTGAGCACACTTTTTCAATATAGTCCAACGACGCGAGTGTTTTCTCTTTGTGTGTGAGTATATGTATAAGTCCTTTATATGTTTACGAGAGCATTCGATGTAATAAAAAAAAGGAAAAGAAAGCATTAAACTGAACTTGCACAATAACCGAAGATAACGAAGCATTAAATGTCGGTCATTTCAAAAGAAGGATGCTCCACTAAAAAACTTAAGATTTATGAAGGATAAAGTCTACGAACCTTTTCCAAGCCTTTCTGAAATCGAAGGAAGGAAAATCCTTGATTTATCGTGATTTTCCGTCATTCCATGATTTCCCCTGGAGTCATTCCAGATTTCTTTCCCCCTCCCATTCTTCGACCCACGCCCCGGGCCCGCTATTCTTCCAAAACATTTCTTGACGCATTCTCTCAAGAGCTGTCTTGCGAATGTTGGTGGCCAAAGAGGGCTAAGGTTCTCCTGGATACCGCTGAGGGCCACGAAGGTGTAGTGAAATTGCGCACATAAACTTCTGTTTTCGAGAAGTGACATTTTTACTTGTTTGGCCTTTTGTTGCTGAAGGTCCTTCGAGCGGCAGTGCCGTGTCCCCTGGGGAACTTTCGGTCTGATTTTTACCTGTTGTTTTTTACCTGCCTGCGGATGTGGAGGGAAGTTTGCCGGAGATTTCCGCATCTTTTCGAACGATTTCATTATGGACGTTGTCGTTATAGATACTACCGTTTGGGGAAGCGGTAGAAGAAACCCTTCGGAAAGATTATCAAGCAGTGCTAGTTCAGCAGACAAGATAAAGGAGTATCCCCATAAATTCCTTTAACAGGAATAACTGAAGATGCGAAAGAGATCGAGAATTCGTAATTAAAAAAGTATGATGTCTGACAGACTTCAAAGCCATTTAAGCGGCCTTTCTCGATCTCTGAAGTTTCAGAAACAAGCATCAAAACAAGACCATCCTATGTAGCCAAAGTTCAAAGGAAACTTAGGTTATTTAGAAGCATTAACAACATCATGAGTCATAGCAGCTGTAGCAGTACTTCTATTATCATAACAATTGCTACCCCGCCTCCCAACTCATCTGTAAAAATCATTAAAAAGTTGCAAACCAATAAATGTAAGAGCAAGATAATACATCGAGAAGCAGTACCACTTCGTAACTTTGCTGCATGGATGCAACAGAGCGCGTTACTAGTATATATTTACTAGGATATAACAGAGGCTGTTACTGGGTGAACAGAGGGAACGGAGGGTACCTGAGAAAGTGAATTACAAGTGAAGGGAACAGAGAGTCGCACTATGTGGCAAACTCACCTTGGTCGAAAAGGCTTATATGTCTTACTTTATAACTCCCTGTCTTCCTCTTTTTGAAAGTTTATTAAGTGACTAGTTTTTTTTTCTGTTTCTCCTGGCTTATCTAGGCACCTCCTAGTTTTTTTTCATGTATGGAAAATTTAAAAGATAATTTGTCCCACTCATGGTATAACAATTGGCAGCCAAATTTTTAGTTTCTGCTTTGAAATCAATGTAAAGATAAACGGGACTAAACAAGTACAAAAAAAAAATGCGCCGAAGTTTCTTCCGCGCAATCGAGTTTTCTATACAGCGTATAATGCTGTATGAAACCTCAGCCGCGGCCTATGAGAATTTCAGCTACGGCCCGGTGGTGGCCTGTGCTGTTGGCACCTATAGCGGTGCCAAACGCACGGTCATGGCGAGCTTGAAACTTGGAAATAAAATAAAAACTACTGAGGCTAGAGGGCTGCAAATTGGTATGTTTGATGATTGGGGCTGGATGCTCAATATACCAATTTGCAGCCCTCTAGCCTCAATAGTTTTTAAGATCTGAGGGCGGACAGAAAAAGTGCGGACGGACAGACAAATAGTCATCTCAATAGTTTTTTTTTACAGCAAGCTAAAAAGGGAGAGTCAGAACCAACCATCCTAATAATATAGTAGTCCTTTTAAAATGTTCCTGAATTGTTAAAGAAAAAAAATCTGAATGTGATGAACAAATGATCACTTGTGCTAACAGGTTTCCAAAGTTTGGTAATGCATTTCAGTGACAAATTCGTAACATTTATAAATGACGGCCAGTGGAACTTCCCAAACTGAGGGGTTTTCATACGCAATTCCTGCAAAAGTGAGCGAGAGAGTCTTATCTAGATCCTGAACAAACTGCGATGAAAGTTCAGTTTCCGAAACTTCAAAGTGAGGCTGTGAATTATTCATTGTGGACTGTCGTATGAAAGCCCCAAATCTACTTTGTATTTGTGATTACGAAGTGACTCGAACTCGGTGTATGAAGAGAGAGAGAGAGAGAGAGAGAGAGAGAGAGAGAGAGAGAGAGAGAGAGAGAGAGAGAGAGAGAGAGAGAGATTCTGGTTTTAATTCGTTTTCCTTCGTGTGGAAATTTTATGGGAAATAGGAACGGAAAGTACGCTATTCCCCAGTTTCAGTATTAAATTAAAGATTAATATTTAGGGAAATAACAATTTTGGGACTATGAAAATTAAGAAAATTAAGCAGAGCTTTCGTTTTGAAGGACTTTAAAGATTTTTTAAATCTATATTCTTATCTTATTTTGTACTTTCTCATCAGAGAATTTATCTAAACGATCACAAATACTGTTTGCCTGTTATATTTGAAATACTTAAATATTTCAGCGTACACAAAAGAGTTGAAAAATCTGATCTGCTACTGAGTCGTGCGAAGCCTACTTCAAGAAATAACATTGAACTGTGATCGCGTACAGTGAGAAATGATTGAGAATGCCATCCTTCTCACGACTGCAGTGCCACCTACCCCTCTCATAAATAAATTATGAATAGAATAAAAAAAATGACGTTGCTTGCAGCCGTATTTTTTCGAACTAGTCAAAGGAGGAAGGCAAACAAAGAGAACTAAATAATGAGGGACGTGTGCAATGGCGATCTGTTGAAAAGGGAGGCAAATTGGTGTGACAGAAAGAGAAGGTGACGCACGCCATTAACGCCAGGGACTTCTTTCCATTAATCTTCTCATTAATTTATGAATCATTAATCACTACTAATGGTTTGCAACTTTTTAACGATTTTTACAGATGAGTTGGGGGTAGCAATTGTTATGATAATAGAAGTACTGCTACAGCTGCTGTGACTCATGATGTTGCTAATATTCCTAAATAATAACCTAAGTTTCCTTTGAACTTTGAAACTGCCTTATCAATAGTGGACTTTTTGATTTATTAATAATAACATGATGAAGTAATAACCGCATACGTGGCTAAATTAGAATTTTATTTTTGTTTCTTTCAGCTCTGGGGAATTATTCTTTTTTACGAGGCTAGTTACTATTTTGTTTTTTCTTTAATTTTGTTTAATTCTGTTGTGTCAACCCTTTCCTCACGATGGATATAGATAAAGAACGACGATTACTTACAATTTTGTTGTGAAGATTTTTAAGTTCAGTTCGGGACCAACGATAGTATAATTGCTGTAATGAACTTAATGCGAGTATGTTTAATGGATTAAGAAATTGTCATGTTTTAACGAAGAGGCTAGGTTGTCTCAGTTTCTGCCTGGTTCGACCGATGGAAATTGTTAGTTTTCACTTTAATTAAGATCTAATAGATTCAGTAATTTTTTACAGTAGTATCTCCTGAAAGTTTAATAATATCATCTAAGTTAAAAATGCCCCTCAAAAATGACAAGCAAAGCATCCTGTTAACTCGTAAAAGATATAGATAACTGTCATAACGAATTTGCCAACAAGTTATACAAATCTCATGAGATGGAAGTTGCATACGAGGATATTTCCGTTGTTAGTGAATAATAGGACAGGTCTCTGTACACTTGATACCTAGATTTGACTTGACGTGGTAAAGAATGCATTCAAGTTTAGTCAAACAAGCTTCATAATAATAATAAATCCTTCTTGTTTAATTGTCGAGAGTATTAGACCTACGTTCAACAGTAAAAAACTCGCTTTTAATTGAGGAATAAGATAAGTGAAAGGGGGATTAC
This sequence comes from Macrobrachium rosenbergii, assembly GCA_039081455.1. NCBI lineage: Eukaryota > Metazoa > Arthropoda > Malacostraca > Decapoda > Palaemonidae > Macrobrachium > Macrobrachium rosenbergii. The sequence continues at coordinate 2,765,741 of JANJGK010000021.1, read as the reverse complement.
CCTGATCGACTAAAAATTAAGACGAGCAATATTATTCATCTTTTGTTCTTATATCTATTTAGTCATAACATTTCTAACCCCCTCATCCGTTAATTCATATTCAATGATCATGCAAACTGACAGGATATACAACTAATGACCCGTCTTTGTCTCGACAGGTATCCTTCCAGATGTCAGCGAGGGACGGGCGGGTCTTGGGGCCACTCAAGACACGAACGCTGCAGTCCCCGTCCAGGAACTACCAGCTAGAGGGCCTTATGCCTGATACCAACTACGTCATTTGCGTTCAAGGCCTCACAACGGCCCTCCGACCAATAAGCAGAGCCAGACCTCACACGCAGGAAGAAGCTGCGGTTGTCCTGCAAAGACCACAGGTTAGTTTCGAACAGACATTTGCCATGCTCTTCATTTATGTTGCGTTTGCGGAAGGGAGGCCTACCCCACTGCTTTGTAAAGTTAAGCCATGTTTGGTTAGGACAGATTAGATGGGTTGTCAGAATTTAGTTATTTAATAGGTAGGTAATAACCTTTAAATAACAATATTCTGACAACCCGACCGGTTAGAGAGGCGGACACTTTGCTATCCGTGTAGACACCCTGGGATTATGTATGTAATCAACGGATAGGTTTGCTTAAAAGCAAATGGGTGTTACAGACTAATACACACACAAACAAAGCCACTCCAACATCTTCTAAAAACATAACAGACACCTCACATGTCTCGACTGTCGACCTAACCACGCAACGTCTCCTCGTTGCTGAGAGAAAGGGCGCTGGTGACTGGTACAATGCATGTACATACGCTACCGGGGTCTAAGCGATGACAGGCAAGGCAGCCGATCGAGGCTACAAAGTCTACCCCAAAGCCAAATCAAAATCCTTCAAAAAAGAAGGCATCGTGCTTACCCCATACAAATGGGAAAAGAGCACGTTAAAAGAAGAAGAATAGGTAGGTAATAACCATGAATAAGACTTACATCCGAACGAAGCCTTATGGTATGTCCCCCTCATGCTCAAGTGCTTCAGATTATCACTCATTCAAGATTTTATTCTTTGAAGAACAAAACATTATGAATAGATCAGAAAACAGAATATGGCGTAGCTGAATATCTTAGTTGTGATCTTTGCGTTTATTTGATTTAGATCTGGAATCCATCAGGAAACCCTGATCTGGTTAATATTTTACAAGCTTAGTTTGTATTTCATTCTTTCCGCTGATTTTAACCTTAGAAGTAATTTTATTCCGGGAGCAAAGGCTAACAGTGTTTCCATTTCATTTCCCTGTATCCCCTACAGCAGGACCTGGACACCAAGTGCACTCGCGGCAGGACGCTGGAACAGCTTCAGACTCAGACAGTCCTCGATAACCGCCTGGCAGTCATCATCGGCGTCAGCTTGGGCATCATCATCGTGGCGCTGGTCGTGGGTGTCGTCTGCTGCTGTCAGCTGTGCAAGAAGAAAAGGGAACCTGTCAAGCCTGACGCCCCAGGTACCCAAGACTACCTCAGCTACCGGCACTTTTCCATTCCGGGGAACGAAGCTAATTCTTACGAAGGCTACACGGCTTGTTGAGGATAGCAGTGTAAGACAAGTTATCAAAGCATATAACACGTATGGACTTCAAGGCAATCACTTATGATTTTCGTTGTATTTGCTTTCATTTCCATCTCGGAAGAAAAACTGTACAGAATGGAAAAGTTCTTCCCTGAAAGAGACGAGGTTCAGCAGATGGATGGAACTCAGGAACTTTGCATTTTAGTAGACTCTTTAGCTGAAGTGAGTGCGCGCGCGCGTGTGTCTGTCTCGCCTGCGGGGCAAATGAAAGGTGGTGTGTCCTTATTGCGAGTGATTCTCACATTTGAATAAACCAGTGATGCTAGGAATTATATCGTAACATGAACTCCATTTTGACTGTGAGTGTAGATATTTCTAGCAGAATAACACACACATATATAATACTATATATATATATATATATATATATATATATATATATATATATATATATATATATATATATATATATATAAATACAGACCAGCGGAAAAAGTTGAAAAACAAATCTAATGCTTGACTGTAAACATGTCGGCATTACCTAGTAACCAGTGATTGAGGTGTATTAGAAAACATAATATATCAATGTAAACATGGCAGCAACATATTTAAGATATCTAATCGACTTATGTAAATATATAGATTCATGTAGTTTTATGAACGAACTAGGTAAGTAAACGTGAAGTAGAAAAGAAGCACCATAGTAAATCAGTGTGTTCAAATGATTTTTAAGGCAGCGTTAAAATCATACGTAGATAATATGTGTCTACTTTTTTTTTTTCCTGTAAATGTACAGTATATGATGATACTCCCTCCCAGTGTGTATGAACTGTGTATATACATATATTGCATAACCATATCATGCTCTTTGGTGAGCTGTAATATGTGATAAACTTAAAACAGGACGTTCGGCCGACAAATTTAGAGATGAAAATTGGTCAGTTGTCTATTTTGGCATCGGAGTGGCTCGTGCGGAGCAGAATTTCACGGGAAATGGAATTCTTAAACTGACCCTGTTGCGTAGAGACTTAGATCTGGTTTCCAAGGAGCACTTTTTTTTTTTTCTCTCTATTTTACGGGGATTTTGGCATGACCGTGGCGACTGAATTTACTTTCCTCCTGCACTGACTGCATAAATATGCTTCTGTGTATCCTAAGAGTCACGCTTCACGTCAGTGTCACCATCACGATTAAAACTGTTATTCCCTCGAAGCTTTAACGGTGGAAGTGGACGGTGTCTGCTGTGATGTTTTATTTGCGAAAACCTGCGGTAGCTTTCTTTTTTATATTCAATACAAAGAATGATAGTGGAGCGCTGCCATTTACCTGGGAAAGTGGGATTCATTTGAATCAGTCGCTGAAACTGAAAAATAAAATGAAGTGGAATCCTCTCCTTAATTAGTTAAAAGTGAATAGAATCTGAATGGAAACTAAAGTGTTTATTCATAAACTCGGTGTATCATTATCATTTTGTACTTGACACTGAAGTAAAATATAGTTACGTGCCTGCCGGAAAATTATGTCATTTCTGTCAGATTATTTCAAGTGTCGGAAAATCCGCTGCATGTGAACGAAGAGGGCAACTTGTGTTCTCCTATATAAGTTGTGTTTTGTCCCGGCTGCTTACCAAAGAATGAATGAGGTCAGGGCGATGGAAAACATTATTTAAACGCCGGGACGTGGCTGCAATGGAAAAGAGCAAAGGCTATGAAGGCGTACGAAGGAGGCTGTTTGAGAATCCTGACACGTGCTAGAACCATTTTGTTTTTTTTAGATCTGCACAGGTAGTTAGAAAAATGAGTTTACAAGAAGGGCAACCCCCTTTGCAGCGCTTCTGGGCTTACCAGTTGTTGAGAGCCCTTTAGAGAGCACAGGGTGCTTGGAGAATGGAGTTGGTGTGAGTCAGGTCTGAATGCCTGCTGTCATTTTTGGTTGTATCTCTCAAAGTTTTACTAAGAACATTTGGAAGGACGAAAATTTCATTTCATCGAATGTTATAAATTCATCTGATAGTAAGCTGGAGGCATTTCTTGTTTAAATGTAAGCAGCTCGACGGATTAAGAAGGGGAATTACTTGACTTAAGTAGTGAAACGGCATACTAATTGATGTGATACGTATTTTGATTTGAAACTAAAATAAGAAAGAGTAAAACGTTCCTTAAATGTGGTTATTCTACAAAGAAAGAAAATCTGAACCTAAGGTTTCATATCCAAGTCATGTTGCTCAGTTTTCAAGAAAACCAGGCGTATTTTTCAATAAATTTAGAGTGAGCATGTGGACAAAAAGTGTTCCGAAATTGCCTTGGAGACTGATTGGACATTTCTCTGCCTATGAGCAAATCGAGGCATTTACGCCGTGCTTAATTCTTTAGGAAATAAAATTTTTCCTCTTTGTACAAGAACAACCACCTCCTAATTATTTCTATTTCATAATCAAATAGGCTTTGTTTTGAGAGTGAATTCATTTCGTAAATGAAATTCCCCCGGACTTACCAAGAAGGCCGAGGTGAGAAGAAACAGAACTAGACGCGGCATTAATTTAAGGTCTGCAGAGTTCCCGTAAGAGGAAAGGTTTAATTCCTGACGGCTTAATTAAAGAGATCAGCATTTTTCAGAGTCCAAAATCTCAGCTGAATTATTGCTGTGTGAATGCGTTCGTTCTTCTGTTTTGGACGGGTTTTGCGTATTTCCTTAGGACTAGAACAGTCTATGGGAGCATTTTATCGTTACAGCATTGGCGTTCTTTATTTCATTAATCCTTTTAGGAACGGGCTTGTTGTCAGTAATGATTTGGAAACTTGCATGAGTAACATTCAAAGCATCTAACTCGTGAGTGGGAAAGTCATTGTTATGTGGTACAGACAGGGCCAAACAGAGAATTTATTCAGTAATTCATAAGACTTTAAAATTTTATGAAGACTGAAAGAGGAATGTCTTGCCCTTTTCTTTTTGAATTTGATACTTCTTGTCTTCTAGTTTTCATGCAAATTTGCAGACTTTCATTCAAGGATTAAGAAGCAAATTTTAATTCAGATATTTATCCAACAATACAATACTTTTTTTAAGCCTTTACAAAATTGCAGTCTATCTCCTGTAGTCATCCAGCAGTTTTCGGGTGACTTTTTGTTTTGAGAAAAGTGTCAGTTTTCTAATTGTTATATTTAGACTAAATTCCTACACAGAAAAGAAAGCAACACGTGAAATTGTTTGGCCGTAATTAGTTGCAATCTTTGGTTATTAGTGTCGTCAGAAACTCAGTCTAGTGCAAGTGGGACCCGGTGTAGCTTTCCCAATTAGCCTTCTAACAGATACAGAAGATTTACACTTTGGCTACCTAGCTGATTGTAATGACGATTGAATATCACGGTGGCTAGATAAAGTTGCAAACACGTAGAAGCACAATTAGAAGACAGTGGATCTTGAAATTAGAGGAGACTGGTAAAAATGCTGAATTTCTAATATGAATGTTTCGGCCCTTTTTCGCCTTAAACTAAAAAAGTTACCCATTAATTCATTTTTGAGTGGATACGTTCGATTGAGTCAAGAAACAGACTCACTAGGACAAAATATGTAACCAAATGATCAATTCTATATGAAATTCTGAATTCTTGGTAAGCTCTTTGCAGTTATTATAAGCTTATTTATTTCTGGTTTTGATTAGAGGGTAAGCAACCTAAAAGATGAAGCCTTTTTAGCTACATCGCTTTTCTTTTTTTTAATTCTGGCAAACAAGCGGCGTTGCTGGACCAATTATATCACCTTCCTCCTATTTTGGTTGGGAGTATTCCCTCCCCGACTGCTCTGATTCCTAATAAACCTGGAGACCGTTGGCCCCTTGACCTCTGGGCCACTGCTGTGCACCGACTCGTCTCCTCTAACTGGCCCTGTTGAGTCCCCCCAGGGAACGTCTATGAGCAAGGTACTGCAATTAATCAAAGCGCGTGAGTCAATTATATATCCACAGAGAGAGAGAGAGAGAGAGAGAGAGAGAGAGAGAGAGAGAGAGAGAGAGATGCTCTGAGCGAGGGAACCGTTTTCTTGACTGGTACCAGTAATGCTGTCTGGGATTTTGCCGATTGTTGAGAATAAAGATGAATTCTCGTACAAACGAAGGCGAAACGACTATATTAAAGTGTATAAAATAAAACATAGGATGGCATTTTATTTGTTGGCTATGACGTGTGCATACCGTAGCTAGGCTAAGTTATTTTTATAAGGTAGTTAGTCTGTTTCGGGAGATTACGTCACGTTTTCGGCGGGAAGCTCGCTTTCGTCCTAGTGAGCAGCATTTAAATGCGCTACTTAACATTTACTACTGAAGCCGAAAGGAAAAAGAAGTTATGTTTTCTTACAGGTAAGTATGGATCCGATACTGCTATAATATCAAATACTTTTTCTCACACACACGTATGCTTGATCTGTTTCGAAAGAAAGCTATGAAAGAATCAAAGTCGATGGGAGTTTTGTTAAACCTAGGAAATGTCGCAAAAAACATAGTGAATCTGTCCATATCCAAGTAAGGTGGCAAAAAGGTTATTACAAATATACTTTGTCTTCATGTTGGATGTTTTTAGCTAAGGAAATAAAATGTTAAAATACCGTTTTCTTGTCTTTTTTTAATATTTTTTCGTATGTGTAAATATGATTGTGTTTACCTACGGTAGACATCTATATTTTGTTTACTGTCGAATAAAAATTCACTGCTTCTTAATGTTAATATTGAAATGGTTACTACTTTCAACCGATATAAATAATCAAGGTGTTTCTATTTCCAGTTTAGATGAATTTAGTTATTTGAAGAACAAGAGCTGCGATTTATTTGTTTAATGAAGCTGTTTTACAGATCCTTTCAGTGTTAATATATAACTTTTATACACACAAACATGTATATATATATATATATATATATATATATATATATATATATATATATATATATCAGTGTGTATGTATGTGTATGTCTGTGTCTGTACTCAGTATGTATATGTATGATAATAACATAATACAAGTATGGATGTATGTATTTCTCTATGTACATATTCATATCTAAGTACACATACAGGCAAGTTGTTCCGTTAGAGACGAACATTAGAAATCTCAATATGAAGATACAGATTGTGTTCATTTGGCTATAGGAGACATCATAAAAGGTATTTGTACCTGTAATTGCATTTCTGTTTATGTCTGTTGTTCAACAAGAGCCACAGAGCTTCCGTACTTCGAATACTTTAGTGTTTTTTAACTGTACAAAGGACCACCGATACATCACACGAGCTTACCTGTGTTTACCGGAGGCGTTCTGTATGTCAAATTCAAAATGCAGTTCCGCGTCGACTGTCATGGGATCGGTTTTGTTCACTCTTTATTCCATTGTCCACAGGATATGTGAGAGGTATCTGCTTAAGAAATTACTCTATTTTTGTGTCAGTTCATTACAAAATACTACACACTTGATGTTTGGTAGGTTCCTGATGAATCAAGCATTTTGGCTAATAAGTGCTGTTAAGGCTGTAGCCTGAAACCAGAAGAGAAATATTGCTGTTTATGTCATGCTGTCACAATGCTGTTAATATAGCTACCATAATGCTCTCAATCCATTATCATAACTTGGGTGTATTTTAGAAGCAGCTCAGTGAACTTCTTTAAGAAGGGAATTCGAAACGAGGAGATTTCTGATTGTTTACTGGAGCTGTTCGATCTGTTTCCTGTCCCTTGTGGCCTTCTCTGTAAATACTGAAATAAAAGATGCTAATTACTAAGAGGACGTCTTCTTCATATCCAGGTGTAGAAAGCAGTACTGTGCGCAAATGAAGGATTCAATTTCATAAGTCTGTCTACCTATCGACCGGAAGTACAAAAACCACTTTCGATGCATGTAATCAAGAAAATAACTCAGATTCGTACATAGTTTCTGGAAAAATATCGTATAAACAATTTACAATAAATATGTGACAAATATGGGCAAAAGGTCCACAGATATTACATAAAGGTCGTCTCTATCTCTTTGTCACTGCGATACAAAAGCCTGTTTAGCTACTGAATTCAAAAACAGACACTCGGGTGACCTCGCCAGTTCCATTTATATTAAACCATGCAGGAATCTCTGTATCTTTTAAACATTTTATATCTGTATTTCATTGTACAAATATCCCGACGAAGGTTGCATGAAATTTTCACTTCGATAAACAAAGGAAAAGGAAAATGTTAAAGAAAATGAAAAGGAAATATAAACCTCTAAATTACACACACACACACATATATATGTATATATATATATATATATATATATATATATATATATATATATATATATAAACATATATATATATATTATATATGTCTATGTTTCTTTATACATACATACACACACACACACACACACACACACACACACACATATATATATATATATATATATATATATATATATATATATATATATATATATGTGTGTGTGTGTGTGTGTGTGTGCAATAATATATATAGTTTATAAAAAATATTAATTTATAGACGTGTATGTATATTGATACCTACATACATATAAATATTTATGTATGCACTGTCTGTGCATGTGTCTCTGAATCAGCTGTTTTAAACTGCTGTTATACTTGGGAATATAATTGAAATTGTCTCAATGCTATGAAAATGTGAATTTAATTCGTAATGATTTCATAAAAAAATAATACTATCATTTATTGTCAGTTGAAAAGATACGGGCTATAAGCTAGCTACCTTCTCCCATGTGCAGTGATTCCTACATAGGGATATGACCCAACGCACACTGTGCAACCGTACAGATTCTCTGAGTACTGCTTTCCTGCGTCAGTTATTTTGTCCAGAAATCTATGAGACCAGGACTCGAAAATAGGCCTTTGCTTTGGACTCGAATCCTGGCTAGGGCAGATGCTCATATCATTTACAACTCCCTTAATGCGTAACCTATTCCCGAGATATAACTGCACTTCAAGCAATTGATTAATAGGGTTGTCTCAGCCTTACAAACAGCTATCGAACTGCTCGCAGTGAATTATATTGAAAATATATTTAGAAAAGGGATAACAAATTATGTTACTGTGATTAGTAAATATAAGGCTGCTGTAGAATTTCTATGTGAATGAAAGCTACGGCAGGAAAGCATCATAAGATACTTAACGAAATAAAAAAAAGAAATAAATAAATGATAGCTGAAACAGTTATGTATGAGATGATCCGAACCAGTCTGCGAGTACCTCATGATTCATTCGATTTTGGGGGCATTCTCGTAGATTACCCTGTTGGATAAAAGGATGCATAAGAGTCAGTAAATTTCTCTCTCTCTCTCTCTCTCTCTCTCTCTCTCTCTCTCTCTCTCTCTCTCTCTCTCTCTCTGTTGTTAGGAGAATATTCTAGCGTAGACTATATTCTTAAAGATCTCGATTGCCTTTAATTAAAACAAATGACTAAATTTCAATTAACAACAGTAGGCAGATAATTTTTTACACTAGTATTTTATGAATAGGTCTATGTTTATTCTGCAATGTTAGGTTACCATACGAAAAATTTTCGAAGACACTACAACCACCATAACAGCAGCAACATAAACAAGAAGAACCACTACAAGAACCACAATCAACCGGCTGAATATAAGAGAGGGATAGGTCTATAATCCAAACGTCATAAGCTGCGTAAACCGACAAAGACATATGACATTATAGGTCTACGTCATTTTTATGATCCTGTTATTTCGAAAGGAGAAAATGTCCTTGGGAAATTCTAAGCAAATTATATCCAGTATGACTCGTATAGCCTATCATGCTGTAACTTAAGGTTAAACATAGTCACATTCTGGTTTAGTAGAGTGCAGTCACTGCTTGTCATCACACCGGATGCGTAAACGATGGCAATGAAATCGATTTTTTGACCAAAATGTTGTAAAATTTCCTAAAATCAATATGAAATACCAATCTGCATAGCTCTGAGAAAGTCTTTGTGTTTAAGTTTAGAATGGTTAACACACTTGATAATATCAGACGGTAATTATCATTGTCCTGTAATTCAAGTGCACCGATTCGAACGCAAGACATTCCCTGTGTCACCTCCGTATTCAGGTGAACCTCATTTATGAAAACAACATTGCAGCATCGCGGAACACTCCTGATTTAATTCAAATTTTCCTATTTTTTTTACCATTCTTAGGGGGATGCGTATTATGATTTTATTTCAAGGGATAATATAACGTTTCCTTTTGATAATCAGCAGAACGCATTTTAGTTCTGAAAAAACAACCATTGCAAAATCAATGACGATGAAAAGAACCACAGATTAACCAACTTTTCGAAACCATTGCCAATCAGTCAGCTTCAAGGGATGTTCGTGACGTAAGCAGTGGACAGGGCTTAGCTGCAAAGAGCAGTGGATTTTGCTATATACGATGTACAGAAAACACGATTACGCCGAAGAAACTTTGGCGCAGTTTTTACTTGTTTATTTTGGGATGGGGTGGTAGTATCTTATATTGGTTGTTTTGTCCAGAATATACAAAAAAATCTCTTAGGTGTGTGTGGGTGGGTAGGTTTTAATTCTGCAAGCATTCTTGGAGTTTAGGTGACATTTTTCATTTCCTGTTCGAAATGTTTGAAATGTCACTTTAAGCGTAACACAGTCTTATGCATTCATGAATAGTACCGTTGTTACAATTGACAATCGGTAAAGCAATAAAACAATATAACTTTAGTTTGGTTTTTCTTCTTCATTAAATATTTTACTTCATCAGTAGACGTGTAAAACAGTACCGTAATGCCAGCTGCTTATTGCTCAAGCTTAATCATTACTCCAAGCTGGTGTACAAACATTGGTAGAATTCTAAGATATTTTGCTTATCTCTTTCATCTTTAGATTTCATTCTTGTTTTTTATATGCAGATGTAACATCTTGTTAAAATTCATTTTTCTCTAACAATTTCTTACCTAGCCATTTTTTCTCTGTACATATACTTTTTACTACCTTTATCAAAAAAGTTAATTCAAAAAGGTCTTCTAGTTACCACTCTCTAACAGAGCTATCCGTCACCCACCTCCCCCTCGCTGACATTTTTAACTTTCATAAGACAACTCTTGTCAGATTTTCCAGTTAATCCTTTAATTGTTCTCTTTGGGAAATCGAACGCTTCATCCTTTAATATTCGAATTGATTCAGTGAATAAAATAAAAGATAATTACTGATCTGAACTCACGCCCACGCATTCATGCACATGCATCTGTGCGCTGTGGTTCAGCGTTAAAAATTATTTAAGCACCCACGCAAACCTTTTTGCTTGCATCATAAAACGCTTTGTATTCGTATGAAATGAAATGTTTCGACAGCGCAAAACTCTACATCGCCGTTCTGATCTGCAATAATGGACAAAATAATGGGTTATTCAGCACACTATATATATATATATATATATATATATATATATATATATATATATATATATATATATATATATATATATATGTGTGTGTGTGTGTGTGTGTGTGTATGTATGTATGTATGTATGTATGTATATATTTGTGTGTGCGTATATATGGGTGTATTTATGTATGTACGTAAGTATGCATATCATCTAATTTAAATGTTACAGTTTTAAAACCTCAACCATGAATATTCAAATAACTCATCATTCTACATCAGGACACAAAGTACTCCCTGACTATGATTCAGACTTATGCCTTTGAACTTAAAGATCTAGGGTGGCAATCCTCTTATTCACACTTATTCACTCTGATTAAAGATTAAACTTCTCCGATCAAAACTTCGAAAAAAAATATTTACCTGACAAAGAACTTCACATCAAACAGCTATTATTATTATTATTATTATTTCAGTAGATGAAACCTATTCACATGGAGCAAGTACACAGGGGCCACTGACTTGAAATTCAAGCTTTCGAAGAATGTTGGTTTCAGCCTCCCACCGCAGACCCCACACTGCAGCAGTAACTGATCATGATACAGAGCCAGTGATTTTTCATCGCCCGGGGGGAGACGCGAACCCGCGATATCTGAGTGGCATTCCACTATACAGCGGAACAACTGTGGAATGGAATATAGAATTTAGGCCGAAGGCCTAGCGCTGGGACCTACGAGATCATTCAGCGCTGAGTAGCAAGTATTTGGTAATGAACTCTCCTCCTCTGAATACCCCGCTCTACTGGCACTTAGAAATTTGCTGTTTCCGTCGTTCGTCAGGCATCAAATGGGCACAGACAGCGAAGGTTCCAGCTTTTAATGCAGACATAATGGTATTCTGCCACATTTCAAATAAAATAACGCGCGTGAATATGCATGCTCATTTTCTTTTAATGGCAGTGTATATCAAATGGAAGTCGTGCAAAAAACATACGCGTAATTTTGTCATCACGATTCATGCTCGTGTCAGTGAGGTTTGCCTTTCATTTGCATACATGACGTTATTGATGTGTGTCTGTGAAAGTCAGTTTTTTTTTTCCTTTCTTTTTGTGATTTTTGAGATAATGTTTATTCTATGTTTTTTCCTGTTCTGTTTACTACAAAAGGTAACTGGTACATTGTTCATGCATTACTTCACTCTCAGTTTTGGATTTTTTTTTTTTATATGATTAGTTTTGCAATCGTGAAGCTGAACATTTTTCTTAACCTGAGAGAACTAGCAACGACTTTTCATAAAGATAAATAGATGTAAGGATTGATAGACAGAGAGACCGATAGATAGATAGATAGACAGATAGACAGCTATTCATCTGTTCATTTCAAAAGATTTAAACATCTAATTTACAGTGACAAGATTACGAAACATTACTACCTGACAAAGAAGAAAAGTTCACAAAAGAACGAGTGCTCTCTCTCAGTATCTATATAGCACTAGCAAGCACTTCATTCAAAACTTCTACATTAGATACACTAGTCAGGGGATACAATGGAAAGACGTAGTGGATACTGTAATGCGGGGAGACTGTGCGTAGGGCGTGGCAGGTCAGATATAGGTGTTACCATGGCCTTGGTCCTAGGGCTAAAATTTACCGGCTTGTCAAAATATACATGGGAATCTTTCGTTGAGAGAGAGAGAGAGAGAGAGAGAGAGAGAGAGAGAGAGAGAGAGAGAGAGAGAAACGAAAATATTTTCTCTACCAGCACATCGTAATGCTTATCAATTTACCTGACAGAATGGGTTTGAAAGGTACCAAGTAGAAAGGCCAACAGGTTAATTAAAGGTAAGAGGTATCCTTGCATTTTCCACGAAATTTATTCTCAGCAACGAAATACTGGGAGCTCATTCATTAAAATGAAAGTAGGTTATTCTTGGGACATGAAATGAATGTTATTTCTTTTATGCGAATATTTAGCTGTATGTTGAAAGTTCATCAGGGTGTCGTCCCAGTTCATAAGTAAAAGAATGGAATATTTTTCTCTCTTTTCTCCCTTTCTCTTATCTTGCGCAAAAATTATGAGAGGTTTAGGTAAGAGACAGAAAAGTAAGAGTATATAAAGCAAACAATGTGAAAGATTAAATCAGATCATTTTCGGAAGGGAATTGGCATTATTTGCGGTGGAAATAAATAAATCAGGAAATAATAATATATCACACGAGACCTTACGGCATCCATGAGTTGAATATATGAGGACTTGCATACAAGGCATTATAACTGCTTGCAGTACTTATGTACACGTAAGAGACCTTGTTTGCTTTTCAGAAATGTTAAAATCACAGATACGGTGACAATCCCTAATTTACTCTGTATTTAGATTCCATCTGTTCTTATTTTTTTTTCATGTATTTCTTTATCATTAACTTTTTTTAACAACTTATACTTCTATACTCTCAAACCTTACTGGTTAGTTGTGTTTATTATTTTTATGTTTCAATGAATCCTTTCGTGATTATTTTTCTCATGTCTCAGTCCCCCCCCCCCCTTTTTTATTAACTCTCGTCTTACCCTAATTTTTATTTCTATAATATTTACTCATTTTTGTATTTACCCTGGTTCTGCACTTTTTTTTTTTTAATTTTTCAAGTTTGTCTATGCTCTGTAACATGCATTAACGAAAGCTGGATTAAATCAATGGAGGTTTGCAAAATTCGTTTTTATACCCAATTAATCTAGAAACTTTTTATACCCAATTAATCTAGAAACCTTTACATTTCGTGCATTAATCACACTGACCGCTTAAATCACACATGCTTCTATAGAGAAAAGGAAATAAGAGATATGGAATAGGTAAGAGCTTTACACGGGATTTTATATGTGGCCAGTGACTAGAATGGCTCTCAGGTACTCCCTGCGATGCTTCAAGTCACTTGGTGAAGGCATTTAATGGTCCTCGAAGATCGTGACCGAAATGCTTATCTGGGTGTTCTGCAATACTTCTTTCGCTAACTATTAATTTTCATTTGGAGAGAGAGAGAGAGAGAGAGAGAGAGAGAGAGAGAGAGAGAGAGAGAGAGAGAGAGAGAGAGAGAGAGAGGTGGCATTTCATGCTTTGTGCGAAACGCTTTCTAAGTAAATCAACGTCCTTGAGGTGAGATATTCGCGATTTGTAACTTGGAATTTGGCTGATGGAGGTTTTTCTTAGACGAACATAGTAATAATACTTTTGAGGCTCTTCGCCTTATTGTGATGTGAGGTAGAATATCTGATTTAACCTGGCCACTGGGGTTGCAAGCCTGCCCAACTCAGTGCTGGTTCAGAGCCGGTATAAATAAAACAACTTGAATCAGGAAGGCTGAAGGCTATCCTTCTGTAAAACATTTGCTAAAAGCAATTGTGAACTGGGTGAAGGCTATCCTTCTGTAAAACATTTGCTAAAAACAATTGTGAACTGGGTGAAGGCTATACTTCTGTAAAACATTTGCTAAAAACAATCGTGAACTGGGTGAAGGCTATACTTCTGTAAAACATTTGCTAAAAACAATTGTGAACTGGGTGAAGGCTATACTTCTGTAAAACATTTGGTAAAAACAATTGTGAACTGGGTGAAGGCTATACTTCTGTAAAACATTTGCTAAAAACAATTGTGAACTGGGTGAAGGCTATACTTCTGTAAAACATTTGCTAAAAACAATCGTGAACTGGGTGAAGGCTATCCTTCCGTAAAACATTTGCTAAAAACAATTGTGAACTGGGTGAAGGCTATACTTCTGTAAAACATTTGCTAAAAACAATTGTGAACTGGGTGAAGGCTATACTTCTGTAAAACATTTGCTAAAAACAATCGTGAACTGGGTGAAGGCTATACTTCTGTAAAACATTTGCTAAAAACAATTGTGAACTGGGTGAAGGCTATCCTTCTGTAAAACATTTGCTAAAAACAATCGTGAACTGGGTGAAGGCTATACTTCTGTAAAACATTTGCTAAAAACAATTGTGAAGTGGGTGAAGGCTATCCTTCTGTAAAACATTTGCTAAAAACAATCGTGAACTGGGTGAAGGCTATACTTCTGTAAAACATTTGCTAAAAACAATTGTGAACTGAGCCGTTCAAGGTACAAATGGCTGATTAAAAACAGCGACCCCTCCTATGGATTAAGCTGAAAAGAAGATGAAGGAGAAGATGAAGATTAGATCAAGACCTGAGGGTCTACTTCATAGTCCTAGTTCATGTTTTTCACTAATTTAATAATGTACTAGGCATTTTTGTGGGGCAGATTAACCTTCAGCGCTGAAGAAAATATTATACGGCAAAGGATCTCAAACAGTCTTAAACTTGATTAATAATGAAATCTTCACTGTAAATACAGTGACTACGACGTGGGGGAGATACAACACGATACAAACCTACTAACCGAACAGAAGGCAACTGTATCCCAGTTGAATGAAGTAACGCCAGGGACGCCAATTAGGATCCGTGCAATCACTAAATGGACCCTATGTGGTATAGGCATTTGCGAAGAGATCAATACTTTCATTCAAAGAGGAAAAGCCAGAGAGACCAATATCAAACCGTTACAAAATCAAGGTTGATTCTGCGAACCAGTCGGTAAAATAGTTTCTCTGTAAACTGTCGTGTAACATCAGTGAAAACATTGGATGAATCGAATAAAAAATTAACTGTTACTCTGCTGGTCGTAAGGAGAACCTGCTGTTATGATTAGACAATAATCATGGTAGATTATAAGCATAAAAGGGTAATTGTGACTGATTCATTTCACGTCTCACTTCCTGTATAACCAAACGGATTTATTTACAGACAAAATGTGCCTGGTCTACTCCCATTTTAATTCCAAATGGGTCAGGTTCTATGTAAATATGTAAATCCTGAAGCTGAAACACTGTGTCTTATATAAATACGAACTGAATACGATATATCACGACACATTCAGGTTAGTGGAGTGGAAAAATTTTGATTGTTTGGGCTGTGATTTTCCTTAATTTATTTGCGGTAAAGTATTTTATGTTTCTTGATACTTGTCAATAATCTCTTTTTCCTTTTCAGCTGTCAACGCCTTTAGTCTGCATCCCGGGAGCATGCTGGCAGAACTTCATATTAATTTAGTAATTGTTATTTTTTTAGATAGAAAACTTTTCAATATATATATATATATATATATATATATATATATATATATATATATATATATATGTACATATGTAGTCTATATATATGTGTATATGTATATATACATACATACATACATACATACATACATACATACATATATATATATATATATATATATATATATATATATATATATATATATATATATATATATATGTGTGTGTGTGTGTATGTATATGTGTGTGTGTGTGTGGGTGGGTGTGTAATGTTTCGTTACATTATTTTTGTAGCAAAAAATACGCGGAAACTATCAGAACGAAAATCATATCACTTCCTACAGAAAGATGGACTAAATCTCTTTATGAATAATATAGAAAAAATTCCTACCTCTTTATCCCTTTACACACCAGTAAAAGCCACCAGATCAGAGTGAACTATAGCAATCTGCGCGTGTCCAGTTAAATAAATAAGCTTTTCAACTACTGCCTGGCCGTCTGTGAAAGGCTTTAATTA
The DNA here is from genome assembly GCA_039081455.1 of Macrobrachium rosenbergii. NCBI lineage: Eukaryota > Metazoa > Arthropoda > Malacostraca > Decapoda > Palaemonidae > Macrobrachium > Macrobrachium rosenbergii. The sequence goes on along the minus strand of JANJGK010000021.1, from coordinate 2,749,176 downwards.
TCCCTTTTATATTTTCAATCGTCTTCATGAATCTTTATAAAACATTTGAAAAATCTAGTCGCACAATTTTTATTATATTCGCAGGTTTTAACCTCCAAATTTAATACATACACACGTACACACACATACACAAGCACACACATAAATATATATATGTATATATATATATATAGTTATAAACTAACTTTATGTATATATATATATATATATATATATATATATATATATATATATATATATATACAGTATATATATATATAAACCTCACTAAGCCTAAACACACACCCCCACTAAACCTAAACACAAACCTTGACAAAGAATTATTACTCACAGGACTGAAAAGCATTTTCTATAATATATTTCTATGGTCTCGAGTACATGAAATGAGGTATGATAAACCGGTTTATTTATTACAGAAGTTACAAAGGTATGGGGGAAGGGAAAGTGGCGGGGGTACGAGTTTGAAACCCACCTATTATCTAAGTTGGGTCAAATGATGGCCACATGCCAAATTTTGTCTAGATTGGTCAAGCAGTTCGGATATCTATAGAGCACGAACATACAAACATACATACAAGCATACAAACATTCACTTTTATATATAAGATATATATATATATATATATATATATATATATATATATATATATATATATATATATATATATATATATATATATATATATATATTGCACATGTGATGCTATGTATTAAATTTTTGAAGAGAAAGAGACAGAATGGATTAAAGTGAGAACTGAGGGTATGTCCTTTGGCACTAAGGGAAACAGAGAGAGAGAGAGAGAGAGAGAGAGAGAGAGAGAGAGAGAGAGAGAGAGAGAGAGAGAGAGGTTTTACTGTTGGTGTCATATCAACACCAGAAAATAAAATATATATAAATTTCGTTTTAACCTCGTGTTCTATCATTTATGTTCATTTAAACATCGTAAAAATCGATAGAAATTGTATTGGCAGAAGTCAGAAATGAAAAGATTAATAAAAGAAAATTCACTCTGATTTATGTCTATTTGCCAATCTTCCTCTTTTGTCACTGTCATTCATGGTTATTTTTTTTTTGCTGCTCTCATCATTAGTCATCATTTCTTCAGTCTATCAGGTCCTTAGTAACAATTTACCTATCTCTCTCTCTCTCTCTCTCAGTAACATTTACATCTCTCTCTCTCTATACGTAACATGTGTGAGCACTTCATCCAAAGCCCCTATAACTCTCCCACTGGTCTCCGATGCAGTAGAAAGCCTCTGGTGAATATTACTTGAGAGACATTCTGGGGTGTGTCAGTTGGGATAAAGGGGTAACCGTGCTATACATCCTGGGACAGAAAATTCTTTGTGATATTTAAACATCCATGAAAATATTTCAGTACCCGAGAGAGAGAGAGAGAGAGAGAGAGAGAGAGAGAGAGAGAGAGAGAGAGAGAGAGAGAGAAATGAAAAATATATGGCAGCAACATAATCCTTTTTAGATATCATACAATTCTTTTTGTAAAAGTCTCCCTCAAACAAAGGTATGTCAGGTGACGTCATGCCCATTACGCAGTTAGACCATGCTTCCATGCATGAAAACTCTCTCTGTTCATTCAGATGGTTCCTGTTTTTACGAAGGCATTGTGTTCGGGTTGTTGTACATTGAGGTAAAGCTCGGGGACGCTGTACGTACAACGACCTAGTTTTTTGCTGCTAAATTATAGACAGTTTTATTGCAATTCTGATCATTATGAATGAATGAACACTAAACTGGAAGAGAGCAAAAAGCCACAAAGCAACAAACAAGTAACATTAAGCTACTTGAAACTATAGTGTGGTCATAGAAATTTTATGGCAGCCCATGAAAGAAATGATCTTATTTTGAGGTTTTCTAAATACGCTGAAAGACCTGGAAATTTCTTACAAAGCATTCACCAGTGACGGTATGTTTAACATTTTTCTGGAAGGAATTTAACTCTTGCTAGATAACAGCACCCACCAGTATGGGCAAAGTACGAGCAGAGATCTTGGTGTATGCTAAACATAGAAATAAAAAAACAAAAACAAATAAAAGACAGGCCAAAAATGAATCTTTTGTCATTTATGGACAGTTTTCGAGCACCGAAAGCGCTGTGAGCTAGGGCTGGTAAATATATATATATATATATATATATATATATATATATATATATATATATATATATATATATATATATATATATATATATATATATATATGCACATACTCTTATAGCATTTGCAGGATATCTGTCTGTCAATCTATCTATCTGTCTATATCTCTGTCTGTCTATCTATGTATATATGTACATTCTTGTCTCATATGCTGGATATAGAAAATGATGTATGCAGATTACTACCACTGACTTCGGCACCGATAACTTTGACTACATGGCGATCAATTAACTGAGAAATTAGTCGTTCAATAAACTAATTAAAAAACGAAAAACTCCATATGCGGAATATCACCGAGGCTAACCATAAACGGGAAACTTTTTCGAAAGTCTCGTTTTCGAGGGCGGCGCCGTGGGTGGTAGCGGCAAACACGTGGGAGACAATAGGGCCATTTGTATGTGTCAAAGGACCCGGGACACAAGGTAGATGGCAACAATTTCCTGACATGTACACACCTGTACTTACATGAGCAAATAAATGTGTGGGCATGTCGCCATATGGTCAAGAGAGTGGCTTTGGTACAAAAATTCTTCGTCTTGTACAGTATAACACTTTTGCTGCATTTTAAATAAAGTGTTTGGCGTAAAAATTTTGTTTGCTTTATAACGTTTTCAACACAAAAACAGTATTGTTAAGTTTCATTAATTTTGTTCTTCCAAAGTCGTTACACAGTGAAACGGAATAGAAGAGGAAATTCTCTCTCTCTCTTTCCCTTAGCAAGAAATGATCAAATCTACTCTATGATGAGTACAGCAGCCATGGCAACTAATGCCGCGATTGCTGCATTCCTATGATTATATTATTCCATTCTTGTGTTCTTTCTTTTTGCAGTTCCTCTCCGTCTAATAATGCGTTTGGTTTTCTTTTTTCTTAATTCGTAATACATCACATTTCATCGCCCCCAAAATTTTAAGACCTGTTCGAACGCTGGCATACGATGTGTTATATAAGCGTAAATAAGTATTCACAGTTTTTCCCATTTTCGGTCTTTTCAATTTTTTACCGTTCCCTTTCTGAGAGTTGTCGGGTTCTGTAAATTCTTGGTTTTACTTTTATTTCTTGATACTATTAAGTTTCTTCTTCATGTCATTGTATGTTTTCGGACAACGTTGCGTCTACTGATTTTTTTTTATAAGATGAGATGACTATCAAGGACAATTAAATAGCAAACAAAATGAATTACAGGGGTATTTCACAAATACAAAAGTACTTATGTAAACACAATACGTAAACGATGAACAAGTGATAAACAAATTTTTTTGATTGCCATCATCACTGATCAAGGTGTTTACTGAAGTAAATCAAAAAGAGACGATGCAGAATGGCTAAAAAATGATAAATGATTTATGATCAATGGGCGGCTGAGACCCTGTAATGCGGCGAGTTTAGTACCTGGGAACCTTTAATGCTCGTCGTGAAACGCTGGATGGTCTGTCAGGCACGTGACAGACATTTTTATATCGCTCTTTTGAGAATAGCCCTTGCTTTAACTTTTTTTTTTTTGATGGGGAAAGAGGAGGAAGAAGAAGAAGAAGAAGAAAAAAAAAAGAGTTCCTGCTACTGAAAAAGAAGTGAGCGATTGGAAATAGTAATATCGGATCAGAACTGGCCAAAGGGTAGGCAAATAGAGAGAAAGTGATACGCTAAGCTTCGAAACTAATCCACTCAAAAGAGATCACGCAGAATGAAAGATAAGTGGGGACGGTAACAGAATTGACACCAGATAGCGCCGGGGAAATTGAAGCTACTCGTAAGTGCCAAGGGGCACTAGGCACTAGATGAATAGCAACAAATTCCTTACATGCACTCTGCTGTGTTCGCAAGAGGATACGTGCGGTAATAAACGAGCACTTGCAGACTGAACAGTTACAAATGCTGAGTCAGAATTTGTGCTGACAGAAGCTGTTATGCACACACACATATGGAGTGTTAAGCATGTGTAAGATATCAGCATCCAAGCTATCTGAATGCTTCTGAATATTACAGTAATTCGAATTCATAATGGCATCTTGAAATCTTCATAAGAAATCGAAGGTGTGGTGCATCATATTTGCATGTGCTCGTCTTTCATTTTTTTTATGTTGCTTAGAAACAGCAAAGTTATTGAGAGGCAAAGTTAGTGAGCCAATGATGATGGACATGGCAGGATTCTTACCATCCATATTTCTACAGCTCTCTACTGTGTTATATATATATATATATATATATATATATATATATATATATATATATATATATATATATAATATATATATATATATATATATATATATATATATATATATATATATATAGATATATATATATATATATATATATATATGTACTGTAGATATACATACATACATACATACATACATACATACTGTATATATATAACAGTTTTAATGGCTGTTACATCAGTAAAATCACAGCACCTGTTCTCGTATTCCATTCTGGGTTAATCATGAGATTCGGGTACGCTTCCTTCACTTCAGCTCTGTTCTAACTTCTACAGAGAGCGAGAGAAAGATGGAACGCAAGGAAAGTGGAATTCATTTTGGTATTAGGAAATTTTCCGCTTCTCTATAAAACTTTTTACGAGAAAGTTCTTGACTACTGGAATTTTAGTTGCAATGGAGCATATTTCCTCGCTCCTTGAATGTCCTGTACTTGTTTCGTTCTCAGTTGCTGAAAAAACAAAAGTTCAGGAATACAGAACAATGTCCAGATTCGTTACTGAACTAAGGAAATTTCTTTTATGTTCTCTGACGATCCTCCTTTTTATATTCTTAAAAGGCGTAAATTCTGAATGAATAACGGAGCAAAATGTTTACGTGGAGGCAAATCGTCAAATTTTCATAGATACCCACCATTAAATCAACATGGGTGGTCGGGGGTTGGGGGAACGTTGAAGGGTGAGGGTTGTCATCCAGGGAATGTTGTCATTCTTATTCTTCAAAAATTGTTTCAGCTATTTTTTACATATACTTCTCTCTCTCTCTCTCTCTCTCTCTCTCTCTCCTCTCTCTCTCTCTCTCTCTCTCTCTCCCCCCTGACTTTCGTGAATGCCAATACATAAACCCCAGTTAAAATAAAACTCTGCCTGGTTGGGAAATTTCTGAGGTTTCTGGTGATTTCGTCTGATAAATATCGATTTTTGTTCGCAAGTCTTCTAATGTAACGGAAGAAATTATTTACTCTCCCAACTTGTAACTACCAGTTTATGTACCAGTAATCGTAAGCACCGTGGTTATCATAATTGGGTTTTTAGTGCATCAGCTCTTGGTAATTACTGTCAATGAAAACAGGAACGCATGAATAAAATTTTGTTTATGATGCTTGGGATTGATAGAGAAGCGTGTTTGGATAACTTGTTGGATGAAGGCACCATTTATCACAGGCGGAATATAATGGGGAGATTGAATTTTTTCTCTTTTATACTACAGTCTTGCCATTTCAATGTGTATCCGCTAATGTGTATACGTACGCATATCTGTACAACACACCCTTCTGCGGTAACCTAAAAACAGGTATATTTTGATAGTTAAGGCTTTTCCCACTTGGCAGGTTGTAGAAAACCTTTTCGTGTCCATATAGATCACCGAGGAATTGTGAAAGATCCACGTTTCCTACTTTGATAAGAAGAGCTTTGCATTTCACGTGCATCATCCAATTTATATGGGTGAATGACTCACCGCCTAGCCTACGTAAAGTGTCATAGCAGTAGAGTATAAAACGCCGAAACCATTCATTTGAAAAGTACATGAAGGTTTGGCATGAACATTGCACATAAGCTCAAAAGCATTTGATATTTGTTGAAATCAAACGCTAACGGTATGTTTTACAGTAAAAGCATGCATACTGAATTGCTTCCCTCCTGCATAATCGGGAAAGGTTTTAACAGCAATGAATATAAAGCGTTGCGTAGCAAATAGAAATTCAAGTACGTGCTATTTTACTGTATAAAATAACTTTCGTTGCGTCACAAATTCTCCTCTTTGAGTAACAGGTGTCCGGGTTTCTGCTCGGCTATTTGTCTTTTTCAAAATCATAGTTTGAAATGTACGCCATATTTTTATTCGTTTTTAACCCCATCAGCAAGAGATGTACTTAAAGACAAAACAATATATTTCAAGCTATCTCGTTCAAAAATAATTTACTCAGTACTGTGTGTGTGCGTGTATAAGAGAGAGGAGAGAGAGAGAGGAGAGGAGAGAGAGAGAGAGAGAGAGAGAGAGAGAGAGAGAGAGAGAGATAACCATCTTGGAGAGAGAGAGATAACCATCTTGTGATATTTCATGCTAAATTAGTATTTTAGTTTTCACAGATATTTTTCCTCACGGACTGGCTTTGAAAGAAATTGATAAAAATTTCTGGCACAGTTAGAAGTTAAAAAGAGTTTCGTGCTGTTGGCGATTTCGATAGTTTCCAAACAAAATGATTTTTAAAAATTCTCCTTCAGGATTAAGAAACTTTGATTGAATGGTGAGGCTTCTCTGCTTTCTCCTATCTGTTCTGATAAAAAAAAAAAATGAAAATCCTTCGTTCTACAAACTTTGCAGCTTTGCTATATTTTATTTTTATTCCATAAAAATGTCTTTACTTTTTGTGCACCAACAGAAACAATCACCATAATTATCATTACTGCCTCCAGCACCGAATGACGAATAGGGCGTCTGTGAAATTCCTTTCAATCATGTCTTTCCTGTGCTTTATCTTCCATAAATCTCCACCCATCTCCAGCCTCCCTTCTCATTCTCATCGTTCTAATCCGAGTAGTCTGGATCTTCCAGTTCTACTGGTGCCAACGGGAGCCCACCAAATAATAATAATAATAATAATAATAATAATAATAATAATAATAATAATAATAATAATAATAATAATAATTCCCTATACGAACTAAATATAGGCCAGAGGCCAAGCACTGGGACCACTGAGGTCATTCAACGCTGAAACGGAAACTAACAGTAAAAGGTTTGAAAGGTGTAACAGAAGGAAAACCTCGCAGTTGCACTACGAATCAGTTGTTGGGAGAGGGCGGACAGTGAGATGGAAGAAAAATAATATGAAAGGAGGTACAGTAAAAGGAACGAAAGGGGTTGCAGCTAGGGTCCGAAGGCACGCTGCAAAGAACCTTAAGCAATGCCTACAGTGCACCGCACGAGGTGCACTGACGGTGCTACTCCCCTACGGGGGATTTCCATATACGCACAAGGATTTGCTTCTAAATGCGTTGTTCGTCAGTTTCAAAGTCATGACAAATGAACATAGGTTTGGTGAAACGCTTAACATCAAGAGATACAGCAACGCCGTTTTATTCAATGTCGTTACCTCCATCTCCTTTAAAATTCTCGATCTGTCTCTGCTCGTAATTATTCCCCTTTATTCGTTTTCCAGCCTCCCACTCATCGTGAACAGCTTCAGTGTCATGGCAACCATTTTTCACAGAAGTTACATCAAATGCGAAGAATGGATGACTTTCATTCAGCAGTAGGCTAACCTTCAGCCTCTTCATTCAATCTGTCCATTGATTATAACTGGCAAGTTATGAGAAAAGGAACATTGATATCGCTTGGAATGAGTACAGAGTTCTTATCAAATATAATATGTTTGATATGGACACTTCACAGTTGAATTCCGCTCAATAATACATGCACACACACACATACACACACACACACACACACACACACACACACACACACACATATATATATATATATATATATATATATATATATATATATATATATATATATATATATGTGTGTGTGTGTGTGTGTGTGTGTGTGTGTGTGCGTGCGTGTGTGTGTATATAATTGTATGTATGTATGAATTTATAAATATATCTATATATACATACATATATATATATATATATATATATATATATATATATAATATATATATATATATATATATATATATATATATATATATATATATATATATATATATATATATATATATATATATATATAGATAGATAGATAGATAGATAGATAGATAGATAGATAGATAGATAGATAGATAGATAAATGAATTTTCTGTTTATTGTACACAAGCTTATATAGAAGTATCTCCTAACACAGAAGTGTAATTATACTACATTTTTACCTGAAATTTTAAATGACGCACAAACTATGTTAAAAATTTAGATCCAAAATTGATCTCAGACTTCAGTAAAAAAAGAACTACAACTGATTGCCTTTAGGATACGACTGGCCATGACGTACCAAAACTGCCTTTAATTCAGTGGTAATCTGCGCAGTGACCATCGCATTAGACAAGGATATCATTGCTCCCATCAGAACAATCTCTAATGTCAGGAGATTTACCTTCTCTTTCACGTCCCGTCGGCTTCATTTACATCAACAGAAGCAAATCTAACAACCTTCCTCTACTGAAGGATTTAAACCCTGCACAATCCGTTCCCTTACCCATGAAACATAAACGCATCTACCCGTGCATCACAAATTTAGGTTCGCAAGAGAAACGAAAAGCATCACACCTTTACTGTTTATAAAAAGCTACAGCGTTAATTCCACTGCTTTGGTTCATAAAAACAGTAGCTCCCCTTTTGCTGATAAATATTCGGGAGCGGGGATAATGAGATATGATTATTCATAGCTGAGGTTCTAACTGCTTATTTTCTCATTTGAATGCCGGCTGCCTCCCTTCGCCAGAGTGCAAAATTGAGTTATATTCCGGTTGCGTAACTGAAAACAACCAAATGAGTGTGGAATGTTTTTCATAAATAACTGTGTTTATGAGGTTTTAAATAAAATAATGCTGGGTGAATAGGTGCGTGACAACTCAGGGGCGAAATATTTGTGTATATATATATATATATATATATATATATATATATATATATATATATATATATATATATATATATATATATATATATATATATATAATATATACGTACATATATATATAAATATATATATATATATATATATATATATATATATATATATAATATATATATATACGTACATACATATATATATATATATATATATATATATATATATATATATATATATATATATATATATATATATATATATATACACAGTACATACATGTGTATATAATTATATATATATATGTACATATATAAGTCATAAACATTAAAATGCATAACAAGGCCTCCATTCTTCAAAGGGATAAGGGAAATTTTAACTTGCGATTGCTCCTGTTCTAGGGAACTCTTCAACCGGGAACTATACCCCATAAAACACCATAGCGCTCAAAGATACTCACTAAGTTAGGCGATGATACTTATACTCGGGGCACCAGATACTCAAGCATACACGTATAAACCGAGTTAGGTATTTTGTAAAGAAACATGCATATGCAGTTTCTTTTCATTTTCAGGTTTCACTGATGAAGCCTGGCACTTGTATCCTCCTTTCTCATGAAAATATAAGGAGACGAACCATATTCATAGCATCATCTGGTCTCTTCACTCGGCCTGGAGAGCTGTACTTCCAATGGGAATTTTCGGCACTGCATACTTTGCAACACTCGGCTGACAAAAATGTTTACCGGAGGGGTCTCGGAACGATAGATTTCACAACACGTAGATCAACGCCTTCAGCTTCAAACATAAATATAAAGAAGTATTAAACTGATAAATAAATGAAAAGAGTACAAGGTCTGAGCTGGCACTCATAAGAAGGCTAAAGTTTCATGCAGGGGCTCATTTAATATGAAGTTCCTTCCTGTTTAGGCTAATTAATATAGTACACCTCAAAGGAATTTTTCTGGGATTAACATTGACCGGGAATTGAAAGCCATTGACAACTACTGGTCTTCTGAAAAATACATAAGATCTCTTAGATTCTTGTTAAAGTCTTCACTATATACTTATTAGTGTATTTAAGTTGAACAAACCTTTTTAAATTAATATTTTCTTAAATATTAATTTAATATTAATGACTCTAGTCCCTTGCGTCAGTATTTGTATGTGAGAGAGAGAGAGAGAGAGAGAGAGAGAGAGAGAGAGAGAGAGAGAGAGAGAGAGAGAGAGAGAGATAATCATTTTGAGCCAAACATAACGTAAAAGTATGTAGGCTTATATATCCTAATAGGCGGAAAAGACTTCTTGTTCATTAGCAAGCACTTCTATTCTGCTTACAAAAGATATCAGGCTGAAATAGGCCGACCCCATAAAAAGTTTTATCTAGGTAAGAAAAGTTGGCACATAAATTAACTCCTTGTGAAAAAATAATTTGTTTTAGAGTAGCGTCACAGTGTCATAGCTAAATTTACTGAAAGCTGGCAAATTTCTGTGATATTCGAGACAAACATTTACAAGCAATTTCGCTTATACGACATTTCCAGCACTTGCAGAATTGATTCCGCAACATTTCTCTTTATTTGCATTCTTTCCTTCTCCTTTTACTGATTAAATTTTGGCATTCCATGACATCGCCAGGGAGGAATTCGGAATCGCAAAGATTTCATTCTTTTTTTCCTTCCTTTTGGATTATGCATTCCTGGTTGAAATTTACTGATGTTCTTCCAGCCCATTCCAGAAGTTTTCCAGACGAAAAAAAGAATGCGAGCTCTGTAAAATTGAATTACGTGCATTTCTGGATTCTACACTGGGTAACTTTTCACGTGGCCTTAAGTGACCTTCCTCTGATAAGAGAGAGAGAGAGAGAGAGAGAGAGAGAGAGAGAGAGAGAGAGAGAGAGAGAGAGAGAGAGGTGGGTATAGTCAGTGTTTAACATAATATAAATTTTTTTATCAACTCTCTCTCTCTCTCTCCTCTCTCTCTCTCTCTCTCTCTCTCTCTCTCTCTCTAAGAAAGTATGCTTCGCTTAAATTACTAAAGTGTAATTACGGTAATAGATGATAACACCACCATCCTGTTTGTGTAAACGGACGATTAATGGAGAGTGTGGATTATATTGTTCAACAGGCAAAAGAACAGCAACGTTCGTTATGAACACTGAAACTTGCGGTGACAAAGATTTTGAATAATCTGTCTGCCTTAACAACAGAAAAATGCATACGCAGCAATTGAAATTCTATTTCATATACGGTATTAACTTACCGACAACCTAGAAATATTCCCATTAAACAGACCTGATTCAGCTTTCACTGAGATGAAATTCTCAGGCGACCTATTCATCAAAACCTGGCCTCTTTCCAATAAAGTGAGTGAGCAAACATTTACTACTCGCGTGTTTGTTTCTCAGTCGCGTGTTTATTCCTTGTAATCGTAAGTTTCATTCCGAGAACATTTCTATGCCGTTCCTGGAATACTGCGATCTGGAACTGTGCCGCAATGATATTCGTAAAAACAGAATTATATTTTGAGGATTTAAGCACGTATCTGTTTGCACGCCATTCCACTGGCAGTTCCTCTTAAATTTGATTCACGAATGTTTCCCAATAAAACATTTTTTTTGTACGAATAGAGTAGAGGATTACAGTTCTTTGGAGAGAGAGAGAGAGAGAGAGAGAGAGAGAGAGAGAGAGAGAGAGAGAGAGAGAGAGAGAGAGAGAGAGAGAGAGTAAAAAATTATATTATGCTTATGCACTAAACAACTTACAAGATTTATGCTGATTCTCTGGTACAGTGGTTGGTGTTGTGGCGTGCCACTCAGATGTCGTGGGTTCGCGTCTCCCCCAGTTCGATGTAAAATCGTTGGCTCTGTATCATGATCAGTTACTGCTGCAGTGTGGGGTGTTGCGGTGGGAGGTTGAAACCAACAGTCTTTGGAAGCTTGAATTTCAAGTCAATGGCCCCTGTGTGCTTGTTCCATGACTGAAATAATAATAATAATAATAATAATAATAATAATAATAATAATAATAATAATAATAATAATAAAATAATAATAATAATAAGTGCAAATGCAACTAATTGTGGTAAAAGGATGTTCGGTCTATTTTTTTTTTAGATAATGTTAGTCCAACTTTATTGGCTTGAAAATGTATATTACTTTTGACAGGGCAACGGTGCAACAGCAGCAATCTGTTTGGGCATCTTATATTTACGTGCAATC
>JANJGK010000021.1:2726982-2731982 GCA_039081455.1 Macrobrachium rosenbergii | reverse complement strand
TAGCAAAATATGTATTGTCAGTTGATGAGTGGATTCTTGAAGAACGTTTGGTGAAATCTGGTAAAATTTCAGAGGACCTGTGGTAGCTAGAGGTGACTTGCGCAGAATTTTCTAATTTAGTTGTTGTCTACTCAAGTAGAGCTTACTTTATGTCCACGCTGGAATAGTAGCTTCCTATCGTCTTTAAAGATATTCATTTTGCTTTATGGCATTCATCGATATATATCATCATATATATAATATATAATATATATAAAAACAGAGGTTTGGAGAGAATACCTTTAACAAATGAATTAGGGTAAACCTATACGCAATAATTATTAAGTTTGCGTCTGTCCTAAAGTCTACTCCTAACGGTGGTCATATATTCCTTCTCCGAGATCGGTATTGAGAATTGTCAGCTATATTTCTATCTAATTTCCGGAACATTATTTGGAAGTAATTTTCAAAAATAAGTTAACTTTTTTTGAACAGTCAAAAGCATTTACAAGTAAAAATGCGGAAGCTAAACCCTAATAAAACAGAATACATCATAAATAACATTTACAACCTGTACTGACATTACACACCCAACAAATAATAAGAGAGAGAGATAACATACGCTACCGGGGTCTAAGCGATGTCAGGCAGGGCAGCCGATCGAGACTACGGTGTACCCCAAAGCCAAATCAAAAGTCCTTCAAAAGAAGGCATCGTGCTTACCCCATACAAAAATGGGAAAAAAAGCACGTTAAAAGAAGAAGAAGAAGAAGAAGAAGAAGAAGAAGAAGAAGGAGAGAGAGAGAGAGAGAGAGAGAGAGAGAGAGAGAGAGAGAGAGAGAGAGAGAGAGAGAGAGAGAGAGCTCAGTGTAGGTACATGAAAAGCTGGGCACTATTTGGCATTTATTAAGCAGCGACGTTCTCCTTTATTCCTCTGAGCCAATCAGAGAGCGAACGTAAGGATCAAAAGGAGAAATTTGCGAAAATGTGATTTTTATTCTTGTTCCTCGCGCCATTTTATGTCTGAGAGCGACAGTTTAAAATTATTTAATGAAATTCGTGCTTCAAGTCTAGCACTAGGGGCACTTTCAGCCATTCAGCGGTGAAGACAGTGACAAGGAGTTAGGTGGTCGGAAAGCACGATAAAGATCCAGAAAATAAAGGAGATGAATTACAAGGATCTAAAGAAGTGTTAGTTGGAAGAATGGGAAAGCAAGATTGAAGAATGGAAGCGGGAATGGAGGTAAGATACAGGGCTATAAAGTGGGTGGTGCTATTGCCCGAAGGGAAGCTGCAAACACCCTTAGTAATGCCTATTGTGTACCGTACCACGTGAGAAGCCACTTGCATGGAGTGCAGTAGAGCACCACTGGCTTTAATCTTTCTCTTCATTTCAGTTTCACCTTCTTTTATCTGGTCCTTTGGTTTCCGGTCCCATTAATGCTTTTTCCCCCTCGGGAATCATTAGGAATTTCACCTGAGGAAGCTATAAATGTAATCCATCTAAACACTCTAAGAGGCCACATCAATACTGTCTTCTACTTTAATCTTCTCCAAAATGCTGCTTATTTTTTACTGTTTATCTGAAGGCCAGCACGAAATTACGGGAATTACTGCTTCCTAAGGTCATCCCACGATGGTTTATTAGTGCGAATTAAGGTGGAGAACGCGAAGAGAAAGCATAAAATAAGAGATGTAACTACCATTGCCTTAGAAATGTAAAATGGCGATCGTAATAATTCACTACCTCTTTCCTGGTTTAGGAAATTAATATAAAATGGTGGAATCATTGTCTTATTACTGTGTATCATTTGTAAGTGTTTGAGATAAGACTGATTAAAATAACTTTTGTTGTGACAAAAATACCCAGTTGCCCTTATGATGCAATGTAGAGGAATTCCGTCATCCTGGTGCACAAGGGCGTGACTCTGAAAGAGCATACGTAAGGTTTGAAGCTTTATAGCAAGGTGAATGGGGAGCATACTTTACGAAACAATGAACAACAAATATAATAAAGTGATACATAAATTTAACAATATATCATTGACGTGTCAGTGCCTCTTGTCCTTTGTGCAAGAATTAACCAATATAATGCTGGGAACCATCAGTATTATAATAAAAAATTCTTTGCACAAAGAGCTAACTATAGTATATATATATATATATATATATATATATATATATATATATATATATATATATATATATATATATATATACTTTTTTATCTGAAAGACTGCCAATACATTAAAACTAGAAAGGTAATCTAAAAAGAATATATGACAATCTAATCCAGTACAGTTTACTGTTATTCCAGTTGGTGATCGTATCACATTTTAAACAAGAATTTCTGTAAGTCAAATTTGAAAGAAATAATTACTAAGCCTACAAGTAATCGAAACCTTAATAATTTTTTTAATGAGTCTCTTGCATTGTTTGAGGCCCGACCCGACCTGGGGTTCTGTTCTGGGTAAGGTAGCTAGCAACAGCTAGCATGATATATTAATTTCATATAAGACAAGAAATTAAATGGACTTCCGACTTATTGGAGATGTGGGCATTTTCTACGAATTAAATCATGAGTCATATTCTTCCAAAATCTCAGCGAGCAGAAATTTTCGGTCCATTAATGCTATGTTAGTGTCTTTGGTAAAACGCGTGTCATAATAAAAGTTGTGAAATTCATGTTTATCCTTCGTTCGAATGAGCACATCTGGTCAAGGTTACAAAAGATACGAATAATTAAAAAAATCTTCAAATGCTGTAGTTTTCTTCAAGCGTATTAAAAACTTGTTATCGCAGAACATGACTAGTCTAGAAAATGAGTATGATGATTTCTCTTTCTCGATGATGTCGGTAAATATAAAATATGCTAAATATAAAAGAGCCACATTTAGTATTTTTGGGCTTCGTGAACTGTTAAATCTTTGTGCATGTCTAAACTCCCACCTTCATGGAGTGTCCTTAGATCATACAGATTTTCCTCCATTTAAATTGCTTCAGGTCGTATACGTAAAAGCATAAAAATGATTAGCAACCCGTTTCCAAATTCAACGTTAGTTATTCATTTCGAGAGTGATAAATTAATAATGCATGAACAACTGAACATGCGAGCAAACACTCTGGTAAACAAAGAACAAGCTTTATGCGTGCTTGTCATTTTCAAAATCCCATTCACATGTGTGCATGAATGACGTACATGGCATTACACACGCTCTTAATAAAGTGTTGATATCTAACTCTGTTTGCCACGATTAATAGGTCCAAGGGATTTTCTTTACAAGGCGTGTCAAGGTGGGGAGTCGAAGGAGCTGACATGTCTCTTAAAAAATAGGGACATATGCAAATCAGCTGTTTAATGATGCTGATGTTTCAAAATGGGAATATTTATTAGATATTAACAACGTATAAACAGTGTTCGTTATCTTATGTATATCATTCCTGCAAACGTCCGATCTCCTTCGTGTTCGACAGTTGAAAAATCGACACCTACAAACACAGGAAAAAGATTCCTTTCTACATCGGGAGAAGAACGCAGTTGTTCGAATGACGGTAATGGTACCCCAAAGACTTTTTCTTCATCAATCTGTGTCATGCTAAAATTAAGTGACATATGTACGTACAAACGTACATATATATACTATATATATATATATATATATATATATATATATATATATATATATATATATATATATATATATATATATATATATATATATATTATATATGTATGTATGTATATGTAAGTTTGTATGTATGTATATGCCACTTAATTTTAACATGACACAGATTGATGAAGAAAAAGTCTTTGATGTAACATTATCGTCATTCGAACAAATGCGTTCTTCTGCCGATGTAGAAAGGATACACGTGCATGTACTGCATTATTCATAAACTCTCAGAAGCTATTAGGACCCGATGCACTTTCAAAAGGATTCAGATAATTGCATCAATATGTTAATGAGAGCATTCGTCAAAGGATTGTCCGGACAAATTCTTTTTCCTCTCTGTTTGTAGTTGACGATTTTTTTTAACTAAGGAACACGAGGTCGGACGTTTGAATACCATCCTGCTTAAAGTGCATTCCTTTATGACAAAGTAAACACATGTAAATGCCAAAAGATATAGATACAAAAAGATACAAAAAGGCTAATGATAAGGAGATCTCTCTAATGCAGAGTTACGTGGCAGCAACTCATCTATCTTCAGTAAGCCAAGCCATTATTGAATCTTTTTAAATATTGAAAATTTCTCATACGAGTAATTTCTAATATAGTAATTATTTTACACCCCCGTAACAAGATCAAGTTTTCTCAAAGCGAGAATCACATGCATTTAAATGTGCATTGTTATTTATATTCTTTATACAAAATCAGTTTGACTAATTTATAATAAGCAATTGTGTTAGTTTTTCGTTGAATTATTATAAATAATTCCAAGAAAAAGTAATACAATTGCTTATTGTTAATTGTAAAGGTAGGCTGGAGAAGCCTAGACCTCCTCCTCTCCCTCCTCCTGGAATAAAAAGTGTTCCATGACCCCCAGCATTATGTAGTAATGTAAACCGGCACGAATAACCTTGTGGTAACCCTAGAAAGGGGAGATTAAGTCCCGCTGGCCATTTTGATGACCTGATAGAAAGGGTTGTATTCTGTTCATGTCAGATTGGTACATGATAAAAGGTGAGGAGTATGTAAGAGCTCTCCCAGAGAGATGAGCCTAGAGGGGAGGCGTACATCCTAGAAATCTTTCGGATCATCAGTTATAAGAGCAAACCTTATTGAAAGGTATTCAGTTTTCTTTATAAATGTTGGTTTATGAAGTCTCGGGTAGGGAGTGGCGGAGGTAATCTACCTGGCTCTTATTGCTGTAATGATACGGTGTCATTATGTTTTGAACTTTCAAAGTAATTATATGTTTAATATTCACAGACCAGCGCCGGTAGATTATCTGCAGCCACTAATAGAAAACCACCGCTGATTGGGAAATGTGAGTTATAGTATCCTTTCAAAATGAAT
>JANJGK010000021.1:2713646-2719382 GCA_039081455.1 Macrobrachium rosenbergii | reverse complement strand
TATATATATATATATATATATATATATATATATATATATATATATATATATATATATATATACTCGTATATGTATATATGATTCATTCGAATTGCCTGTACGCAATCAAAAATGTCATAACGGGCCGCTTTCCGTTAAATAAAATGGATATTCATAAGGGCATTAATAATTTCCATGATATTTCCATCTCCTATGGGTAAAACGTGAATGTTGATCTGAAAATATCAGTTTCCTGAAATAATGTAAAAATACAATTCTCTGTTTTTTTTTGTTGTTGATTTCAAAGTACATTTATTTATTGTGAAGCACAGTAAAATTCACACATCCAATCAGGAAATAGGAAGGCACACATACCGTACATGTGTGAATGGGCATGACTTGTTGAAGTTTAAAATGAACCATTACTTTATATATATATATATATATATATATATATATATATATATATATATATAAATATATATATATATATATATATATATAATATAAATATATATATATATATATATATATATATATATATAAATATATATATATATATATATATATATATATATATATATATATATATATATACATATACATATACATATACATATACATATATATATATATATATATATATATATATATATATATATATATATATATATATATATATATATATACACTCACACACATCAACCACTTTTGACATACGTGTTTTGCCGTGTGCCTCAGGAAAAAGAAATTCGTCTTGAGGCGTAACCTCTCCTTTCCTTAATAGATAATGTTCCACCGGCACTTTCATAGGAAGAAATATCCAAGTTGTATCGCTCACTACAACCATGTTATTTTGGTTGTGTTGTGTGGACGACTCTTTGGACATTTTGAAGTTAGAATGTGATTTACGCGATATGATAGATATGTTTAAAAATTCTAGTTTTGTTCATAAAGTTTGCGCTGTATAACGAAGGCAGTGACTACAGTCACTGCTTTTTCAAGACGTCAGCTTTAAAATCTTTAAAGCTGACAAAAAACTAAAAATGTTTCTAATCTTGCCTCTTCTTTGTGTTCAGAGGCAATGAAATATTCAGCATCAAGAGCTGTGTTTTAACAGGGGAATAGATCAAGATGGAATGGGATGAGTTATAACAAGAATTAGAAGGAAAATGCAAATGCCCTTGATCTAAATTTTGTCAAGAAAATAGGAAAAAACTTAACATTTTAACGGTACCATTTCACATTTTTTTTTTTACGTTTCCCATCAACTGAAATTACCAGGTGTTAATGTAATTTTTCAAGCCCAAATACCATGAGCGAATCCTTTTAAGAATCAGACATTTTCCTAAAAAAAGCACAGTTTATAACATTCCTAGAGTTGTGGAAAAATTTAATGACTGCCAAAATATTGAAAATCTGGATAAAAGATTGTTTTATGATTATCGTTTTACACTAAATTTATATTAAAGACAATGGAATGTACCTATTAGAGAAAATAATACCTTGTAAATATATCAGAGAACAGATAATAGCAAGAGAAATATCAGTGAAACGGCCTCTGCATATTATTGAAAAACTGACTGTATTAATTTTAATAACGGATCTACGTTCTGCGGCGATCAGTTTTCGTTCCTATTTCATTTAAGAAATTCTCAACCACCAAAGTGAATGACATGCTTTTATTCTCGCAGGCTTCATAGCTTTAATTTGTCCAGTCAGTTTGACCAGTTCATTGAAAATTAATGTGATCTCTTGTTTGTTGTCGAAGATCAAAGGAATAACCTTTAATCGTCATTTAGTTCTTTTGGAATCAATAAACTGTATTCCAGTCTTTGACCATCCTTGGCTTCAAAGAATATTTTAATATTTTTTTTATCTAGCTAACACGATTTTATATCATAATTTGTTTTTCTCTTTTCCTTTGTCACGCAGTTTTAATCACTGTCAAAACCGTTGAAAAGGCAAAATATCAGTCAATATATTATGATCCCATTCCGGAGCACAACACGATATTTACAGTTATTCCCCATGGGGATGAAAGCGATAAAAGCGACTCTTTCATCAAAACTTCACCGTCCGCATCCGTCCTGTTTATGCTGCATTGCAACAAAGAAAAGAACACTTTCCTACATATTACTCTAAATCTTTTCCGTTTATCATTTTTATTGCGTATTTGTTTCACTGCCTTCCTTCGTTTTAGTCACATTTCGCAGCAATTTCCACTACGTAATGGCTTCAGTTCCATGCATCGATTTCTCTAATTTTCCAGTTTAAGACTTCAGAACGAGGAAAGAACGATATGCAGTTGCATTTCCAGTTTTTGATCCATTTACGAGTAATCTCTTTATCTTTCAGTGAGATTAAGGTTATTTGTCATAAATTCGTTATAAAAAATATTGTAACAAATTATTACAAAACAAACAAAGGGCAAGTGAAACCGCGTGCATTTTAGAAGTGCTCAAAGATTTACGGAAATTCGCAGAACCTTTTTTGTTTGCATTTCGTTAGCACAGGGGAACACGTTTCAGTAAAGGATACAGGTAGGTACTACAAATTCTGCCATCGCTTTCATAACTACAAGCTAATTCGCCTTAGAACGTATAGTTAATAATTAGGAAGCCGTAGGCCTATGCATTTTGCGTCCCTCGCAGATAAGAATGAAAGCGAAATAAAGATATATAATGATACTTTCAAGGCATCGGAATTATCCTCTCTCTCTCTCTCTCTCTCTCTCTCTCTCTCTCTCTCTCTCTCTCTCTCTCTCCCCGTTGACTGAAAAACCAATATTTTGGTTCACTGCGACTTTCAGCAAAAATGTGAGTTCTTCGCTCATTCTGGAGTGGCGCAGATTTCTTTGGAAAACCCTTTTATGTTCGTGAAAGGGAAATTGTGTTAATTCTAAATTTGTGAAGCCTCAAGGCATTA
This sequence comes from Macrobrachium rosenbergii, assembly GCA_039081455.1. Classification (NCBI taxonomy): domain Eukaryota; kingdom Metazoa; phylum Arthropoda; class Malacostraca; order Decapoda; family Palaemonidae; genus Macrobrachium; species Macrobrachium rosenbergii. The sequence goes on along the minus strand of JANJGK010000021.1, from coordinate 2,716,475 downwards.
AAAGCTAAATAAATACATAGTGATTTAAATGACTTTCTTCATCTTTTCACTTGCACGCAAAACGAAGATCTCATCTTGACCGCGAAGGCTAAACATTCAAATAAAAAAAAAAACATAATTTCTTGAGGGTGAACTGAATTTCTTTTTCTGGTCAGCACATGAAGTGAAATCACCTGTGTTACTATACGACGTGCTGTTTTTTTTTTTATCTTATGAATAATTCTTAATAAAGCAACAATCTTGGTGTGATAATTTATATCCCTTTCACTCAAGGGAAGATGAACATGTTTATAGTACAACATCGTTTCCTCCTTCCCTGCTCCGATTTCACTAAAAAATAAAATTTATTGCAAAACTGAAGCAATAATTTTATCTTAATAGAGATTAAATGCCTGCAAAAAAAAAAAGAAAAAAAAAGAGGAAATTTTAATAAATATTCTTCATGCTGCCTGTATTCGCTCCTACATAAACGATCTATAAACATACGCTTAGGTGAGTAACGAGATTTATTTTGAGAAAAAGTTTCACACTTTTGTGAATCTTGAATTTCCTAAAAAACAAGATAAAAAGAAAGTTGTGCGTTATTTACTTTCCTCGTGCCTAATACGCTAAGAGAATTTTTAGTCGAGTAAACTAACGTTAAGCACAATGAAGTTTCCTTAGATTTTTGCTACGATGGAGAAATCTGTAAATGTTAACAAGATGTGGATAAGTACTTAAATACTTTAATAAATGTTATTCTCGCTTCCAGTGACTTAATCACGAAACTTACAGAAAAGGCTTAGCAGGAAGACTTTTGCAACCAGCTTCTCTTGATTGCTAACTGCCTCTGCTTTTCCAGGTTAAGAGACTTTTTCCTTTTATTTTCTTTTGTACTTTTGCTTAGGGAAACTTAATTAAACTCGGACATTTTACCTATCTGGCTTATGAAGGAAAGTAAACAAATCGCGTTTCAAGAAATGTAAAAAGTTATAGAATAAACAGCAATATTTCACAACATGTTTCAGTGTTCCAGATTGTTGAAAGGATATCTATTTACTTAAAGAAAATTTTTAAAGGGTAATTTGCACTATAACGGAGATATTTGTTTAGCATTTATTCAAAAAGATACGCATAGGTCCATCTTCCTTTCAACAGCAAGGCAGAGAGAGAGAGAGAGAGAGAGAGAGAGAGAGAGAGAGAGAGAGAGAGAGAGAGAGAGAGAGAGAGCTTGTTAATATGCATAATCAAACTGCGTAAATATAAAAGAATGCGAACAGAGAAAGTAAAGAGGAAGTATACGAAATTAATATATTGACTTGTGGAAAAAGTACCGGATGCAAAAAGTCTCGAACCGAAATAAACTGAAAGATGTAAACAATTTTCTTTCCATATTAAAGCGAGAACCCGACTTCCCCACATTAAAAATGAATCGCCAGTCTGGTAAAAATAATTCAGTAACTGCCATTTGAAAATAGTGCTTGGATCCACGAGCCCCCAGAGAACACGTCAAAAAAATGTTCCTTCAATAGATCTATGTGATTTAACATATTCTCTGCAACATTAATGACAGGTTGTTCATTTTGATGGCCGAGATGATTTGAAAACTTTATTTGCATGACAAACGTATGGCAAATGTGGTTTGCAAATTGTACATGACTTCATCAGTAAAAAGAAAAAAAAAAGAAAAAACAGACTAATCTTCGATTTCGTCTTATACTCTGCTACAGTGATATTCGCCTCACGAAACACTTAAAGACTATTTTCCATTGAGACTCACAACAGCTCTTTAGGGTCTGTCTCGTAAAAACTTTCAAGATATCTTACAAAATTCCTACTGCCGCTGTCTGAAACTATATCAGGCACCCATTCATTAATTCAGTGAACTTGACGGACGATCTAAACTGCTCCAATCTTGACTCTTGAATAGGCTTTGATGTCTGCGATTAATAAATAATAAATCTTTTTTTTGTAAAGGCCCAAGTGACCTGGGCCACAATTTCTATAGCTAGTATATTTCCCCTTATTCGGGAATCCCCTTTTGAATTTTAATTTCCATATAGTTGAAATGAATAGACACCAGTTTCCCTAGCGAGAGAGAGAGAGAGAGAGAGAGAGAGAGAGAGAGATGAGAGAGAGAGAGAGAGAGAGAGAGGGGGAGGGTTTAGTGTAGTGTGTACTTTTGCACACAGGGGGTGTGAAGTTTCTTTCGGACCTCTTTTGTTTGCTTGCACTCCGGATAGCGTTTCCTTTTGTTTGATTTGAAGCCGAGACCGTGCAATACAATTTTTTTTTTCCGGAATTTCTTTCTTTGTTGTTTCGCTTTTTTGTTGTTCCCAAGAATAGTTTGTCCGCGTGCGTATTGCGACCAGTTATTTTGCCCCTTCCCCCCCCCCCCCCCCCCCCCCCCCCCCCCCCCCCCCCCCCCCCCCCCCCCCCCCCCCCCCCCCCCCCCCCCCCCCCCCCCCCCCCCCCCCCCCCCCCCCCCCCTCCCCCCCCCCCCCCACCCCCCCCCCCCCCCCCCCCCCCCCCCCCCCCCCCCCCCCCCCCCCCCCCCCCCCCCCCCCCCCCCCCCCCCCCCCCCCCCCCCCCCCCCCCCCCCCCCCTCCTCGCACACTTTCCCTGGTTTTAACTCTTCCTGTACACGAAACGAATTGTCATTTTAAGGTGTGTTTTTAGATTTTACTGGGACGTCCTTTCATTCTCAGAGCTCCCGAGAATTTTTCATTTTTGTTCAGATGCCTCCTTTTGCTTCTGTGCCGAAACAACTTCCATAAATTTCTACCTTTGTTTTATTCACCTACGTTACTTTTTATAAGACTACGTATGCATCACTTTGTTGGTTTACCT
>JANJGK010000021.1:2653646-2711146 GCA_039081455.1 Macrobrachium rosenbergii | reverse complement strand
TGAAAGGAAAGCGTAGGAGAGGGGAGGGGAGGGGGGGGAGGGTTGGTGGGCATGGAAGCTCCTCCTTTCCTCTTACCTCTCCCTTCTCCTCTTTCCCTTGACCTACTTCTGAAAATGTGGTGGGTGGCATCTTTCGGTTTTAGAAGCCTTAATTGCGAAAGTTACATTCATCATTCACTGACGTGATGCTACGCTTCTTCGGCAAGTGAAATGCTCGGTGTCTCATCTTTGATTAAGAATTCCAGAGAGTTAAATTGCTTATGAAAACTGAAATGTTTATCAACTATTGTGGGAAAAAAACATTTTGCTTCATTTATATCGAGATTATCATTTGACTTCGTTTTAATACTTGAGGTTTTGAAATGTTACTTTTAAATCAAATTTATCTCATGATTTTTAATTAATGATACTATTATGCGTGTACGACCTTCAGTTTAGATAATTTACACGATCATTAGCTAATGAAGAATACAGAGGATATTTCCTAAATAATTATTCTGTAAATCAAGAGAATATCAAAATTTTGGGCTTGTATATTAATGATTGATGCAATGCTTTTAAACCGTAGCCATTAATTAAATGAAACATGAATGAAACCGTATACAATTTGCAAGGCCCTCCCATCCTTACATAATGAATCCACCAGATGTCCCATGACGTCAAGAATGCAAATTCAGCCTGGCTGCCATCATCAACTAAACTTGAACTCTTGAAAGTTCTGAGTGGAATCGATGTATTTTGGCTCCGAGTTGGATTTCATACACAAGTAGTGAGCCACCCCAGGTATACACGACCCGTACTGGGTCTCTTGGAGGTTCAAAGTTTCAAATGGCTGGTTTGTGCGGAACCCGGTGTGAATTTCACTTTCATTCGTGAGTTTCGTTTAGGGTGAGTGAGTAGGAAATTGGGTGAATTTTACTTTAATCCAGCAACCACTCCCATAAGCACCGTGTTCAATACCAGACCTATGGGAATGAACGTTAAAACATAAACAAATGACGGTAAATATCACGGTAACTGCAATTTTGCGAACGATTTTCATATGGTTTTCGCATTAATCTATCAAGGATATATAAGAATACAGTATAATAATTCCAATATCGGGTTGCGGTCTTAAAGTAAAATAATAAGAGAGATAATAAACAATTTTAAACAGAATTCAATAACGAAAAACATACCGTTACAAAATGCTGGATGTTGATTTCACCATAGCTATTCACATTCTATTGTCCTTAACAAACATCTATGACCATTTCGGCTTTTTTCCGTGTTCCATTTTATGACAATGTCAGCGCACATCATTGAGATGGACGTTTCCCCAGACCATATACAAAGGATTCTCTTAGGCAATCCATTAGGGATTTAAGAAGTGGGGGACAAAATATATTTACCACAGAACATTGATATCTGGAGAGAGAGAGAGAGAGAGAGAGAGAGAGAGAGAGAGAGAGAGAGAGAGAGAGAGAGAGAGAGAGAGAGAGAGAGAGCTAGTTATGATTTACCTGTTTTATCGTTGTGGGTCTTTATCTTTATGTGACATTTTAAGGTTGAGAAATATTTTTGATGTTTCATTTAATAAAAAATCCCCAAGTTGACTTATTGATTATGAGAAGGTCCTCATAAGATAAATATAACTTTTGTTATTTCTTAGTTTCATTCAAATAATTTGAAATTTGGCTGGTTTAATCTTGAACTGTGGGCATCAATGAATCTGCCATGGGCTTGAATTATTTAGGTGTTTTTTTTTTCTTAACATTCCGAGTTGGAACATTCTATTTTGAGAAAAAAAGTTAGTATCTTTTTAGACAATCGATTTATCATTATTGTGACATAAATATTATTGTTTCTTAAGGTAGGCGAATTGTTGCTTAGTATTTAAATCAGCTTCTACGAATACATATGAAAACTATGCTATTATCGTACTAGATGTCATTCCACTCGTAACTAAATCTTTATATCAGATTAACTGTCTCTAATCGCTCGCGTTCCAGAATTCCAGTATGCTCAGAAGAAACTGTATATTCAGAGTCCATGGCCACGTCTTCCCTGACAACAGTGATAAACTTTATTTTATATACTTCCAGTATTTTGTTAATGTTGCCATTCCATGCCATGATATTTTATTTTAAAATACATTCATTATTTCATCTTAAATAGTCATTCTTTCCATGTTATAAACTGATACAGTAGTGTCATAGTTTATCAGCGTTTACGAAAAATAAAGATGAATCGGTCAGGTATATACATGAGAAATACTTAAAAAATAAAATTACTCTTAGATGCTCAGAGATTTGACCTTAGTCAATCATACTCCACTGTATTCTGCATTACTGTTTTATCTTTAGTCATTTAGCCTTTAGTATCTGCCACGTCATAGAAGCCTACTCATTCTGGGATTAAACGACAAAAACTTCATCTTTAAGAATAAACTTTTAATACTCTAATTGCAGATTTTATTATCAGTGAGGTGCATGACGTCATCTTCTCCCACGCTACACGATATCGCAAACTGGGTGAAATGCTAAGGTTGAATCTGTAACCGATAACTATCAGTTACCAAAATACATATTTGGATGACGCTCAAAAATCGGTTATAATTTTACCTGTTCTGAACGCATTCTGTTGATTTTTATCTTAGCTTAAAACGGATAGCTATTATCTGGTTCTTAGCCACATAAAATAATTCTAATCCTTCGGGCCAGCCCTAGTAGAGCTGTTAATCAGCTCGGCGGTCTGGTTAAATTAAGGTATACTTAATTATCATTCGAAAAACCCTGGAAACATTTTGAAATATTCCAAGAGAGTGTAGTGCATATCCTTAAGAAATATGTAGTAACCGCTGAAACTAATGTAGTCTGCTAAGTCTACAGTGAATTTTAGTATTTGGTGCATATGATTCTTACCCAAATAAACATAAGAATGGGATGACTTGAGGCTGAACATTACCAGGTGATTTGATTATTTAACTAGAAAACATTTCTTTTAGTTGATCATAATTTTTTATTGTCACCTTTACTTTTCTTATCCAACTAATAGGCTATAACTTTCACAACTGTAGGAACAAAAAGTATACCTTAGTTTAACCAGACCACTGAGCTGATTAACAGCTTTCCTAGAGAGGGTTGACCCGAAGGATTAGACTTATTTCACGTGGCTAAGAACCAATTGGTTACCTAGCAACGGGACCTACAGCTTATTGTGGAATCCGAACCACATCATACCGAGAAATGAATTTCTATCACTAGAAATAAATTCTTCTAATTCTTCATTGGCCGGCCAGAGACTCGAACTCGGGCCTAGCAGAGTGCTAGTCGAGAACTCTAGCGACTCGTCCAACGAAGAACTACACAACCGTAGGGGAGCTTGCCTAATGCCAAGAGGGAAAATTTGTATTTAGGGATTCTGAAGTCAACTACCTGTTTATGAAAGGGACATCTTGATACAGAAATAATATTAAGAATTATGAAAAGTAATAAGATGCATTTTATTGTGTAAGGATGTAAGAAATGGTACTGTCGAGATGTGAGAGTGGGATAAACCAATTACATATGCCTAAAGAAAGACCAAAGGTGGATCTGTGACGAGGGAAATATGAGGGATGACATGTTGGTCAAAGATGTTTATAATTCTAAGGTTTTGGTTAGCAGAAGGAGATGGAGATCTGCAGTACAAGAGCAAATGGAAGGTGGAGGTGAGTGACGCAGTGTCTATAGTGCATGAATGGACTGCGTATGAGCCTTCTGTGAAATCATAACGACCCCTTATTAGAGGAAACTCGTTAATGATTACACACATACACACACACACACACAATGTGTGTGTGTGTGTGTGTAAGTGTGTATCTATGCTTGAACTCACTGGGACCTCTGGGAAAAAGAGTAACGAAATGTATGAATCATGCTTTCGTTAGGAGGATTGGTACACATTAACAAAAATCTGTTTTATGTACACCGCAGTAAACGTATCGACAAACATACAAACAGCTGAAAATATTAGGAGTTATCGTCTTTAATGCTGCTCCGTTCTCTTTTCCCAATCATTTTCCTGCCAGAACAATATAGAATGTATCACAAAATGTACAGTACGTGGGATATGATATGCACAGCCTCTTGTATTGTCAGGGGAGTACTTATTAAGTGCATTTCTTATAATATTATCATTATTATATCAGAAGGAGCATTTACAGTAAAGTCGTTAAAGATGTTACTATATGGTAGAAGAAATGAGTCTTTCGTGTTATATGTTTCTCTGCTTTTGTTTAAAAAAGGGCTTTTTGGAGTTCTCAGTGCACTGTATGATAAAACATCGAGAAATTCCAATTTCTTACCAATATTCCTCCCTACATCTATCTCATAAACTAAATGTTCAGGGCAACATACACGAAATGTTCTTATGAACGTGGATGTAATCACTGATTTCTTTACTGTTGTGGTTAGAATATATAAATACACATTTCCAAAAATACTGGTAAATTTTTAGTGCGCATCAAATTAAAACCAATTATTACCTTTACGTATATAGCAATACAAAAGATGCAGTTTATAATAGATTTGCGTTTCCACAATAAATTCTGTTAATGGAACCAGTTCATTTAACCTACAAAAGAAAGGGTTTGCAATTTCACTTCCAGGCCAAATACATATTATGCCATCGATGTGCCTGAATCATATAGAGTAGTGCACAATTATTTTGCTTTAAATTCTGCTTTTAAAAAATTCCACGTACAATTTACTTACTACTGGTGATACAGTATTCTATTTGGCCATTCACAAATTTTAAGAGTAATACATCTGTTGAAATAAATCAACAATTTATGACATAAAGTTAAATCACCTCTGTTGTTAAAGTGCTCTTAGAGAAGGTTGTATCCTATTGCCTTGGGCACAAGATGTCAGTTAAAAACTCTAACACATCATCCATTACTACTTAATGAAGAAAAACCATAACGACACTAATGAGCTTATAATCGATATTAATCTGTTTGCATTAAATCTTCTCATTAAATAAACATTATTTTTCATGTTATAATCTGACATAGTACCATCCACTGACACAAGAATATCAATAGGACATGTTAATAAATCTAATAAAGAAGAACCGACAAAATTAATTATTGGCCTGATGAGAAAGTCTGCCTGATATGATTTATGAGGCAGTAGATGTACGGTAAAGTCGACGAGGTCAAACAAAACTTTTAATGGACCTTCAATGACCTTCGGCGGTTCTTTTACATCTTTGTTACTGACTCTTTTTATGCATTTTTACCTCACAAAAGATTATAAATTCTTTTATTTATGATTACTAACGCGCCAGACTTATCAACTTTTTTTGTGGACATTTTTGCCACCTTTTAATTCAGTCATGTGCATCTTTTTGGGCAGTTGGGATTGTCACGTTTGTGAAGTTAATTCCATTCAAATATAAGATTTGTTAATGGCACACTCGGCTTCGGTCATAAAAGACTTCTTTTTTTTTCTTGCTGTTAAATGTTTTTTAACAGCTAACTTGTTTAATGTAAATTTCTAGTGCTTTGAACTAGACGAAGCTTCACAGTGTTTTTACTATTCGTTTCATTTTCCCTGTTTTCTTACTTCAAGATGCGTGTGCACATACACACATATATATATATTATATATATATACATACATACATACATATATATATATATATATATATATATATATATATATATATATATATACATACATACATACATACACCAGGACATTCCAGCTAATTAAAGCTAAGAATACATAAACACACGCACATATCACATTATATATACATATAAATATATATATAAATATATATATACATATATATATATATATATATATATATATATATATATATATATATATATATGTATGTATATATATACATATATATATCTGTGTGAGTGTACGCATACTGTTTATGTACTCTTAGCTTTAAATAGCTGGAATGTCCTGGTATTCAAGGAACTTCAATATGTCTGAAAACTTCGTTAGAAATTTTCATTAAGCTACAAGACTTTTGAAATATTGGTTATTACCGAAACCATTGTCAATCGATGGCTCATTTCACACCTTCCCTCTGCCATTGTAACAATCCATAAAGTTTTTCAAGGTAGGAAGATTCAGAAGCATTCGAGAAGCAAGGAATCGGATAATCAGGAATAGCGAAGCCATTTGCCAAGGCAAGTTCATTAACTCTACGTTCAACGAAGCGTAACCAATTGTACCTACTCCGGTTTAGACTCTATGCTAGCCATTTGCATAAAACAACGTTCAGATTTTCAGATTTTGCATCTAAATGACAGTACTTGTATACATTTATCTTGTTCTCCTACTTTTATTGCTTGCGGAATATTTCTGTTATTATTCGGTGTCCCGGAACGTTTTGTGTTTATAGGTTTTAAGCGCAATATTTAGAGGGATTCTTTTTTAATAAGTATAACATTATGGAAATTTGCGAGCGATACTTGCCCACAGCTTAAATAAATACTTCGTAACTTTTATATTTCTCGAGTCAAAGCAAATTTTCCAATATATTTAATTACGTGCTAATTTTAAAAGGAATGGCACCTCTTTGTGTGCGAAGTAACTAAGTTCTGCCTGCGACCTTTATTCACTTTCCGTAATAACGTGAAATGTCAATAATTACATGAGCAATCATCATGCAAATGCAGCATGCTCCATTTAAGATTATCATCGATGCAACGGTGATTTATTAAATTATTCTTTCCTAAAGAGAAGCAAGAATAGCGATTAAAATGATTTGATTCTTTAAAAATATTTGTATCTCTCATCAAGGCTTAATATTATCTAGGAATAGAGCTGATTTACTAGAAGAAAGAGCTTGTTAAAAAATAGTAGCATGAGTCTTAAAATGGAGAAGCAAATCCACGGTTATGTATATGTACAGAGATTTAAAGATAAATCAATACAGATAGCTTTCGGGAACTTGTTCGGTTCCCCTTTTCAATATCTTGAAAAGGGGAACGGAACAAGTTCCCGAAAGCTATCTATATTGATTTATCATTAAATATATTATGTACATATACATAACTGTGGATTTGCTTCTCCAAAGAGCTTGTTATCCAAACATACCGATGTTCCTAATTCTTGACTGTTACGGCCCTTGCACCTGGTTATCCTTAAGCTGCTAATTTATCTATATCTCCTTATTTGCTACTATTACTCTTCAGTCTGTCAACCCAGCCACCGGGGAAGGACAAGCCAGTCCAACTCAGCGCCGGTCCCAAGCCCGGATAAATGGGGAGGGTAGGCGTCAGGAAGGGCATCCGGCCATAAAATCCAGCCAAAACCAAATATGACAGTTGACTTTCATCAGAATTTGGATAGTTCTAGGGCATCCCCCGCAGGTGACACGCAGGGGCCTCGCCTGCACCCTGTGATAAATGGGCAAGGGCTACTGGGTAGTGGGCGTCCCCGGTTAAAGAAGCGAGTCCAAAAATGAGAAGAAGAGTGAGGAGAGGGAACATGGTGGTAGCTTGGAGAGTTGGAACACTGAACGTGGGGTGTGTGCAGGAGACTAGATGGAGGGGAAATAAAGCGAGAGAGCTGGGATGTGGATATAAATTGCTATATAGTGGAACAAATAAGGAAGGTGGAAATGGCGTGGGAATAATTCTATCACAAAGCTTGAAAGACAGCATAATAGCGTGAAGAGGACAAGTGACAGAGCAATGGTTGTGAAACTGTACCTAGATGGAAAAATAGTCAACATCGTGAGTGCTTATGCCCCTCAAGCAGGATGTGATGAAGTCGAGAAGGTGGCATTTGGGATGAAATGGACCGACAGTTGAGTGAAATACCAGCAGAAGAGAGATTAATTATTGGTGGTGACATGAATGGACACGTAGAAAGGACAGGGAGGGTATTAAGACGGTGCATGGTGGGTGGGGAGTTGGAGAGAGAAATGATGAGGGAGAGAGAGAGTTGTGGACTGCGCAGTTTCATTCGATTTGGCTATTGTCAACACCTGGTTTGAAAAGAAAGAAAATCAGTACATCACATACAAGAGAAAGTAAAGCTGACTTCATCATGTGCAGAACTGCAAAGTTGAGGGACAAGAACACCAAAGACTACTCACATATAAAACTGGTTAAGGATGGGAATGGGGTAGTTTTATGCAACGAGGGTAAGAGAAAGAGGTGGAAAGAATATCATGAACACCTGTTAGTGAAGAAAATCCTAAAAAATCTTTGAAGATGGATTCCAGAACCTTGGTGTGACACACACTATTAGCAGGAAGGGAGTAAAGGAGGCACTAAAGAAGATGAAAAATGATAACGCATTATGACCAGATGGAATTCCTGCAGAGGTGTGTAAGAGCCTGGAAGAAGGAAATAGACATGCCGTGGGACCTAGCAAAGTAAATATACAGTCAGGGAAAAGATATCAAAAGAATGGAGAGGGAGTTTTATTGTACCTATCTATAAAGAGAAGGGTGACATCCATGACAGTGCAAACTACAGGGGAGAAGATGACTTGTCTAACGGAGGACTTCTTTACCTCAAGAACTCAGATTAATTAAAAGTATTTACACGATAAACTACTGGAAGGTGTGGCGGAGGTGGCAGGGGTCAGAAAAATCAAGAAAAAAAAAAAATTGCGCCGAAGTTTCTTTGGTGCAGTCGAGTTTTCTATACAGCGTATAATGCTGTATGAAACTCTCAGCCACGGCCCATGAAACTCTCAGCCGCGGCCCACGAAATTTCCTGTATTGTTGGCACCTATATCGGCACCAGACACACGATCATGGCTAAATTTAACCTTAAATAAAATAAAAACTTCTAAGGCTAGAGGGCTGCGATTTGGTAAGCTTGATGATTGGAGGGTGGATGATCAACATACCAGTTTGCAGTCCTCTAGCCTCAGTAGTTTTTAAGATCAGAGGGCGGACAGAAAAAGTGCGGACAGACAGGCAAATAGCCATCTCAATAGTTTTCTTTTACAGAAAACTAAAATCTGTGGCACTGTTTGCATTAAGTTATTACGTCAGCAGTTTTAGAGCCGAAGACGGAATAGGGTTTGGCATTCATATTTATAGTATTCGTTCAACGAACCGTTTACAAGGCGGTTATTTACTCTTCCATGGTCTATTCATAACCATCCCCAAATTATCGATTAATAAGGAATAACACGGTTGGATAATTGCCATCCCGAAACATTTTAACGTAATATCGTTTTATATCTTATCTCGTAAGTACTAACATATGTGTCTGAGCTTCTAAAGTGACAAGAAAAAAATTCTTCTGTAAGAGCTGATATAAGACATACAAGGAAGAACTTGTTTTTCTAAAGGACGCCATTTTAATGAAATCTACATAACTGAAAATGCATATAACTGAATATGCTTCTGCCGCAAATACATTGGCTGGGACCACAGATAAATGTTTGCAGGATCAGGCAGAACTTCATGTTTCGTGTTAATTCATCTGTGAATTATAAAAGAGCCAACTGGAATCCTGAATAGGGCTTTTAGTTTATGACATCTGTTTTGTGTTTCTTTAGGAAAATGACAAACGCAGTCACGACTGGGCTTCAAATTAATATTTTCCATTTCTGTTTCGTTTGAGATATCTTGTCGAAATAATTTTTCAATTGGTGATTCGATAAAGTTTGCAATGAAAAAAATAAACAGTGACACACCTAAAGTCATTTACAAATGGACCAGCCTTTTATCTTACTTTTCAACTTTATCCTTTATATCAAAACCTCTTCCCATTTCGCTCATCTCTCAATATGAATACCGAAAATTCCTATATTTTTATTACGTATTTTTAAAGGAAGTTATAGTTTCAATAAGAATTTGCGATTGTGATTCCTGTGTTCATGGTTAATACACCACGACTTTTATCGTCTATCGCATCTTTCCGTTAAAATAAGAAATCTCTCTACAGTATTCAGTCAACAACCAACTGAAAACCTCCTGATTCCTCAAGACACAGGAAGTAAGGAAATTATCTTACTCATTTTAAGATTCCCGTAAGTACAGGCCACTTTAACCTGCTCATTCTTACGACCTGGTGCCTTTGTAAATCAGTGTACTTTTATAAAAAACACAAAGTGCTCGAGAACTATTTTCAAAAAGTTTAGTATCATCTCCCTATTTCGCATTGCAGTCTTACTCCTTCCACCCCTACAATTTAGCAATGAATCTTCATATTTAAGATCTTAAATTAAACAGGGAAGGAACAAGGGATATGTAATGTTACGAATAAATATAATTTCTTTTCTCCCTGAAAAAAGGGAGAGATATCATTTGCCCTACCCAGTGGTCCTCATTGAAATATACGAAGGAAAGGAAAGTAGGCTCCGTCAATCAAAACATCAAAAGAAAGGCTTGATTGCACAGGGATAAAAGTTGACTTAATTTTCTGGCGATGAAGGAAAATTCAGTTCATCATGAAGGAAAAATGGGCTTTCGTTTGTGAGTGTTTTATTCTCCGTCGAAAAAAATTTAAACGTTGACTTCGCTTCTAATTGAAGAAGCAAAAACTTGTTATCTGAAGATTTTTTAATTTACTTGATAACTGATCAATTCATGGGTTATCAAGACTCGTGAAATGTTTCCTTTCATCTTTTTAGTTTTCTTACTAATGATATTCTGCATTCGTGATTTGATTGGGTTTCGGAAGTACTGCCAAATTTCGAGACCTAGCTTTCAGATGCGTTATATTTCGAAGGCCTCATGCAATATACATACACACACACACACACACACACATATATATATATATATATATATATATATATATATATATATATATATATATATATATATATATATATATAAAAGGTTAGTGTGTGTGTGTGTGTGTGTACAACATACAGTATGTGAGCGTGTCATTTTGTATAATTGGATATACTTTTACACTCTTTTTACCAAGCATTTTGAGATAAAGCCCCGCAGATGTTTAAACTTTTCAAGAGCCGCCCGCATACGGCCTTTCTTGCTGGTCAGCCGTGCAAATACTGACCAGAGCAACCATTGCTTAACTTCGCAGATTAGACGACGATCTGCGGTAAATCAAACGTTAAACTGTTATCGGCTTATCTTCTCTTTAACCGAAGTTCTTCCGTCTTGAAACTTGGAAATAATAATTCAGATTCATTTTATCTCTTTTCCATAACATGAGAGTCACGCAATTCAATTGAAAGGGAAGGAATGTTTTCGGAAAAAAATTCTGAGTGGTTCAAATGTAGTTAGAAGTGGTTGTTGTATCAGGTACCACCATGCTAGCGCAGGATGGCTCAGTGGATGCAAGGACTGTGATGTTCAAGAAGGCAATAAAGATCGTGCTATCACTATTTTGTATTTCATCAAATCAAAGGAGACATCTAAAATACTTCATGCTTGTTTTTTGTAAATATTTCCGAATTTTCAGTGGTCAAAAAATGATACACCTTCCGATAACAAACAGTCCCTTCATTGAGATGACAGATGAAACGTTAAATGTTTTTACACTTAGTTTCTCGATTTTTTGCGTCGAATCAGACTATTCGCATCTTGTAAGTAGTTCTATGCTTGAAAGGTGGGATGTCTCAACGAGATAAATTAATCTTTAATTGTCTGCTTGATTATACTTGCCTGATTTTTCTTTGAATTGCTGCTTACCTAAGTAGTATCAGAAGATGACAGCTATCTGATATAACAACTTTCTGAAGACAGGCCTGTCACACATGACTGTAAGAAGCTTAAGTAACTGAGGTATTACAACATCCTTTTTGTGTAAAATAATAGAACTTATAAAGTCTGATTACAAAAGAGAATGAGTGTTACAGCCAATTAATGACCAAGACAAAAAACTTCTAAAAACTGATAATGTTTAAAATCTGTCTGAATAAACGTTAACGGAAACTCACTTTAAAAGTGTTTAGAATATTTTTAGCGCTGATATGAATAATTCTCCAATATGTTTTCGCGAAGTTGTTGGAAGGCGCACCATCACGCATAAGCAAATGGAAATTGAGGAAGAACATTTAGAATGAAATGGGTCAGTTTTCCAGGAGAATTGGTAACATCAGTCAAACATGAGAAGGGGGTCTTTGTTGACTCTGCAAACTTACTTTGCAAGCATGGAAGGACACTTCTTGCTTTGGAGGAACTTTGTATTGCATCTTTCGGTTGTTGACAGTCTTCACAGTCGACAAAATAGTCTGTGTTTAAGTAAGAAGAATTTCAGGAACATTAAATTGACATGCTTTTTCGTATTTGTGTCGCCCAGAGTTTAGGATGTTAGACACACTGACTTGTTTTTTCATCATAGCAGGTAAGAAATCTCCTCACCAAGTGGACTGAAACCTTCCGTAGGGTTTACTACGACTTTTTTCTTATATTTTAAAACGCTTTTATTATATTTCAACACTTTCCAATACGCGTTTTGCAAGGTAACTCAAGAAATTATGATGGTTTACCATTCTTTCTAGTTGTTGATTCTAAAAATTGCTTTTATATGGGGCAAAATACTATGGGGGTTAAGTTTGAGATTTTACGGATATTAACAAAAAAACTCATCATTACTTGCGTTATTTGTTCACAAAATATTGATAAACAACAGTTCACTGATTACAATTAGCGAAATTTATGTTAAATCGTGTGCTTTTGTTGGGAATCTTGGCAAATTTATTGGGAGGCTTCTGAGTTGACTTTGACATCATAGGTTGCATGTCGTGGATTTACCCATACGCCAATTTTCCTCCAGTTAAGTGTTTTTCGTCAGTTTGTGAGATAGGATATCTTGTATCTTATACACAGTTCCACTCCTGGTCAAGGCCCTCATTTGTGTGAATGTATGATGATATATATTTGATGGAGTACTAATCACTCTCACCCGTGATTTTACTCTCTCTCTCTCTCTCTCTCTCTCTCTCTCTCTCTCTCTCTCTCTCTCTCTCTCTCTCTCTCTCTCTGTACAACGCATATGTGACCTACATCACTAACTAAATTGTAGGTATATAATTCACTACTGGGGCCGACAGAGCCAGAGTTGTTTTTTAAAGACGCGCACACATCGCTCCTTGTCTTGCCTAGTTCGAACGTCAAACAGGGATCATCTACTGTCTTATAAGTTGGGTGTGCTACCGCTTCGACTACAACAGATTGCCTGACAGATATTGATCTTGTCCACTCTGGATGAGGAGTACATCGACGTGAGAAATAAAATTTTGTGGCACAAGTGGCTATCTGTTTAATATCAATCTTTTACCGACTTGTCATGCTATTTTTATAAATTAGAATAAAACCCCGATTAATATGTTTCATTATGATGGCTTTCATATCTTCTAATGTTCTGTGAAAACGTACTATGTAGTTCACAGCTTAACGTCTGGCTACATCCGGCTATAATTGTTGGTAGTTTTTTTTTTGTCCTGAGTTCGTATCACAAAGGTATACTTTGGATATATTGTACTTAAACACGCACACACACACACACACACACACACACACACACATATATATATATATATATATATATATATATATATATATATATATATATATATATATATATATATATATATATATATATATATATATATATATATATATATATACATCTATTCCATATAACACTTGGGTTGGGAGCCAAGTGGGCTCAGGGGTACAAAACAAGACGACAGTCACTGCTACATTCTCATTCTAAGTGGTGAATCGAGAATGAACCCCTTGTCGAAAAAGCTTCCAGAATAGCTGCTTCATGTACCAAAATCCACCAGCAGTATATGGACCCATGAAGCACACACGCTTCGCCATTCAATGTAACTTGCTTTTACTGCTCTAAAAACCCTTCCTACCTAACAGCTCTTTCGCGCATTTATCCAGTGATTTCTATGCCTCCTCTTCCTCCTTCCTTACACTTCTGAGTTATACAGTCTTTTGAATAACCTATCGTCCTCCATTTTTTCCACATTACCAGACCATCTAAATACACTGCATCCTTTTAGCTACATTACGTTTTTATCACTTCTACAGAGTTTTAGAATGTTCACCTTTCAGTTCTTTTGCACCACGTATACTCCCCCAACATTTCATTTCAACAAAAAAGGAGAGCTGGGTCAAGAATACCTCATACTTTCCCACACTGGCTTCCACAGACGTCACAAGTCATATCCCAGTCTTTCGCATGCATCTTGCTCCCTGTGAGTTACCTCTTGCCTCATATTACAGTTATCCATTATGTTTTTAACTAATAAATATATCACGAACCAACTACTTCCACTCTTTCATCATCCATATTCAATTTCATTGTTCCATTCCCTGATTCCGGTCTACAATCTCAACTTTTCTCTTGCTCATGTTTACTCTCGGCTTTCTCCTACTGCATACAAGTTCAAACTCTTTCTCTGCTATTCTACACCAAGGTACCGTCGTCTGCAAAAGCGAAATATTCGACGCTCAACTCATGACTCATATCTTAGCCCACAACCTCACAACAATGTCTAATTTCTCTTCGACGTCTCCATCATCACTCTATCAATAAATACATTAAAAGGCCATAGAGATATAGTTCCCAGTGGCTTCAGAACCACTTTTACTTGAAGTAACTTATTGTTCTCCAATCCATATATTCGCACAAACTTCGTTTCCGGTAGACTGAACATTTAATGGCTATCAGCAGCTTATATTATTAACCATACATCATATACACCACCCACATTCCCTCCGGCAGATGTTTACAGTTTTGAAAAGTTAGAAAAGTTTATCGTATGAGGATAATTTGCTATGCGCTTTACAGGACGGATGAGCACTGAGCATTTTCAAGGCAATAAAAGATTCTATCCACTTACCAGATTGCCAAACGCTGTTGAATTGTTATTACGTTGATGACGCGTAGGAATGGTTTCATTAAAGGTGCTAAAATCATACAAAAAAAAAAAAAAAAAAAAGGAGTCGTTCAAAAATCTTAATCTTGATTAATGTAGGCCTAAAGGACATTTTGCAACACAATGTTGGGCTTTAAAGAGGCCTTCAGTAATATTAATAGTTCAAAGTGAGACGTGTCATTACAGAGACTTGGCTTTAAAATGGCCTCATTCGTTATACGATGAAGTTCCCTCTGAAATTGTACGTTATATTATACTGTATATCATTCCTCTGTACTCTTAAAATATCTTACATCTCCAATGTAAATATTTTTCGATTTATTTCACTGACATTCCATTTAGGCCTCAGAGACTGTGGTAAAATTCTCTACAAAGCACGTAAAATTCAAAGAAATATCCTGAATTATTGACATCATAGTTTTTGTAATGATTATTACTCACTCTGTAGATCATAAGAATAATTTTTAAAATATTTAGAAATAAAAAAAAGTAGTTTCAATCAAAAAGAGGCACACGGGAGAGATGTAAGCCTTTTAAATGAAATTGTGCGATACAACGTTATTGAATTACGTGCTTATTACAACAAAGCCTCGTATTATGGGGACTCGCTGAAAAGCTCATTGTAAATATCGCAGACAACACTGTGCTGTTTCGCAGTTAATCTGGCAACAGAGCAGCGCTGGGTCTTTGATGTCATTATCACACGGGGTCAACGTAATCACTGACGTCAGAGATGGAACACTTGGGGATTAAGAGCATCCCTGAGCAAGATACGACCTTACCTCAGATCTGATCTACGCTACTTATGAAATTACTGGATGTCCAGAAGACATACATACAGACACGACAATATTTGTTCACTTAAGATCCTGAGTGCATGGAATGTAGCAGTTTCGGAGAGCAAAAATTTGATTTATTGTGCTAGATAAATCTACTGAAGTGAGCGTCGTGGCTGAGCGATATAACGCTGGGCTACCGTTTGCTGGGCCCGTGGGTCGCTCTATACCTGCCGCCTACCAGTCCACCCAGCTGTGGGTAGGTACAAGCGTTAGCTGGGATTAAAAAAAAAAGAAAAAAAAAAAAGAAGGGTTTGTGTGGAAACCAACCTCTTATCTAGACAAGAAACGGAAGGCTTTATACACGTCTGGCGCCACTCCCTTCCAAGAGGAACAAGAGTATGATATATATATATATATATATATATATATATATATATATATATATATATATATATATATATATATATATATATATATATACATACATACATACACACACTTATATATATATAATACACACACACACACACACACACACACACACACATATATATATATATATATATATATATATATATATATATATATATACATACATATATATGTTAAGCTACGAGTTTCGTTCAATATCCAACTTATTCTACCTCGGGAATAACATATACCCAAGAGGGAATTAAAGTTTGAAAGCTCTCTATCACCAAGGGGATACGAACTCCCAACTGGTTGGGAAACAGCGACGTCTAGTGACGTTTTTCCACCACTGAGCTATTAAAAAAGATGAAAGATAATACCGACATTGTTTTACATATTCCTGTCGAATGTAAGTTTTAATACTTAGAATCAGTATCAACCCACCTCCACAGTGATAGCTGATTAGTATGTTTGTCACATATCTAGTAACGAATTTTTGTCATATAGACCGTGACATTTTTCGTTATTCATAAATGTTATGCTTCAATTGTCGTTTGATGTCTAATTCAATCTACCACGGGAGTAACGTACACCCTACGGGGAATTATAATTGATAAGCGTTTCGTTACAGCTGGCATTTAACAGACAGCTGCATAAACATTTTAAAAATTCGGACGTTATATATCCAGCGAATATTTCAAACAGCATTTTTTTCTTAGGATTAAAATGACCGAGTGTGAACTAAACAGGATGTTGGCTCACCCAGTTTCTGAATACCGTGAGTGAAATTAGCAGGGTCGAAAATCCCTCCACAAACGGCTGATTTTCTTATCTCAAAACTTTTGCAGCCACTCTCGCATCACCCCGCCCATAAAGATACCGGGCAGTCACAAAATCATTACGCGTCTTTGTTTCGCCAACTTTTACTACCCAGAGAAGTTGCTTCCCAGTCTACATGTTCCGACTCGCTCTTCACCTCTTCTGTAAAAACTTTAAATAGCACTGCATAACTTATTACCCACATTACATTCTCAGCACCCTCAACATTGCCTCTCTATAAATTCTGCCATAATCTCATTTTAGGTCTATGGATACCAAATACAGGTTTTGTTCGCGATAGTTTCATAATTCTTACATTAGCGTTTTATAACAAAACATGATTCACAAACCGCCTTCCTTGTCTAAATTTGTGTTGCTTTTCTCCTCCTCTCAAGACCTTGGGTCTTCTGCTTTACTTTTCTCGGTCAAAATCCTGCTATTCACTTTTCTTGGTATGGTAAGTTATGTCGCTATGATCCTTACTGTAGTCTCTGTTACTTTCATCTTTATGCGTCTCTGTTCCTTCAGCTAATAGATTAGGAAATTTCCCTTATCCAAGCTTACCTTACAATTCAGAGACAACTACTCCATCACACCATCCCACCTTATCACAGTATTTCAATTTTAAGCTCATCGTTTCCTGCGTCTTTCTGTTCTTTAGCCTCTTAACTGCACTTCTAACAAACTTAAAAGACATTTCTATGAGCATTCTTAATCTTTTACTAATCCCTGTCACCGTTGTGTCATTAAACTCTGCCTCTTGTCTATCCTCTATATTCAGCAAATCTCAAAATACTCACTCCATCGACTGCATTCAATTGAGACACCAGCTTTCTATCAGGCGCTTTTATTCTGAGATCCGTTTGTTAATTCACCTTTTTCTCTGCATTTAATATATATAAAACGCATACTACTTTTGTTGTATAATAGTAACTATTTCTGAGACGCAGCTAGCTTTTGGTAACCACATTTGCACATACACATGTTCTCTTTTAATGACCCGTATAAAGTTAGTTTTCTTGCAATGATACTTATTTTGGTGCCATTTCAAATATGAACACTGTGAATTTATTGCAACATGTTGAAAAACAAGTTGCAAAAATAAAAGGTCAAGTGTCTGGTTGAAGTCAGCCGAAAGGAAAAATCTTCATACGTCAGAGTAAAATAATATTCACGAAAAACAAAGAGCTAGGGACACATGAATATTTTCTGCCGCGTAAAACTATTATAATTATGCGGTTTAATAGCAATTGTTTATTAAAGTTTAAGGACAAAGCTGAACAACTTTTTCAGACTCTCTTTCAGGACCCTGCGTAGTGATGCATCACTTTGTCTGCTCCGTGTAAAGTTAGTACTTAGCTGAGATACCTAACTTGTGTTAATGTGAAGTAAATTAATTGTAATTTGACGCAGTACTTTAGAAATATAAATATATATAAAAAATGAAAGGTCAAAGGAACAAGAAGTTAGCCACAAACAAATACCCCTGTACTCTGCCATGAAAATTATTCGTCCTTCACCCAAAAAATAGGAGAGCGATGTGTTTTTGCAACATGCAAACCAACGATTAACTTCCTTTCCAATGACATATGGCGTGTTGCTGTTTATTGTACCTGTCACTGTGCAGTAAAGCACATTACCGCCATTTTCCATGGTATGGTACACTATTTGCATATAATAAAAGTAGGTTCATTTATTATATAGGTAATTTACTTCATTTTCATCGTAGTGCCAAGAAAACGGATAACTTTTACGCTTGATTAATTAGGTACTTACATTAATTATTACCGAGGGAGCAATTATCTTCAATAAGAAATGGCCATAAACTACTTAAAACACTTGACGTGTTGTATTAATCATAATTCAGGCTGAAAATGATTAAAATATTCGCATCATTTTTGACAGTCCTGTTACGGTAGCATAAATAAACAATAAAAATTTCTTAACTGCAGTGAATCTAATAAGCAGATAAAATAACTCTAGGTCTCACCTGTACACGAATAACCTTACTAGGTAGTACTGTTTCTGTATTTGATCGCTTTCAAACGATATAAAATTTCCTCTAGCGCGATTTGGTATTTTTACTCTTGTAGAATTTACGCAACATTCTTTTATATCTCCACATCTTTATCAGCAAACCGTCAAACGGTGATTTTTCTGCTTGCAATTTTTTGAACACCGTGTCCTTATTGTTAACCACCAGTGGGACGTTTACCACAGGCTGAGAAACTCCAAAGCCCTTTGATGGCCGACTCAGTTGAGCTTCAGACTGTCACTCGATGGGCCGGAGTTCAATTCCCGCGGCCGGCTGATGAAGAGTTAGAGGAATTTATTTCTGGTGATAGAAATTCATTTCTCGCTATAATGTGGTTCGGATTCCACAATAAGCTGTAGGTCCCGTTGCTAAGTAACCAATTGGTTCTTAGCCACGTAAAATAGGTCTAATCCTTCGGGCCAGCCGTAGGAGAGCTGTTAATCAGCTCAGTGGTCTGGTAAAACTAAGGTATACTTAACTTTGAGAAACTCCAGGACTAGGTTGTGTATGAAGTCTCAGTGAGAGAGGGATTCCTTGGAATGGGTGACTAAAATAATGTGTCCTTTTTTGTGAAGGAATATGGGATAGATAAAATCGTAAAAACTGTGCGATTATGGCTTGTTAAACATACCATGGAAGCTATTAAGACGGCTCGATTGGATGAGACTGATACAAGACATCTTTTCAGGGAAAGCAGAGCACTTGCTTAGAAATCAAAGATGTTGCTTAGACAAAATGCCATGGGAAAAGTTTAGAATTTGGATGCTGGACGCATGCGTTTAGAGAAATATTACGTGGGTATAGAGTATAGATTATAGTATAGAGGGCCTGTGGTGAAGATATAGGTTTTCAGGAGTCTAGGAATGTGTAGACTGGAGAGTGAATTATACAGCAGTATAGAAGACCTGTGGTGTAGATATAAGTTTTCAGGAACCTAGAAATGTGTAGACTGGAGAGTGATTGGTTTAAGGCAAAGGTGATTTCCAGGCAGCGGTCTGTCTTTAAGAGTTGTTATTAGTTCCGCAAGTGGAGTTCTGAAGCCGTTACTTCATTCTGTTTTCAATGGTAAATTTTATTGTGTTAATTAAGGGCCAATTAACTTAAATAACTCAAGTGATCAATTCCTCTATAGTGCTAAGGCTCATGTGAGAGAAATTATTTTGTGCTAGATCGCTAATCCTGGCTTTTCTCCCAGGAGTCATCCATTACGGATTTCAAAATGAGTGAGTTAAGAAGGCTACTGGGTCCCTAAGAATGATAAATAAAAAATGTGGGACAAGGCAAATGTAAGAGGGGGTGGTTAGCCATACTTGCTTAATGGAAGCGAAATCTGGGCTGCTGAATAAAAATAGAAAGGTCTGGAAGGTGTGGTTAGCCATACTTGCTTAATGGAAGCGAAATCTGGGCTGCTGAATAAAAATGGAAAGGTCTGGAAGGTGTGGTTAGCCATACTTGCTTAATGGAAGCGAAATCTGGGCTGCTGAATAAAAATGGAAAGGTCTGGAAGGTGTTAATAAGGTAGTTTATACGAGATGCTGATGAAGGCCTCCCTTTCTTTATTAGACAGGGGTATGCAATAATTTTTGGTATCCCAGATCGAGTGGGTTTGGTTTCCGCCACTTCATTAACTGGTTACAAATAAAATAAGTCTTTGCGTGTGTATGTTTCTATACTGTTATGTGCATTTATGGTGATTTAATGGCAGTAAAGGAAAAAGAAGAATCACAATAAAATTTATATAAACGGTAAAAAAATAAAACAAAAATGATTCTCTCTGTTCCTCATATAAAAAGGCCACTGCAATAGTTCTAAGGCAGTATCGAAATGCATGGTGCAAGCATGCAACCCGATAATCAGATAGAGAGAAGTCAATTACTAAGGTAAGCTCATTAACCCGGTGTTCAATGAAGCGCAACAAATTATATCTACTCCTAATTGCACTGTACGCTGTTCATTTGCATAAAGATGTGATCGCTTTTTCACCTCTCGCCTCCAAATGGCTGTAATTTGGGCAAGTTTTGTTTTTATGTTTTTGTTCAGTGTTTTCTTTCCAGAATTTATGCAAAATTTATTCTTATATATTTTGTAATTTATCCAGTAAATATGCCGTCTTTGAGAGTAATTACAACGCAACCGTGGCGTCTAAGTTATTTCAGAAGCCTTTTAATTTAGGTATAAGGTCTACTGTGCTTGTTTAAAAATGCACAGCCTCTCAAATACAGGTATATTCACATTTGGAAAAGAACCTATAGTGACTGAGGCTGGCTATTAGAATAAATAAACAGGAATTTTTTCAGGAGGAAGGCGTTATACAATAAAAGAAAGATTTTTGTGAAAGAAGCAAGACCTACTGTATATTACGTAAAACTCATAGGGAGAATAAAAATATGCGCAAAACTTACATGGTTAAAGTACGTGAATGAAAAGCACATGTGATTACGTGTCCCTTATTTCATTACAGATTCGAAAGGCACGAAATAAGTGGTTATGTTGTCAACTACATGCACGCACTGGAGACAAAATTGAGAACGTTCTTTTTATTTCTCAAAACAATGATTTATATCAGGCCTAGATGTAAACATGTCTGGAAAATGATCAGAAACTGAACATTCCGAATATATTTGGAAATGCATCTGGTAGGAATATAAAAAAAAATTCGTAGAAATTAAATTTAGCTATCGACATTTTTTTTTTTTTACTCTGTTTTCTTGTTTTCTGATTTTACATTACATATTTGTTTACAAAAGCACTTGGGGAATGCCTCATCCACTCTAGGGAAATATGCCACGCCATCGAAATTCACCTTCCTTTCTGAAATCTTAGCGGAACAAGAACACTACACTTGTTCAGCCTTGATCCAGAAAAGGTGGCAGAGTGAGAGAAATAGAGTCAAACTGAAAGCAGAAGCGAGAAAAAATCATTCGTTTCCATTTTCATTCGTCATCGGAAAAATGTCAACCCACACTTTCATGGATGTTTGTTGTCTGACCGACGTGTCTGTTTTTATTCAGACTAACATCACAGTGTTGTTATCGGACAAAGAAAAGGCAGTTTGAAAACTAGGTCCATTCGCATAAAAATGAAAGGCAACGAAAACAAGAAAATGATTTCCTGTTACGGTAAGAGAGAGAGAGAGAGAGAGAGAGAGAGAGAGAGAGAGAGAGAGAGAGAAGGGGGGGGGGGGGCGGCTGGTGCACTGTGTTTGATTCTAAATTATGTATCCGATTCTCTCAGCAGTGCTCTCAGAACATACGAGAATTCATTAGAAGGTGGCAATCGTTCTTCATACTTAACAGAGTAGCTAGCGGTCAAGTCAGTTTTAAAGAACATACTCAAGCAGTTGTGCATTCTCCTGTAGTTACTGACATGCAGTCACACAATGCACGCAAGCTGACATAATTACGACTGTTTAGTAATTATACAAATACCTGGCCGTGTTTAAATAAACATTAAGCAGCATAATGTATGTTCATACGAATTTATATATGTTTCATTTGAGAAATTAGTAATTTCCTTATTTTCAGCAAATTTTCTACCACAGAGCGACCACTTTCATGCGGCTAGAACTTCCCGCAAGTCACTAACACCATCGTCACCAGTACTTCACGTCACGTTTTTATACGTCATCAGTCACCTATATCTAGCTATGAACATTGGATTTTCTGAATAAAAAATAAGTGTAACGTACAGTAAACTCTGTCTGACTGTCAACCATATTGAAATATGAAATTTAAAATGATGATATGAGAGGGATTTTCTTAAATTTTTCATTACTAACGAATTGTCTCTTACTAAAGCTTCTGATTAATTTTTTCCGGAAACACTTGGCTCTCATCATTAAGTATAAGTGTTAGTCAGTTATTCAAAATACAAAATTAGGTTTTAAAAGATTATTTCATCGATAACCTGCTGATGAGCTATTTGAGTGCTGGCAATGCTGATATAAAGATGGCAAAAGTTGTTGCGTCAAATATCTATTATTCACAGTGATATGCCCGTTTCCTTCAACAATTTATCATATTGATTCAGTATGTAATTGTAATTCCATTTTTCTTTACATTGACATTTAAGAAATGTAACCTAAAAACTGAATCGCACAATTTTTTTTTTATTTTTTTTTTTAATCGATAGGATATAAATTCGTTGACATTTGCACCAGTCCAGTTTTAAGTGGACATCGATTTAATGCTAAATTTCTGATCCTCCCAACACCTTTTCACCTTCAAGATTGCTTCGCAGATTTAATCTAGAATGAATCTGGCTTATCTCGATATGAATCTTACCTGAACCACTTAGGCTAATGAAACTATCAGTCCGATAAACATCTAAGAAATCGTTCCTGCTTAGAATTTTTTTACACCGAACCTGTTCATCTAGTTCATGTAAAAAGCGATTCATATCAAAGTTAAAAGGAATCACATTCACAATTTAATCAGCTTACCTAAACTATGCCATCTCAAGTTAACACTCTAAACAAAAATTCCTTACCACTGGTGTACCTTTTAATTGTTAAGTCGCGAAAAGTTGCTCTGACCTTCGAGAAGCCAACATTTCCAACGCAACGTTTCTATGGCTTTTGTGTACCTTCACGACGCCCCCAGTGTTTTATACATGAAGGCCGTGATTTCTTTTAACTGCAGCAGTTTCTTTCTTTTCGTGTGTTGGGTCGTTTCCAGTTCGAGGGAAGATTTTCTGGGACATCCTTTCCCCCGGAGTTCATCCCGTATTCTGGGAAAGAAAAGTTAGCGATTCAAAAGAAAATATAAATGAAGGTGAGTAGGCATGAGAAATCGTTCTTGAATTGTTTTACCGTTGGTTGGAATTCAGAACGAATTTTTCATGGGTATTATTAGTTCCAAGTCAAAAGAATGTACAGTATCTTTGTCTATTTCTTCATCGAGCAGTACAGGAAAGTAATTATGCATCAGACGCTGCAACGGTTTATGCGATAAATTTATTGTTGGGGGAACTTTTGATGGAATGTATATTCATATAATTCTATATGCATTTCTCCATGTTTCAGGGATGTTATCAACAAAGAAGGAGAGGGAGGGAGAAGGTTGGGGAGAAACTGGGAGGAAGGGGGAGGAAGGGAGAGGAAGAGGTAGGGTAGGGGGTTAAGAAGGGTAGGGACGAGGGGGGGAGGGGAGTGTGAACCAAGACGATTGAAGATGGAATCTAACCTTTCCTCAAACCAATCATTTTTTCTCTCTCCAGTATTAGAGTGCTTCAAATTTTAGTTGAACACCTTTTCTTCACTCGAAAAACTTAATTTTTTTTCTCTCTCAATTTTACCTTGTCCTTTCATCTCGTATTATTCATCCTATTGTCGAAACCGCTACATTAGCTTTACTGATTGCATTATATTATTATTAGTATGCGTTTAAATATTTATATTTAAAGTTTCCAATTTTTTTTATAAATGTTTTCCTGATATTCTTGGCTTATTTCTTTGATAGTGATTTCATAATAACGTTCAGTTCAAAAGGGAACCAAGTTTTGTACGGAACCAGAAAATTACAACAATTCAGTATTCACAATGAACTTAATTTTCTCGATTCCTCTATTTTTTTTTTTTATTGAGGATAGATTTTTGGAGCTCTGGCTCTCTCGGATGATGTTTCGACATCTAAAAGATGTTTCTTGGTCATATCTTCTGTATCATACTAAATCATGTCTCCAAACTTCAGACTTGTCAGGTTTAATATTCATTCTCTCACAGACTTGAACGATTAGTTGTTTCTAATAATCTAACGAGCATTACTGTAAAACGACTTAATTCTAAACATTTTATCACATGTTTTGTTCTTCGGAAAGAACGCACTAAGCTTAATCACGTGACATAAAGTATGATTTTATTGCGCGTCATATCTGCAATTTCATTCAGCTCTTTAAATGGTCTGACATGGATTTCCTTTTCCCTGATTATGTCTGTAAAGAAGAAAAACTTCTCACTTTGTCATTTCAAAAGTCAGGAAATCGATTTATCGCTTCGAAAGTTCTTACATATCACTGGTTACCACTGTCGAAAACACAAGTGTTTGCTAAAACAATCGTTTATGTTTGAAATGTTTTGTTCACACACACATATATATATATATATATATATATATATATATATATATATATATATATATATATATATATATATATATATATATATATATATATATATATTGTCGATTTAACACCCCTTTACACTATCCAGCTAGTACTTTTTCTTCCTCCCTCTTTTCCTTCATTCGCGTTCATTTTCCATAAAGAATTCTGTCATGGAGCTGAGATCATTATCTTATGGCATTTTATTTCGAAGAGGTCTCGAACTCTGTTACTAAAGCATAAGCCCTGTTTTCTCTCAATCTTACCACTGCGCTGACCGTTCCTGCTCCTCTGACAACGTAAGGAGAGTGGTGAGAGAAGAATTTTCCTCGTACTAACATCCTATCAATTCTATCGACCCTTTTACAGAAAATACAGTGTTCCTAATTCTCCTTTCTTAAACTTCCCTAAACCTATATCCTATTTAGTCTTTTCTCAAAGATCTGTAATGTTAGAGAGTCCTTTAACGTTAGTAATGCATCTTGCCTGTGTCATATACCCGCGTGATATCTTAAGAATCGTGTGGATGAATTGGCGGCTGTTGCACCATCTTTTGTGTTTCATCTTGCACGTACTCTTCCTATTCAGAACATGAGCTAGCTCTGTTCATTCAAAGGAAATGTGACCAGTCGAATCCTTTTACTTCTACTGTTGGTAAAGTTCTGCTAACTTTACTCACCTTTCTTAAACACCTCGCATCCAATTTTTATCTTTTGGGTCACCAGGAAAGCTTTCGCCTACAGGAGACTCGTTTTTATCTCATCTTCTTTGGAGGAGTTTGAAAATTCTTTGGCAGTTGCTCTTGAATTCTTTAAGGCACTTGAGAATGTCTGCCACAAGGCTATCTTAATTGAACTTTCTGTTTATCGTTGTAATTCTCCTTGCATACATATTTTTAACTGTATACTAGACTGTATCCTACTTGATGTGTTATTGGCACAACATATCTCCCTCCCCTATCTCTAGGCTAGTATTTTTCTGTTCTGGGAATGTTCCTCCCATGTTGGGACCTTGTCCTTTCTCTCCTTTCTCAGCAAGACTGACTGAAAGGCAATTTGTTTATCTATGACTTTATTCTTATTTTCTTCTCTCAACATCCTTTCTAAAGGTGCCTTGTGTCTTTTTCCTGTAGGTGGCATTTCCGTTACTGTTCAACTGAGCTAAAGGAGAGTCCTTCGTTCTCCTGGGTAGCCTCATAAGATTCACCATTCCACTTATTCTGACCTTCATTCTTTAGAAATCTGTATTCATCGAATTACACGGCTGATGAAAGCTTTTATCACTCCTCAACCATATAACTTTCCATCCTTCACGAGGTAGATCTGCCGTCTCCACAGCGTTGACACCCAAACTTTTCCCTTCCTCCTTTTCTAGATTTTTTTCAGGTCTAGGTTTTCTAACTTATATGCTTCGTTCTCAGTCTGTTAATGAGAGCATTCCATTCAAAGCCAAAAAGAGTTTTGGGTATCGTAGGATACACGACAATTTATCTTTCCCTTGATTTCTCGTAAGAAGATTTTCAGGATCCATAAAATTTAACAAGGGCAGCTAGAATGGACGCAAAGCTGACAATTTCAAAAATCGGCTTAACGTGTTTCATATGTAAACTCATGACATTGTATGAGGATTTTTCTGTTAAACAAAATCATGCAATACGAAAGCTTCAATAAAAGGGAAAAATGAACAGCTTAAAAATCAAGTAACAACTAGTACAAATACACATATTTTGATGCAGCAATTAAGCAGGCTACATTTTGCACACTTTCAGAAAATCCTCAGTCAGGGCGCCTTTCATAAATTTACCCTAAAAATGTCTCTTGTTTCCTTGTCCTCTCGACGCTGTCACTCAATTTCATCATCTATAAGAGACCTAGCAAGAGCCTCTTGATATCTGAACTCTCACATAGTTTGTGCCTAAAAATGTCTCTTGTTTCCTTGTCCTCTCGACGCTGTCACTCAATTTCATCATCTATAAGAGACCTAGCAAGAGCCTCTTGATATCTGAACTCTCACATAGTTTGTGCTTATTGAGGGGTAACATTTGCCCCTTACTGGAATATTCAATTCATGATATTTTAGCTTATAGTGACCTGTACTCAAATAAACCGGAATATAAGAGTTTGTTTTCAAGTTACTGATAGAAGAGAATCATTCTTTCAGGGAATCCTCAAATAAAGTAAAGTAAATGTTAAATTAATTAAGGAACCTTTTCTCATGTTTGCTTTTAGCTCACCTTCAATGTTAGAATTCATATACGCAAATTCAAAGTCTATATTTTTTTAGAATAAATGGCACAGATTCTTCGTTCGCCTACTGAATTATTATTACGAATATTATTAACGTTGTATTGCATGCAAAGGTTGCTGAGAATTCGGATCACTAAGACTTCGATATTGCACTAAATGAATGAAACTGAACTCTTGCCCCAAATGGAATAATGAAGCAATGTTATGGGCAAGGGATAATTAATAGAAAGGGTTTGAATGGAATATCATAGTGTTAAAGTCAGGTAAAAAGAACTTATGTATTCACGATACCTACAGTAAATGTAAACTGTCTTGATCAGCATAAAAATTTTATGCTTGATTTCTTCCCCGTAGGGAGTCAGTGCCATCAGTGCAGCTCACGTGGTGCACCGTAAGCATTGCTGAAGGGTGTTTGCAACGTCCTTCGGCCCCTAGCAGCACACACCTTTTAGCCTTACTATACTTCCATTCTGTCTTCCAATCTTCAGTCTTGCTGTCCATCATCACTAACAGTTCCACATTTAAATCCTCGTATTTCCTCTTCTTTGTTTTCTGAATCTCTTTCTCTTGTTGTCCAGCCTCTCCAACTCTCTCTTTTTACTGTCATAGGGTTGAATGGCCGAAATCGTTTACTAATACGAAAATCAAGCATGCTTTTTGCCATACGCTTATTTTATGATTTACCATTTTCTTTTTCATAAACGTATCTAAAGCAGAAATTCCACCATTTAAATGAAATGACAATTGATCTAAAGCACAAATCATAATCCCGGTATTTCCTGGTACCCTTTCGGTAATCCTCCTTTAGGAAAAAATCCCGATAGAAGCCCGTGGTTCCTGCAAAACTGTCAGTAATCTTAATGGGTACTCTTGATCCGTCGAGGATTCATCACTGTCTTTTAAAAAGTTACTTCCTCATTCTCTGTGAGCCGAATGTGAATGCTTTTTTTTTTGTTATTTTTTTTGTCCTAAACGGCTACTTGCGTGTTCATGCTTTTTAGTTTTCTGTAAAAGAAAACTATCGTGCCGGCTTTGTCTGTCCGTCCGCACTTTTTCTATCCGCCTTCAGATCTTAAAAACTACTGAGACTAGAGGGCTGAAAATTTGTATGTTGATCATCCACCCTCCAATCATCAGACATACCAAATTGCAGCCCTCTGGCCTCAGTAGATTTTATTTTATTTAAGGTTAAAGTTTCCCATAATCGTGTTACTGGCAACGATATAGGATAGGCCACCACCGGGCTTTGGTTAAAGTTTCATGGGCAGCGGCTCATACAGCATTGTACCGAGACCACCGAAAGATAGATCTATTGTCGGCGGCCTTGATTATACGCTGTAGCGGCTGTGCAGAAAACTCGATTGCGCCGAATAAACTTCATCGCATATTTTATTTGTTTTTGCGGATGTAACTGGCCCTTTGAAATAAAACAGGCAATTCGTACTTTTATTCCGTCATTTAGCTTACACGCTATTAAATCGCCAAAAATCTTTCTACGGCACCGTTTGACATATTTATAGTCATTCACAATATCTGATAGATATTCCTTATTCGTTGTTTTTTTTTTTTTTACATTACAAAATGAAATTAGATACTGCACTTATTATTCTTCAACCAATAAACCATGCAAAGTCACTACAGCATAAAATATTCATAATCAGATAATTTACATTCCTGAGATATATTGAGGCAAACTTCATTTTTTAATAGTGATTTCTTATTTTCTGCAGCTGTAATATATTTGATTATTCGTTTACTCTTAACTCTTTTCGTATTAAACTTGGCCTCTTCCTCCTTATGTTCATTTTGAATTCCATAGAAGTGTATCTGATAAATAAAGTGCTTTTTGGACATGTCTCTAAGAACATAGGCATAATGATGTGATAATAGTAATAATGATTAAGATGTTCTTAATAATCGCTCATTTTCCCTTGACTTAGACAATATGAAATTTACTCCCAAATGAAACGGATGTCATCCAGGTTAGGAAAGAACTTTGTCCAACTAATTTTTCATAAGATACTTTCGAAATTCTCTTGAATATCTAATATATTTTTGGAATATATTCTAAACTCGTAGGTCTTTTTGTTTATTGATTTAAATATATTTTGAAACGTTTTATATGCCTTGCGTTTGCGCGGTAGTATTTTGCGATACCCCTAAACTTGTGGCCATCTGTAAAGAAATATTGTACTGTGGAGAAAAAGTTAGTGAAGCTCATTTCTTCTAACCTTGTTAGACCACCTTCATTTTTAAGGAAAACAGAAAAAAAATAGAAAAACCTCGTAAGCTTTTTATAAGTTACAAAGATATGAAATACTGATATGATGGCTTCATTTGGAAGAATGTATTTTTAGCCTTGGGAATTTTAGTCCTACTAATCTCCTTTAGTGAGTTTACTTCTTTTACCTTTCTGCGGCTGGTTAAAAGCAAAAAACAACAACAAAATTGATAACAAAGCACTTTAATTCATTACACACATGTTGTTTCTGTAAAGGGCGTTCTACATTATAGACGAAATTTAATGGCAAACATACCTTGAAAATAAAAACATTATTATTATGAAGTTAGGCATGACTGGGAGGCAGACTCTGATCAACGATTTCGAAAACTAGGGATGCTATTCCTTGAGGGCACTCTTATTAGGGAATGGTCCTCCTCGGAATCTGCTTCCCTAGAGAGATGCAGTTATCCTGCTAGGCTAGGGAATTGAGCCTGAGGAGAGCCTTAACCGCAAGGGTTGAGGGGGGGGGGGCGGCCCAAGGCACCCCAAGGAAGCTCTCTCTTGAGGGCAGCCTTGTAAAGGAAAGGTCCTCCTCGGAGGATGCTTCCCTGGACGGATGCAGGTTTCCTGCCAAGCCAGAGAATCAGCCCTGGGGAGGGCCTGAACCACAAAGATGAGGGGCCCCAAGGTGCCATAGGGAAGCTATCTCTTAAGGGCACCCTTACCAGGGAACAGTCCTCCTCGGAGTCTGCTTCCTTAGAGGGAGACAGGTTTCCTTCCAGGGCAAGGAATTGAGTCTTGGAAGGGCCTAAACCAAAAGGGTGAGTGTCCCCAAGGCACCCTAAAGAAGCTATCCCTCGCCATGATTGGTTCTCCACAGTTTGCTTCCCTAGAGGGAGGAAGGTTTCCTGCTAAGCCAGGGAAGCAGGCATGGGGAGGGCCTGAGCAACAAGGGTGACAGTGTGGAAGCAATTTCTTGAGGGTACCCTTACCAGGGAATGGTCCTCCTTGGAAGCTTCTTCCCTAGAGAGGCAGGTTTTTTTTCCAGGGAATGGGGCCTGGGGAAGGCCTGAACTTTATGGGTGAGCCCCAGACAAGCCATCCCGGGAGGGCACTCTTACCAGAAAATGTTCCCTTTGGAAGCCATTTCTCTGGAGGGAGGTATGTTTCCTGCCTGGCCAGGGAAACAGTCCTTAGAAGGGACAGAGCCGCAAAGGTGAGGGGCACAGAGGTGCTCTAGGGACACCAGCCCATGAGGGCACCCTGCCAGATAATGTATACTGCCAGGCCAGGGAAGCAGGCAAGAAAAGGGGCTAAACTACAAAGGTGAAGGGCTCCAAGGCACCTTAGAAAACTATCCTGTGAGGGCACTTTGCATGGAAATGATCCTCCACAGAGTTTGCTTCCCTAGAGGGAGGCAGGAGTTATGCCAGGCCAGGGAAGCGGCCCTTGGGAAGTCCTGCGCCACAATAGTAAGGGGCCTTAGGCTAGCCATCCCTTGAGGCCACCCTTGCCTGGTAATGGTCCTCCTCGGAGGCTACCTCCCTTGAGGAAGGTAGGTTTCCTGCCAGGACAGGGAAACGGTCCTGGTAAGGTTCTGCACCACAAGGATGAGGGGCTCTAGGGAAGCTTTCCATTATGGTTACCCTTGCCAAAGAATGGTCCTCCTCAGAGACTGCTTCCTTAGAGGGAGGTAGCTTTCCTTCCAGTCCATGGATGCAGACATGGGGAGGGACTGAAAAACCAGGATGAGAGGCCTCAAGAAACCTTAGTGAAGCCATGCTTTGAGGGCGCCCTTGCTAGGTAGTTTTCTTCCTAAGAGGCTGTTTCCCTGGAGGGAGGAAGACTTCCTTCCAGGATAGGAAAATGGGCTGAGAAGGGCCTGAACTACGAGGATAATGGTGCAGAAAGGCACCCCTATGGAAGCTATTCCATAAGGGCATCCTTGCCTTGGGACAGACTTCCTTGGAGTCTGCTTCCCTAGAAGGAGGCAGGTTTCCTGCCAGGCTGGGGAAGCAGGCCAGGGGAGGAGGGCCTGAACCACAAAGTTGAGGGAATCTAAAGAAGCCATCCCTTGATGGGACCTTTGCCTGAGAATGGTTCTGCTTGGAGGCTGCCTCCCTGAAAGAAAGAAGGTTTCCTGTTAGGACAGGTGAAACTGGCCTGGTAAGCTCCTGAACAACAAGGGAGGCTGTTTCCTTGGAGGGAGGTAGGCTTCCTTCCAATCCAAGCAGCTGGCCCAGAGAAGGCCTGATCAACCAGAGTTAGGGTCCCCAAGACACCCTGGGGGAAGTTATTTCTTGAGGGCACCCTTGCCAGGGAATGGTCCTCCTCAGTTGCTGCTTCCCTTGAGGGAGGTAGATTTCTGGCCTGGCCAGGGGGGTGGGCCCGAGAATGGCCTGAACAACAAGCTTGAGGGACACCAAAGCACCCCAGGGATGCCATCCCTTGAGGGCCCTTGCCCGGGAATTTTCCCCCTCAGGGACTGTTTCCCTTAAGGGAGGTAGGTTTCCTGCCAGGCCAGGGAAACAGGCCTGGGATTGGTCTGAATCACACACTCTTAACAATAAGTTTCAATAAAAGAAAATTTGGCAGGAGTATCTGTATTACAATCGAAAAGTCTTGAAATATTTTGCTTGTTTCAGAACCCTGATCTCAAGTCGAAGTCAGTCCCTTACAGATCACGAAAAGAGCCTAAATATAGTAAAAAAAAAATATATTAAACCCTTCTTTTCAGGAACGGAATCTGTGCCGATACGTTCACGATGACACATGTTAAATTAAAATTGTATTTTGAAAGAATATCATTCTTTCTCTGAGCTTTCATTCCTGTGTACCCGATTCCCTGACTTGCAAACCATCGTGCGTTTAGAATTCAGTAAGGGAAAAGTTCACGTCTGAAATGGAAAATTTTGGAAAAGAGAAGTGGGAACGCATATGCGTTCGAAGTCTTTCATTTCGGTAGCACTCAAAGTGATTTTTCATGACTGTGTCGACCCCACCACGTTTCTTGTCCCGCCTTGCATTCCATTTATTTCTTTTTCAGAGGCGCAAACATTGTTCGATCTATCATTCTCTCCTATTCTTGCTCCAATTCGCTACCTCAGCTTTCCTTTGCTTGTCAGTCAAAGTTCCTGCCTATCACATCCTGTTCGTTTTAGGAATAAGTTTCTTCACTCTGGTTTTTGTAAGACTGAATAGTTTATGCAATAGGAGAGGGTACACGCTTTAAATGTATGTCTAATTAATCAGTCAGTTCGTATTTCCTGGGAACCTCTCTGGAGGGAAGGAGAGACGAGGAGTAGGCTGAGTGAAAATGAAGTATAGAATGAGACACTAAAGCAGAGTGAGTATTTCATTAACTATAATACAATATATACATATATATATATATATATATATATATATATATATATATATGCATATATATATATATATATATATATATATATATATATATATATATATATATATATATATATATATATATATATATATATATATATATATATATATATATATATTGTGTGTATGTGTGTTTATGTTTGTGTGTCTGTTTGTGTAGTGAACCTATGCCAATGAAATAAAACGTTTTATATTAAATTTCCCAAGGCAATAATAACAGGTGTCATAAAACATTTCTTTTCTGATTGTGAAGCGTATATCATGAGAGGAAAAAACAGTGATATTTAACTACGTTACCTTTGATCTTTGATGCTTGAATCGCTCCCTATGCATATGAAAAACGTTAAAATGAACAATAGTGCAATGCAAATATTTTGTATTCTTGTAACGGTTTTCATTCATTATTGTTATGTTTGGTTTGCTAAGAACACATACAAATATACATGCAAATGTGTCCACGAAGTTCGAAAAAACAATCAGTTTCATTGGATAAATGGCTGAAAGATTCGTTTCACAAAATACGTTTATTATAGACAAAAAAAAAAGTTGAATCTTAATGAATTTGATCATTTTTGCTGAAATTGAAGGCTCGAAAGCCGATATAAAACACCTCCAATTACAAAGGCAGCACTAATCTTGCTTAATCGTATGTAAGACTAGTAATGAGGGTCTTTTATTCTAGATAGTATTATTAACTGAGAGACGAGTCTTGGCTCATTTTTTAGCCTCCAAGACCAATTCATTCTTATTGCTTTGTCTCATTCTCGTCTCACATTCCGGCAACTGTTTGAAAACCCGATTGTTGATTCCCTTTCATCTATCGTTATCGTAATTGTATAAGACTTATCTTCTATCCTTGAAGGATGATTCCTCTGGAATTGGTCTCCTTGGAGGAGCTGAATCAGATGCTTTTCTTCGAGTAAATGACCTAGTTCTTTCTTCCAATTTGAAGTCAGCATATGTTCATTATTATAGATCCTTCCTCTGCTTGTTTGACACCTCTTACGTTTGAGGTTTCTCGTATTAGCCTTTACTTTGTCAGGTTTTTTAGTCCCACAGATGTGTGGGAAATGCAAATATGATCCGTTCTTCTTATCTTCTACCTCCAGGGTGGTAAATTTTGAGGAATTGTTTTCTATGGAGGTAAATTTTGAGGAATTGTTTTCTATTTAAGTTAAAGGGAATTTTGGCATGTTCTTCTAGCGTGTTCATTCAGTCCTTATATATACAGTATGTATGTATATATATATATATATATATATATATATATATATATATATATATATATATATATATATATATATATATAATTTAAATACGATATTTCTAAAATCGACACATCTTGTTGATTAAAACGATCAATTTTTCTAAACGACTTGTGTCACCTGAGGTGCTCGCGATCCCAAAATGCATAATAATAATAATAATAATAATAATAATAATAATAATAATAATAATAATAATAATAATAATTAAAATGATGATCCTGATAAGAGAATGAGAAAGGTATTGTGTAATTTCAATAGCCTTTTTTAATGCAGAAAAGTATCACATTTCTGACGCCGTATCATAATGGGAAGAATGCAATAATTTTACAAGATTGAAACTTTGGAATCATCACAACTCTGGTTGTTTGGATAACAACGGAATCTATTAAAGGTTCCATTTTTATTCTTGTTTCCTGCTATTCAGCAATATCCGTTTGTCTCATTATGCAAGAGAGAGAGAGAGAGAGAGAGAGAGAGAGAGAGAGAAAATTGTTCTTGGTATGCTAGAACTACAATTTCATTCTCTTATACCAAGCAGAGCTGTCTTGCCAAAGAAAGCGGTAGGAAGAAAGGGACCATCAAAAGAAGATGCACGGCAGGAAAATAATTTCTTTTCATCTGTAATAATAAAATCCCGGTGGGTCTTGTTTATCCGCCCCGCATGGGGGCGGGGTAGGTAGGGGATTGGGAGAGTAAGGGAGACATGACACGCCCACCCTCCTCCTGCAAACCTGATTGTCCGCCCCGGGTGGGGGCGCGGTAGGTAGGGAATGGGAGGGTAGGGGAGACATGACACAGCCACCCTCCTCCTGCAAATCTGTTTGTCCGCCCCGGGTGGGGGCGGGTTAGGTAGGGGACTAGGAGGGTAGGGGAGACATGACACATCCACCCTCCTACCCCGCGCAGTGTAGCGCGCGTTCCGTCAAGCTCATACAAAATAATTGATAACGTCTTAAATATCCGCCATCTTCAATGTTTGTATTTTCCATCTATACATTTCGCAGAAGCTAAATCCGAGCTATGTTAACAATGAATAGGAGACTAAAAAATAAGGAACTAATGGCGATTACCCAGTATTCCATTTAGAGTGTTAAGAGTCTTTTCTTAAAACTGACACAATCTCAAAAATAAGTTTCGATAAATGAAAATTTAACAGTAAGAATTATATTGCAATCGTAAGGAAGCCTGGAAAATTTTGCTTGTTACACATATGTGATGTTCTTGTCTTCATTCTTAAAAGAACCTAAAGGTAAAAAAAAGAGACATTTTCAAAGAAACATGATCTGTCCTGATAATTTTCGATAAAAATAGGTGATAAAAGTACAAATGTATTTTGAGAGATTATTTATTATTCTTTCTCAGGACTTTCATTCCAATGCACCCGACTCTCTGACTTGCAAACCGACGTATTCTAGAATTCAGTACGGGAAAAGTTCACGTCTGAAATGGAAAATTCGGAAAGAGAGAAGTGGGAACACACATGCATTCGAAATCTTTCATTTCGGTAGCACTCAAAGTGATTTTTCATGACTGCGTCGACCCCGCCATGTTTCTTGTCCCCCCCCCCTTGCATTCCATTTACTTCTTTTCCAGAGGTGCAAGCATTGTTCGATCTATCACTCTCTCGTTTATTCTTGCTCCATTTCTCTACCTCAGCTCGCCTTTGTTTGTCAGTCAAACTCCCTGCCTATCACTCCCTGTTCATTTTAGGAATAAGTTTCCTCACTCTGTTTTTTGTAGGACTGGATGGTTTATGCAAAAGAAGAAGGTACGAGCTTTGCTTGGACGTCTAAAAAAAAATGAGTTTTTTGGTAATTCCTGGGAAAGAGAGCCAAGGAGCGGGCTGAGGGAGAACGAGAAACAAGATTTGATAATGAGGGGAGGGGAGGGGAGGGGAGGGGAGGGGAGGGGAGGGGTGGGGGTGCAAAAATAAGTAGAGTAAAATTGAAGTTATTAGAGCACCCCAATTACATTTCTGTATAATAATTCCTCAGACTAGTGTAATATATATATATATATATATATATATATATATATATATATATATATATATATATATATATATTATATGCATATATATTTGTGAATGTGTGTAATAAACCTCTGTTCAGGAAATAAAACGTATTATAATAAATCGCCCAAGGTTATAATAACAAGTGTCATAAAATCCTTCCCTTCTGATTTTGAAACGTATAAAAACATGACATTTAACTACTTTGCCTTTCATCTTTGATACTTGAATCATTCTCATTATAAATGACAACAACATACAAATGAATAACCGAGTAATCTCATTGTAAATGAAAACAAGATAAAAATGAATAACCGCCTAATGCAAATATTTCCTATCACTGTATCAGCTTTTAATCCTAATTATTATATCTGGTGTGTTAAGAATATATACGAGTACACTTGCTACTATGTCCATTAGTTCGAAAATCAATCCCTTTCATTGCTTTGTCAAAGCTAATAGCTTAGTTAAACCGTTGAAAAAATCGACTCCCAAAATACTATTTTAAGTAAAATTCAAAGCTTTTTTTAATACCATCGAAGACTAGAAAACCGATATAAAAATAACTCCGGTTACAAAGTCATCATTAATCTCACATGATGGTGTGTGAGACTATTAATGATGATCTTTTATTCTAGATAGTGTCGTTAATTGGGCGGACGAATTTCTGCTCATTTCTTAGTTTCTAGAACGAATTCATTCTTACCAATTTGCCTCGTTTTCACCTTTCTATTTTGGCAACTGTTTGAAAACTCGTTAAATGACTCCCT
The DNA here is from genome assembly GCA_039081455.1 of Macrobrachium rosenbergii. Taxonomy (NCBI): domain Eukaryota; kingdom Metazoa; phylum Arthropoda; class Malacostraca; order Decapoda; family Palaemonidae; genus Macrobrachium; species Macrobrachium rosenbergii. The sequence goes on along the minus strand of JANJGK010000021.1, from coordinate 2,674,242 downwards.
TTCATCCGCCGATAACGTCGGCTGGGAAATAAACCCATCGTAATTTTGCATGACTTATCCCTCCCTCCCTCCCTCCTCGTCCCACATCAAGGATGATGATTCTTCAGGCAATGGCTTTCTGGGGAGAGTTGAACAAGGTGCTTTCCTTCGAATAACTGACCCAAACTTTTCTGCCAGTTTGAAAGCAGCACAAGTCCGTCGTTAGAGAGGATTCCTCTGCTTGTTTGATACTTATTGCCTTTGAGTTTTCTCTTGTTAGCGTTTATTCTGTCTGGATCTTCAGTCCCGCAGATGTGTGGAAGTTGCAGATTTGATCAGTTTTTCGTAACTTCTACCTCCAGGATGTGAAATTTGGAGAAAACTTGTCTTCGCATGTCATGGGATTCATGTTCATTGAGTCCTACTCTTTACAAAAAATTTATATATATATATATATATATATATATATATATATATATATATATATATATATATATATACAATATATATATATATATATATATATATATATATATATATTATATATATATATATATATACATATATATATATATATATATATATATATATATATATATATATATATATATATATATATGTGTGTGTGTGTGTGTGTGTGTGTACATACATACATATATATATTTGTGTCTGTGTATATATGTGTATACACACACACACACATATATATATATATGTAAAGATATTGACACATCTTGTTGGTTACAGCGATAAATTTTTCAATTCGACTTGTGTCACCTGAGGTTTTGGCGAACCCAAAATGCATAATAATTATTACAATGATGATACTGATACGCTGAGCCTAGAAATATTCTAAGAGTCTGACAACCATCAAAACTGCGTGCCTCATGGAAGTTGATGTTTAGATTTTTCAAGAGATTTAATTTAGTTTGATATTTTTGCTTATTCGGCATCTTTTTATTTCAAGGACTTTAGCTATTTATATTTTCGCGAGTAGTTATTGATCTTAGGCTTGAATATAATTTGATGAAGCCTTACAGTTAGGATAATGATTGCAAGTGAATGCAATACCAGTTTACCAAACAAGTTTCATACAGACAGCACTGCACAGTTCAGATAACTCTCATGGATAAAACAAATAGCCATCCGGAACATTTCATGACTATGTACTAATATTGTGCCTCTCGAAGGAAAGTGATTAGAATGACGGGATAAGTTACAAAAAAAAAAAAAAAAAAAAATTCTAAACCTTAAGTTAATTTGCAACTATCTCCTCACCTCTCATAACAATCACATCAAAAACAGCTGTTGATTATAACATAACTGTAATGGAAAACGTCAGAACTAAGTGTTCGCTAAATTTGGCTTTCTAGGGCCCATAAAAGAAAAGAATGTTTAGACTGCATTTTTTATCCAACTTTATTTATACAGCTTTTTTCAAAATTCACATTCGCTACTTAAGTTTGTTATGGAATAAAGAAAAGAGTAGCATAAGAATTTACACAGTGCAGTTTAGATATAATGAAACGTATTACTTGAAAGTTAGTATGGTTGAAAGGAACTGCATGCTCAAAATCATTTCAAGGTTTTGTTAAAGGAATTGATAAAGTATATTAGCTTTTATAGTCTTCCTCAAGAATTCTAACAGATGTATACAATATAAATGGGAGATAACAAGTTAGAGATCTGTTTTACTTACATTAATATTGCAAGGGGAAATGCCACTGCAATATAACGTATTACTGATTTGCAATTGCAGTGATAAAACTCATTGAGTTTTTCACGCAAGTTACTTGTAGAGAGATTTTTCAAAGTTCTTTAAAAAATATTTTTCATAGTTTATCTTTTGCAATTCGTGTTGGACATTTTTTTTTCTGAAAGAGTAGAAATAACGGGTCCAAAACAATGCGCGCGAGATTTATTTTTCAATCATCAACTGAATTTTTCATGCTACAAAAAGTGCTTTCGTTTCGTAATACTAAAGTTATAAAGAAAGAGTATTAATGATTTTGACATTAACCTCTTTTCTTTACTAATTCCAAAGTTAATTTAAGAGAGCGAACATCAAAGGAAGTTTTTCCTTTTTAATGTCCGATTAAACACTCCATAATTCCGTGATTTTCCAAAAAAAAAAAAAAAAAAAGACGGCTGATCCTTGACTTTTCCAATTCTATTCTCTTTTACTCTTTTCTTTCGTTTCTATTTCATTCCTCAGTTGCCTGTTCTCTTAAGAGCTATACAGAAAACGTTAGCGTTTCGATGAAAAATTCTGACGAAGAAAAGTGGAAAGGCATGTGAAAATGTTCGGAATCTTCCATTCCAACAGCATTTCAAAGTTTTTAAAGGTCTGTTGGGGTTCTATCAGGATTTCCTTAATCTTACCATCACACACACACACACGCACATTCACACACACACTCACACACACACACACACACACACACACACACACACACACATATATATATATATATATATATATATATATATATATATATATATATATGTACTCGTATGCACACACATATATAAATATATATATGTATACATATATATATATATATATATATATATATAATATATATATATATATATATATATATATATATATATATATATATATATATATAATATATATATATATATATATATATATATATATATATATATATATATATATATATATATATATATACATATATAGGGAGAGAAAGAGAGAGGGAGAGAGAGAGAGCTATGCTTAAGTCTTCCGTGGCTGTCACTGATTCTCACTATACATCTCTCTCCCGTCTATACTTTCATGCCCAAAAATATAAATATTAATAGCAACATGAAAATCCATAAATTTATTCTTGTCAAAATTTCGAGTATTACTTAAACGTTTGTTGTTTTGGCCAATATTAGTATGACGGTGAGAAATAGGACAAGATATCCATACAGAATGGAAGTTTTGACAAGGCTAAAGAGAAAACAAAGAAACCCCCTTTTTTTTTCCTCCTTTTTTGCTGGGAGAGTCCTCAGTTTCCTCTGTCAAACGATGACAGAAAAATGCTGGGACGTGCAAGATCGACTCTTCCCTGACTGAAGGTATTTCCACCGTTACTTTGAAGCCTTTGAATTTTTTTCTCAGTATATCTGAGGTTTCATGGTCTCCTCTATCGTTTAAGCCTGCATCTGTCATTATGTACACAGTAGGTTGGAATTTTTGACTGTTACGTTAAGGTTCCTCTGCAAAATCTAAAATTGCTCAATACGCGCACGTACACATACCGTGTATATATATATAAAAAAAAATATATATATATATATGTAAGTTCTTCATTGGATGGGTCGATATCGTACTCGCCTAGCATTCGCCTAGGTCCGCGTTCGATTCTCCGGCCGGCCACTGAAGAATTAGAGGAATTTATTTCTGGTGTTAGAAATTCACTTCTCGGTATAATGTGGTTCGGATTCCACAATGAGCTGTAGGTCCCGTTGCTAGGTAACCCATTGGTCCTTCGCTACGTAAAATAAGTCTAATCCTTCGGGCCAGCCCTAGGACAGCTGTTGATCAGCTCAGTGGTCTGGTTAAACTAAGGTATACTTAACTATATATATATATATATATATATATATATATATATATATATATATATATATATATATATATATAATGTATCAAGGTCTACCTTCAAAGGTCCTGTTCCTAATATGATGTTGGTTGGGGATGACACATGTAATCTATTTGAAAATTTCTTTATGCCTGTTAAATAGCTGCAGCATCATCTAGAAAGACGCTGACCTACTTCACCTTTGACTTGACTTACAAACAATAGTACCACTGATAAATCTCTTACGAAGGTGAATAAGATTTAATACGGCCTCTGTTAATAAAGGTTACGGCCCCTGCACACCTCAGAATCTATAATTTAATACCCGTGAAAAGAAATTCAGCTGTCCGTCTCTTACAACAGTCCCCATTTGTTTCCCATATACTTGCAAAATATAGTTAGCAAAGAAAACGTGACATTCTCACCCTTGTTTGAAAATTACAGTTACATTTTGATCTTTGCTCAAAGGTAAATCCAATTAGTAAATGCAGTCTTGTCACAGATGAACCTCGAGAAAGTGTGTGAAAATTAATCTTATGAGAAACAGAGGTGAAAGTCTTTGAATCGAGTCTTCAAGAATAAACAGTAAGAATAAGTTAAGGTACGATTTCACATTTGTCTGTTCCTTTGCAAAAACTGTCAGATTATTATTTTGTTGATGAATACAGAACCTTGATTATACCCTAGTCTAAAGTCAGGATTTCCGCGACTTAATGTCTGATTCCCTTGGCGGTGATATTTCCACCCTACTCAATATCTACTACGACTACGCAAATTTTAGTCTCCCCTTTTTATTTAATTAACGACAGGGGATTCCAAGGAGAATATATGGAGTTTACAAGGTTCAATTATGGTATTAATGGGGCAGTATGAATTGCATGGTGCTGTAAACACAGCGAGGAGGGATAAAATAAGTGCACGGCGGGAAGGTGGACTATGAGATTTAATGGAGTAGAAAGAGGGGACTCTTTATGCGCAGTTACAGGAAAGAACGAATATCCACGGAAATATACTGAAAGAGAAAAATCAGGATATTAGGATTGAAAAGGAAGCAGTACTTTATGGAGTATTTAGACGAAAGCCTGAATGAATGATGCTTATGTCTAAAAGGGGATGTATATCCCAGAGTTGTTAGTGAAGGCTTGGTGCATAGAAATCGTCATGAATTGAAGGATAAGAAGCAAGATGATAATGAAAATGCCTCAACTGCTTGCCAGGGTTTGTCAGAAAAATGGCTCCCAAGGAACGAGTGATAGAAATAACTATCTCTTTATCTATGGGAAAGGGTGATAGACAACACTGTAAAAATTGCATTATTATAAGAACATCACATGGCAAAGTAGGCTATACGTTGGAATGTTTATGGAAGGGTTTTACCTGAAGAAAAACAAAGCTGAGAAAAGTAAGACTGACGAGGGAAGCTGTGGAAAAGGAAGTGTAGATCAAGTATTTTTCTGTTAATCCGTTATATATTTAGGACGTAAAAGATTAAAAGGAATGGACTGCCCGTGGTATATGGATGTGATATCTGGTGAGTGATGAAGATGCATCTCCTAGGTCCATAGTTAATAGCAGAAATAATGAGTTTTTATCTAAAACATGTATAAAACATCTCTCTCTTTCTCTCTTTGTAGTTTTGCCCATTGCATTCCTTCATCAGCCATTTCTAGTTTTATACTTTGAGGCACTACAGATCATAGGCCTACACGTCAATTTCTTATATTTTGAGGCAATGACAGAGCATAGGCCTACAAATAAAATTTTTATATTTTGAGGCAATGACAGAGCATAGGCCTACAAATCAAATTTTTATATTTTGAGGCAATGACAGAGCATAGGCCTACAAATCAAATTTTTATATTTTGAGGCAATGACAGAGCATAGCCCTACAAATCAAATTTTTATATTTTGAGGCAATGACAGAGCATAGGCCTACAAATCAAATTTTTATATTTTGAGGCAATGACAGGGCATGGATGGGCCTATGCGTCAATATCTTATCGCAAATAGTTTTCTACCTGTATCTGCTGGAAATAGGGTAGCTTTTGATTAATTAAAATATAGCAGCTCCGACCCCACGATATATAATGTATATGCATACGGTGAAATGTATACACATACATGTGTAGTGTACTTGCGTCGACGGCCATAGTAAATGTAAAGCCGCTTATACCACAGAGAATAAAAGTAAAATTTGTGGGCATGTAGCCTATGGCACACATAGACCAATCATAGGGTTGTCTCAGCCTTACACAACTATCGAACTGCTTGCGATGAATTGTATTGAAAATATATTTACAAAAGGGATAACAAATTATTTTACTATGATGAGTAAATATAAGGCTGCTGTAGCATTTCTGTGAAAATGAAGGCTATGGTAGGAAGGCATCATAAGATACTTAACGAAATAAGAAAAAAATAAATGATAGTTGAAAAAGTTATGTATGAGATGATCCAAATCAGTCCGCGAGTAGCTCATTATTCATTTGATTTTTGGGGCATTCTTGTAGATTACCCTGTTGGACAAAAGGATACATAAGAGTCAATAAATTTCTCTCTCTCTCTCTGCTGTTAGGAGAATATTCTAGCGTAGACTGTATTCATAAAGATCTCGATTATTCTTAATTAAAACAAATGACTAAATTTCAATTAACCATAGCAGGCAGATAATTCTTTACTCTAGTATTTTATGAATAGGTCTATGTTTATTCTGCAATGTTAGGTTACCACGTGAAAAATTTTCCATGACACTACAACCACCATAACAGCAGCAACAAAAACACAAAAACAAGAACCACAATAAAACGGCCGAATATAAGATAGGGATAGGCCTATAGTCCAAACGTCATAAGCCGCGTAAACCGACAAAGACAAAGGACATTATAGGTCTACGTCAGTTTTAATGATTCTGTTATTCCGAAAGGAGAAAATGTTCTTAAGAAATTCTCAGCAAATTATATCCAATATGACTCGTATAGCCTATCATACTGTAACTTTAAGTTAAACACAGGCATATGCTGGTTAAGTAGAGTGCAGTCACTGCTTGTTATCCCACCGAATGTGTAAACGATTGCAATGAAATCGATTTTATGACTATTAAAATGTAGTAAAGTTCCCTAAAATCAATATGAAATACCAATCTGCACAGTCTGAGAAAGTCTTTGTGCTTAAGTTTAGAATAGCGAATACACTTGACAATATCAGATGGTAATTATAATTGTCCTGTAATTCATGCGCACTGATTCGAACGCAAGACATTCCCTGTGTAACCTCCGTATTCAGGTGAACCTCATTACGAAAGCAACATTGCAGCATCGCGGAACACTCCTGACTTCATTCATATTTTCCTATTTTTTTTTACCATTTTTGGGGAGATGCCTATTATGATTTTATTTCAGGGGATAATATAACGATTCCTTTTGATAATCAGAACATATTTTAGTTCGGTAAAACAACTATTGTAAAACTAATGAAGATGGAAAGAACCACAGATTAACCAACTTTTCGAAACCATCGCCAACCAATCAGCATCAAGGGATGGTCGTGACGTAAGCAGGGGGCGGGGCTTAACTGCAAAGAGCGGTGGATTTTGCTATATACGATGTACAGAAAACTCGATTGAGCCGAAGAAACTTCGGCGTAATTTTTACTTCTTGAAATTGTAGTTCACTCCCCTCATTACACAGACACTTCACACTTTCAAGTATGCATATGAGTACGAATATTTCTGAATGATATTCTTATTCGTCACTGGGTATCCATGCTTGCACACTTGCGTGACTGCGTATCGTTTTTATTCTATTAAATGTTTGATTTAACCCTATGGTTCTAAAGAAAGCAAGGATTGGAGAGAGAGAGAGAGAGAGAGAGAGAGAGAGAGAGAGAGAGAGAGAGAGAGAGAGAGAGATGAACTTATTCTACGACAAAATGCATTTTATAACAGATCCAAGACAAGCGTCTAACACCCCCCTCCCCCATCTCCCCCGCATCTAGGCATCAAAAATAAGCAGAACTGTTTTCTTCTCCCGCATAAATTCCTTCAAGGTACGCAGGTGCGCATCACGTCTCCAAAGGAACGCAAAGATCGATAGTGTTCGACCTTTCCAAACACATAACACTGGTAAGAGCTCTTGAATACACATCACTGGGATACTGAGTAGCGAAGGCTGACGTCATCATCGAGTAAATATTTTTTTTTTGTTTCCTTTAGTTTCAATTACGAAATGAAAATTTAGTTTGAAAATTGCAGTAATGAAGCAAATCGGATTTAAGCATTTTTATTTTTCCCATCTTCAGTGGAACCAGTCTATGTAATTGGAATGTGGCAGAGTCGCTGTAAAGGTTTGTTACTTTTTAATTATTGTATTTCTTCCTTTCTTTTACCTCTGTCAAGGAGCCTGTGTCTGAACACAGCCACAAACTCATTTACAGCGTATGCAGCAGAGTTGAATGAAGTCTGCAAAACAATAATTAAAATAATAATCCTTACTAGAAGTCTAAAACAACATTTGTGACAACATTTTGAGAAAATACAGTCATTCCTACAGTGGGTGGCACTGGCACCCCGAGGGTGTTGAAATCAACCACGGGGGGACCTGTGGGGGATTACAATGGCGGGAAACATGACACCGTGACGCGAGCAAAGACCGTTATTGGTGTGGTTTACTGAGCCAAGGAGGCGGCGAGGCAAAAACGCTTGAGAACTTCTGAAGTCTGCAATACTTGGGTCGGCTTAGACGTATCGAGCAGCCCAAAAAGAGTATCACACCTTAAGAGTACCTGGTTCCTTCTTGTCACAACTGTTTCTTGACTTCTTGTGACCAATCTTAACAAAAGTGCGCAAAGAGCTTTCATGTAATTTCCCATGCCCTCGAGAGTTTGTACATGCTATGAGAGAGAATCTGCTGTGCAGAAGTGAATATTACTGTACAGTAGAAGTTAGGGACGGTTAATGTGCTGCATATGAGCTCCCTGTATAGGTATGTGAACCTCATAATTAACAAAAATGGTGTACTATATATATATATATATATATATATATATATATATATATATATATATATATATATATATATATATATATATATATATATATATATATATATATATATATATATATATGCTTGATACGGAATTCCTTAAACTTAGGGAATTTCTTACACCCAAGGAGATTCAATAAGTGCTTCTGCCCTGTCCAATAGTCAAAAATGGACCTTGGGATTAGAAACAGTGACTGACAGCTTTGGCCGTGGCAAAGGCACTTGTTAATTATAGTTCCTTAAGGGTGTAAGTTGCTTCTAAAATATCAGGAATTCGATGTCAAGTAACAAGCCTTCATATACATATACACATATATATGTATATATATATATATATATATATATATATATATATATATATATATATATATATATATATATATATATATTTATAATATATATATTTATATTATAAATATATATGTATACATTTATGCACACATACATACATGCATATATATATTTATATATATACATACAGTATTTATATATATATATATATATATATATATATATATATATATATATATATATATATATATATATATATATAATCTTTATAACCCCCATCCTCGGGGTTTTTTGTATGTCATCTGTCAATTATATGAGCTTTCTTGTAAACTTATTTTTATATTTCTTATCAGTCTGCTAAATAAAGGACTATGAGTCGAAAGGCCTAGCAACTACTCCGTTGTTTCACTTTTTCCCTTCATGGCAATTGCCCTTATATATATATATATATATATATATATATATATATATATATATATATATATATATATATATATATATATTATATATATATATATATATACATATATATATATATATATATATATATATATATACATAAATATATATATATATATATATATATATATATATATATGTATATATATACATAAATATGTATATGTGTATATATGTTATATATATATATATATATATATATATATATATATATATATATATATATATATATATATATATATATATATAAATATAAAGCAAACAGTCCAGTTCTGGGTGATCTTTCACATATGACAAGGGGCCCTCGCTAATCTTCAGGGACTAAATTAATCATATTACAACTTTTAACTTCTGTGCCTCTCTGTTCATTTCTCTCTCTCTCTCTCTCTCTCTCTCTCTCTCTCTCTCTCTCTCTCTCTCTCTCTCTCTCTCTCTCTGCTGACGTCCTAGACCAAGTTTGGTGTAAGTTAACACTGCCCGTCTCTCAGTTTTTGTCTGTCTAGGTGTCTGACTCCTTTTCTCCCTCCTAAGTCAACATTTTGTTTTTCTACATCGACTGATTTATCTTCTTAATTACCGATGACCTATTTTGATGGCAGTTATCTGTGTACCTATATATTCTAAGAACTACTAGGAGCTTAAATTTTGTGGATTTAACAGTGAAAACATTGATGACTGGGTGTTACATAAATCAGCCTAACAGAGCGCAGGTTTTGCGATTTTTTTATAAAATTTCTCACTGCTTTTGTTCTTGATGCACAATACCCCCCCTCAAACAGATTCAGTATAATATACATCTATGTACACACACACACACACACACACACACATATATATATATATATTATATATATATATATATATATATATATATATATATATATATATATATATATATATATATATATATATATATATATATATATATATATATATATATATATATATATATATATATATATATATATATATATATATATATATATATATATATATATAGTTGCTTGGGCCCTTCGTCTAATGCGTTTAAGAATTAAGTAATTGGATTTATATTGCCTTGCTTTACCTAAGACCCACGTATTTCTGTCAGTTAAGGCTAAAATTAAACTCTAAAGGACATATAGCCTATTGAAAAAATCAGGTCGCCAGTTAACACTAGTTAACAAAGAATAGAAGTTTACTCATAACCACATGAATGAATTCAGCAAACTTACTGGAACACTGGGTTCAGCAAAAGTAACATAAAATGAAATGGAATATTTACAGGATACATAGAACTGAAAACAGGAAGTTAGGATTGCCAGACAAACGGAGACGTTAGAAAAAGGAAAGTTGACACGATAAAAACAGAATTCAGAAACATTTTTAAAAAATGACAAATAATGACAAACGAGCGCGGTATCACAAGTTCTACGCACAACAGAGGAGGTTGATATAAACATTCGCTGTTGCCTTTAACGTTTTTTTTTTTTAACTCTCCTTCAAATGCAACATAATTGCGCAGTCCTTAAAAAGTAAAGAATGAAAAACGGCTACCTCATACATTGGAGTGAAATAAAATACAAAATTTATCCAGGTACTCTTAATTTCCTTCAATTTTAATGAAGATAGACTACGGCTCCAGTTGTTCTTTTTTTTATTGAGTAAAAGCAGAATTTATCTATCAAAATCAGGAGAGTCCAATTCGAGAAGGTTTTTGGATACTACTTCAAATGTCTATTAAGTTCGAAACATCACTTTTACCTGTGTTATCGTATCGACCTGAGTCTAACTGAGAGCGAAAAAAAAAAAATCCAAAATTATTTAGTGAAAATAGGTGTCAGATTCAAAAGTAGTTTGTTAATCTACTTTTTCATACTTAGCTCGGTCCCTTTACACAATATGAATGATTTCAGGAGTTGAGTAAGAATGCCAACTTCCTTTCGGCAAAGGATTATGGCTGTATTCATGAACCTGGTTCTACAAAATCAAGAAAATACAGAACGGTTTAGAAGGAAATTGTGCTCTTACTCTCTATAACGTTATGTCCTCTCTGATCGAGGGTACAAATATGAGAAGATGAAATGATGACAATGGGATTAAATATTAAATGTCTGGATACTTCTAAATTTAATTTTGGCTGAAATTCAGTCGTATAATAATTATTACATCACTCAATTTTACAGAGCTTTCATATCGAAATTTTCTTTAGGTCAGTTGCGGTTACATTTCTCTTGTCCAAGATTATACAACATTACTGCTAAAGTTTTGCCATTATGAAGGAGGCGTTTTTTCAACGAAAATTATAGGTCTTTTTTCTCTTGGCCTAATTAAAGGCCATGTGACAATTTCTAAATTCATAGAAATTTTAAATTTCCTGTCTAAAAATAAAAGTTTTAGTTGAAGAGTTTTAATTAAAAGAGTTTAGGTTATACAGCCATAATCACTATGGTATCCATTTAAATAATGAGTAAAATTCCTTGCACACAATGGGCACTAAAGTGGTGCAAAATTAGGATTCATGACGACGCATTCATTTTATGTTATTAAACATATTACGACCTAAAATAGCCCAAACAAGAATAAAAAGGGTGGATATTTTAGAGGAACTAAAGTCAGTCGATTTTTTTCAATCGGTATATGAAAATATTTTTGGACAAGATCTTTTGCAGTATAAGACAATGATACTTTTGGCCAAGCTCTTTTTGCTGAAGGGATTCATTCAGAAATGTCTTGATTTCTTGTTTTGCAAATCATCGATTAGAATAAACGGATGAAATCAACAAAATGTATTGATACTTTTACATTTCGATTAATTACTCGATCCATTTTCTTTCGCATTGTTTTCATTTTTTAACATCACTCATCAATCTACTCTTTACTTATTGTCTAACTTTTGAATACATCAGTTGGGAGAGGTGGGCGACTATGCTCTAAATTAATCTAATTAAAAAAAATTATAATTTATGGAAAAGGGTTACTAGGTAGCCTGGTTCTAGACTAGTTGGGTTATTTAGATTAATATACAGCAGGTAGTTTTCGTTTTACCTGGCCTGGTATTTGTAATTTTAGAAACACACGTTGCCATAGGTTTCCAATCATTTCATGCTAATTCTAATATACTATTTAGTTTTAAGGTGGGGTAATTATATTTGTAAGAGTCTGTGTGAATACTATCCAGTTAATTTTTTGCAGGAAACTACGTCAAAAAACCTTTGGAATCGAAATACTCAAAGCGTCAGTTATATATGATTGATCCGTTTACCACCAAAAACTTTGCTAAGAAAACCTGCGTTTAGTTTTTAAGCGCCCCGAAACTAAGCTCTCAATTCGATTTTCAAATCTCGCATTCACTCTAATGAAAGTGAATGAAATTAAGTCAATGAATAAGTAAGTAGAAAAGCACAGAACCAAGGAAGTTTCGTGTAAGTTTCGACTCACATTCCGGATGCTGACCTTTTTACGTATGCTACTCTTCCGGGAGGTCCTTACTTGAACACTTTAATGTAATTATCTAGCTACGCAATCGCGATATCTCTTAAGAACGTCTCTTTGCATGCTTTTATTTAACTTGACTTCTGCTTCTGTCTGTCTGTCTGTCAAAACTTGTAACTCAATTTCCGACGTGTTCCCTTAGTTCGATGGACTTGAAATTTTGCATGGTCACTCAATCCCGGTGACATAATCAGTGACCCCTCCCAGTATCTCAGGATTTGTATGAAACTCATCGGATTTTTCATACCGTCTTTGGATCAGTAGAATAAGTTAATAACTCTACGGATTTTTCATACCTTCTTTGGCCCAGTAGAATAAGTTACTAACTCTACGGATTTTTCATACCTTCTTTGGCCCAGTAGAATAAGTTACTAACTCTATGGACTTTTCAAACCTTCTTTGGCTCGACAGGATATCACGTTCAATTTTTTTTAGTTAGAATCACAAATCGGTTACAATTTCTGTCAGAAGTAAAAAGTATAAAATAAAAAAAAAAAAAAAATAAAAATTTTAAATCATGGAAAGAAATGCTACAAGAAATAAAAAAATATATCTTTCCTTCCATGTTTGGCGCCCACGCTTTATGATTAATAATTGCAAGAAAATCCTGGAGTGTCGCAAAAAAAATATTTTGCACTTTTTACCGCATTTTAATAAAAGCGTGTTTAAAATTTTTTTTATTTTTTCCCCAAACGTTTTGTGCAGTAAAATGATTTTTTTTCTAGATTTACACTCTTTGTAGGAAGCTGGTGCCTAAATGTAGGGTGATCTGTTCACTCATTTTTAAACAAATGAACGGAGTAACATATCCAATGATAACAAGACCTGATAAAGCAAAGCTCGGTTTGTTTGTCCGATTATCTTTGACACGGAAAATTCACAGGGGTCTCATTATAATATCATTGTTTCAGTATGATAGGCAAAGATATCAGTAAACCCCAGAGACTTCTTCCTTAACTTGTCAAAAGTTGAATGACATTACTTTTGCCGATTACGGCACTACAGTTATTCAGAAGTAAAGCATTTGTGAAAGTCAATCATCTTTTTTGGAAAAATACATATGAATTAAACTTGGTGGGTAAAATATCATTTCAATTAAGCTAAAATATTAGTTCAGTTAAGCTAAAATGCTGCAACCAAAGAACTAACGTTGAAATGTTCGACGTTAAATAACTGTCATTACAAATAAGCATTTTAAAATAGTCAATTTCATTTTTAGCTTATTTTTGCATTTTCCCTTTTTAGTCTATTTTGAAGGTCGTTGATTTCGATGTTTTGTTTCTAAATCCACTTGGGAGAAGAAACACAGCATGCATGTGTTTTTTTTTTTATTGTTCCCTTTGTGTTTTTTAATGAAGATTTATCGCAGAAGACGAGCAGTTAAGTATCATAAAAATTATTACTAACAAAGAGTCCAAATGCTTCCCACAGTCTCCTTCATAATGACTTGAAAAACGTTATTTCTCGGGGTCTTCGAAATATAGAAAGAACAAATTATCAGTTAAGAATAAAGATTTTTTCCCGCATACTATACATACAGAAGCCCCCCAAATTCCAGGTCAAAATTTCAATATAAGTTGTGATTTATAGTTATCGGAAAAACATGAAATTAGAAAGACGGAAGTTTGATTGTTTGAATTAAAAAAAAAAAATTAACTGGATTTTACATTGTTCACAACATTTCGACACAAGGGTAGCATAATGGATTTTTAGGTTCTGGATGAAAACAGTTTGCATGCAATTTAAGCGAAACACAAAAACAAACATGCGTACGGGACAAATGAACGAAAAAATAAGTTGAGTGTGTATTGCAATCTGAATCTACATTCATATATTTTCATCATTAGACCTATCAATATAGTACTGAGTTCACCTTGTATTGCTGAAATAAAATGGAATGAATATTTACTAACTTAATTCTCCTTCCAGTCACAGTGAAACATTTGAGTTGACATTCAAAACAGTTACCCTCCATCGTCAGAACTACAAAAGCATCGTATTTCAAGTGTATAATAACTCATCTTGAATGCTACCGCAATTGAAAATTTTATTACATATAAATTGCTATTAAACAGAACACTCAGGAAATTACATCCAAGAAGATGAAATACCTTGCTGCAACATCTATCTTAATGATATTTAAAAGTGAATAACTATTGAGTCTTTGGCGTGACTTTTCTTCGAATGAAGAAAAAATTCATCAACCTCACCTAAAAGAACAGAATACCAATTTACAAGAGTAAAAAAACCACCAAAAATGTAGTAAAAGGATGTAAAGTCTTGGACAGGCAAGTAAATAAAAGTAAGCAAATCCAATGTCTCATTATGCAAGGGCCATTTTACTTGTAGTCACCAGATAGTGATCGCGGCAATCACCGTACAAAACCCCATTATATACATACATACATACACACACACACACACACACACATATATATATATATATATATATATATATATATATATATATATATATATATATATATATATATATATATACACACACACACACACACACACACACACACACATATATATATATATATATATATATATATATATATATATATATATATATATATATTTTTTTTTTTTATTGAGGTCAATGGCCTTAGGAGCAGATACTGTCTATTTATCCAGACTTTGAATCAGTCTAAACTTCTTTCCCCATCAGGCAAGCTTCTCAGGAGTAAGGGAAAATTATTCACGTTTCTTTCCATTTACTTATTACAGTCGACGGACCGTTTCCCCGCTCCTCGGTGACATCTTCGGGACTAAATTACAAACTGACATACTCGCTTGTTATTACTACATGCAGACGTAGCGGCTACGCCTAAGATTTAAAACACGACGTATTCGGGTGGAGAATTTCTACTGGTCGGCGGGTCTCATTGCCTGGCTGGTGATCTTTGCGGTGGCAAGGGCATTCCTGGTGCTCCATAGGACGCGCCCTGTGCCGCGGCGTGCAGCAAAGGACGTGATTCCTGTCTCTGGCCGATAGTCTTGATTTGCTTCGTTGTTGGCAGTCATGTTCAGGGGTGTTCTGTCGCGTGTGTTTCCCTTCGGATTCTTATGGATGTCCTGCAGTTTCAGTGAAGAAGGGAGAATGAAGTCCATGTTGCTTTGTATGTTTAATGAACGTCGTTGTTGATTTTTACTCACAGCTTCTGCTATTTGCTATCTGTGGGACTGGGTCCATCTGTGCACGATCCTGTGCTTTCTAACAATTCATCTAGTGTTCGGTTTATACACACACACACACACACACATATATATATATATATTTGAATCACATCGGGATCGAACCCATGTCTTTCAATTGAAAGACCTGGGTTCGATCCTGACATGAGCAAGAAATATATTTCTGTTCCACACGTAATTGTGTGTTGATTATTTCTGTACACACACACACACAAACATACACATATATATAAATGTATATTATATATATATACTGTATATATATGTATATTATATATACACACACACATATAATTATATATACTCGTATATATATATATATATATATATATATATATATATATATATATGAATAAGTACATACATACATACATATATAAACTTCCAGTGTACAGGAGTGATATGAAGTTTCGTAAAATTTTACCCAACCGCATTTTCTCTATATTTACTGCAAAACCGATCACTAGTATAACAACAGCATCAATAATAATAATAATAATAATAATAATAATAATAATAATAATAATAATAATAATAATAATAATAATAATAATACCCTAAAGTAAACAATACGAATACTGGAAAAAAACACACAAAAAAATAACGAAGTCAAAACAACTTACAAAAATAGAAGACTCACAATATAAAGGCAGAACCTTTGCAAGCAGACTTTTTTTTTATCTACTCATTCTGTTGATGCATACTGCGTTTTGCGAAAGATTACATGCATATCAATAATTAAGCCTCTGTTTCAAACAATTAGCCTAAATGATTTTGTGATTTATATGAGTAATCGGCCAACGTTTGTTAGTAAAGCGATAAATTTAAAGCAGTGTTAATATGGTTCTACCTTCCATTGCATATCAATAACATTGGTATTGCAATCGGATTTTCATCTATAGCAAATAAAAGTAACTGATTGTAAGGAATTTCCTATATTTTTCTTTAAACGAATAACTATGAGAATATATGTGCAATGCGGTTTTTGTAACATAACTATTTTGAAATATTGTTATTTAATATCATTTTCTGTAAAAGCAGTAATTTCCGTAACATATAAGAGTAAAAGCCTTTTTAATGGCATTGCCAAATATCAGCAACTCTGACCTCTGTATCAAAGACCATATATTAAGTCTTAAGTTGCTGCGCTGAAAAAAAAAAAAGAAATGTGAAATTCATTGGAAATTTCGGAGGTGTCTCCTGATGAAGAAGTTAGCGCAATCTGACAGTGACGCTTAATGAGGACATGCAGTTAAGGAAATTCATTAAACTTCAATGACGGCGCCGTTTCAGATACAATCACCTCAGCTTATTTCGCTACCATTTTTAGTTTTCTGTAAAAAAAAAAATATTGAGATGGCTATCTGTCAGTCCCTCCGCACTTTTTCTGTCCGCCCTCAGATCTTAAAAACTACTAAGGCTAGAGGGCTGCCAATTGGTGAGTTGACCGTCCACCATCCAATCATCAAACATACCAAATTGCAGCCGTCTAGCCCCAGTGGTTTTCATTTTATTTAGGGTTAAAGTTAGCCGTGGATCGTACGTCTGGCACACCGCTACAGGTGCCCAAAACACAGGCCACCACCGGGCCGTGGCTGAGAGTTTTGTGGGCCGCGGTTGAGGGTTTCATGGGCCGTGGCTGAGAGTTTCATACAGCATTATACGCTGTGCAGAAAACTCGATTGTGTCGAAGAAACTCGGACATTTGTTTATTCTTCAAGACTAAATAACTGAAAGAAACTTTGTGAAGGAAAAATAAATCTGTGACTGACACCGCTTTAGTTTCTGTAGTCATCTGCAAATGTACTCAAGTGAAGAGAGAGAGAGAGAGAGAGAGAGAGAGAGAGAGAGAGAGAGAGAGAGAGAGAGAGAGAGAGAGCAAACATATGAAATTTTATTCGAACTCTTCCTCCAGAATTCTTTTTAACTAAAACTAAGCCAAAATCTTGGAGATCATTTCATCTAAAAGCATAATAATAATAATAATAATAATAAAAAGATATTTATTCCTTAAACGACCTTCCCCTCTACCCGTTCTTGCTGTAGGAGTATTTCAGTATATTACAGATCGTGACTACTACTCAGGAATGCGTTGCGATAACATCAGTTTTTGACCTTGACTATCTCTTATATTGTAGTTTTGTAACATGAAATTTCTTTCATTTTCCTCTTATGAGTCAAACCGCGGTGAAAAGTTTCGTAGTGATATTGGCACTGACATAAAAATGAAAGACACACTTCATAAATATTTATTCTACAAGTATATTTTATTTGAGTGAAATAACTTTGGAAAAATTACATTCATAATTTTAATTAAGGTAAACAGGCACGTACACTGTGTGCGTGTGTGTGTGTTTGTGTGGATTCGTAACAGTTCTTCCTGGTCAACACAAAAAGTCCAGAAGTATTTGAAGGTAATATATAGAACTAGATGTATTGCAATCTAATTTTATATTTTTTTTCACTTCTTTACATTTACAATCGAATGGTATGCCTCTTGTTTAACTTCAAACGACCGACGTCATAAATAAAAGCACTAATCTCTTCCTTATGAATGTTTCCCTTTAATTTTACGAACATAGTTTGAGTTTCTGTTAACTGTGAATTTTGAACATTTATTAACTTTGAATTTCTCGTAACTACGTACCACTCTTTGAGCTGCATTTGCCTGCAATAGTAGCAGCATTAGTAGCAGCATCAGTAGCAGCACTTACGGTCACAATGGAGGTATTCACGGAAACTACTTTTCTAGTTTACGTTACCTGAAGCTATATACTGTCTCTAGCTCTTTAGTGGGTAATGCCACTCCTAAGTTATAGTTCCTGTTTGCTCATCATTCTTTGACAATTGTTTTTCCATTGTCATTTCTCTAGTCATTTGTTTCTTATGCTACAACAAGTCTCATATTCTATAAAACATTCATGTTTCAAAAATAGAATTCGTATTACTAATTAGAAGAAGCATTTTTATCAGATATAAGTTGAGTATACCTTAGTTTAACCACACCACTGAGCTGATTAACAGCTCTCCTAGGGCTGGCCCGAAGGATTAGACTTATTTTACGTGGCTAAGAACCAATTGGTTACCTAGCAACGGGACCTACAGCTTATTGTGGAATCCGAACCACATTATAGCGAGAAATGAATTTCTATCACCATAAATAAATACCTCTAATTCTTCATTGGCCGGCCGGAGAATCGAACGCGGGCCTAGGAGAGTGATAGCCGAGTACGACATCGGCCCATCCAATGAGGAACTTTTATCAGATATAAATTTGTTGTAATGGAAGGGTAACAAATATCGACTAATTCGCGTATAATATGAAAAGATATCCCATTGCTCTGCAGATAGTGATTCCCTAAACTTATTCAGCTCTGCCAGCTGATCTGTTTAATCATAAAAGCATTGTTATCCAGCACAGAAGTCCTGTCTATTGAAGATAAAAGAAAACATTATTTGATCTTACTGAGTTATATTATCTTGGCAAGACGATGGTACAATACGTTTTTAAATTACAGAACAGAATAGGATGACCTTTAACTAAGATATCATTAAGAAGTACATAAAATTCCTGTGCTAAAAGAAAACACGTCACGGCGCACTCCTTCGTTACTCCTTGTCACTCCACTGTCAGCAAATAATTCCATGGTGATGTTAGAATGGACGTAGAGTGATTTGCATGAGAAAGTACGGAGTGAGTGACATGCAAATGGAACCAGGTCATCACTTACGGCACCAGTCTCTTATTCATCAATGAACTCCTCTGCGAAGATCAACTTCAGCCATCACATCATTTTTAGCTGTCGTGCTTCAGTCTCTCTCTCTCTCTCTCTCTCTCTCTCTCTCTCTCTCTCTCTCTCTCTCTCTCTCTCTCTCTCTCTCTCTGTGCTATTATGTCCACATCCTATCAAGAGAAGATTTTTTCTGGCAGTGCACTTCTCTCTCTCTCTCTCTCTCTCTCTGTGCTATTATGTCCACATCCTATCAAGAGAAGATTTTTTCTGGCAGTGCACTTAATAAACAAAAATATCTCTCATCTCTCAGCTTGAATCTTCTAAAGCTCCTTGCTTTCGTGAATTTTATCTAAAAATACAAGAAAAATATTGGTAATTACGTATATGTGCGACATACCTTCAGAGTAAAACATTAACATGCGTTGGCGTTCTCCTTTTCCAAAATATCTGGTATCTTATCTTAAATCTCCTTTTGACTCACAATGTTTGTTTACTTAATCTCATTTCTTCTCGTGATGATATTAAACAAGCGCAATTATTTTCTTTTTCAAACTTTAGGCCTAAAATTTTGACAAGTATTAATACTTCATTTATTTTCATTATTCTTATTCTTTGAGTTTTTGATTACTGTTGTTGTGTTTCACCGTATTTTTAACGATTCCTGTGCAGTCTTCGCCCACCTGGGAAAGCATAGATAACAGCAATACCGAGCGTCAGGCCAAATTGCATATGCGAATGTATTTTTTTACATAAATCTCTACTACACACATTGCATGCTCGTAACCACAGTTTTGTTTTTAAACCCGGGTTTATGTACGTGTTTTAT
>JANJGK010000021.1:2636146-2648646 GCA_039081455.1 Macrobrachium rosenbergii | reverse complement strand
AGGGTCTCCACCTGCGGCCAACAAACAACCATCTTCGTTGGTGCGCTGCTCCAGCCTGGGCCCAAACACCGGCTGCCCAAGAAACGTCCTCAAAGTCGAACTGCTGCTGGTACTCTTCCCCAAGAGAACAACCTGTTCGCTACTGCTGCCCGAACCTGACTCGCTGCTACCTTGGACCCGGTTCGTTGCTGCTACGAACCTGACTCGTTGCTGCTTCGAACCTGACTAAAAGTTGGCGCCACGCCACCACAGACGTCAACAATCCTGTGAAAATAAGAGGGGAGGGGAGAGGATTAGCCAAATAAATAAACAGGTAACTACCGTACCGCCCATAGAACAACCAAAGATCCTAACATATATATATATATATATATATATATATATATATATATATATATATATACACACACACAGTATATATGTATACAAATATATACATTTATACATATATCTATATATATATCTATAATATATATACATATATGTGTATATATATACATACATGTATGTACAAATATATGTATGCAGAGAGACGCAGAATAGTAGTCATAGCCACGTTCCTCCTTTTAATGTTGAATACTTCAGCATATCATCGCAGTACTACATTTCAAATCTATAACTTGCAAGATAGGAGGCTGCGTCAGTTTTCTTTCAAGCGTAACTTTCTCTTTCGTAACCAGCAAAGAAGTTTGTTCAGATGTTTCGAAAATGGAATGATCCTTATCAGAGTTTCGGGTCACTGCCATTCGTTATTAAATTATTGCACTACTGTGTTTGTTTTCCTTCCAATACACAACACTTCAGAGGTCGAGTCAATGATGAAACTATGTGCAGAAAACTTACGCTACCTTCTTCTTAGCTGTTTCATACATTAACCACTACAAATAAAAAATGCGCCGAAGTTTCTTCCGCGTAATCGAGTTTTTTGTAAAGCGATAATCAAGGCCACCGAAAATAGATCTATCTCTAGGTGGTCTTGGTACAATGCTGTATGAGCCGCGGCCCATGAAACACTCAGCCGGCCGTGGTGGTCTGTGTTCTTGCGTTGCCAGAAGCACGATTATGTCTAACTGTAACCTTAAATAAAATAAAAACTACTGAGACTAGAGGGCTGCAATTTGGTATGTTTGATGATTGGAGGGTGGATGATCAACATACCAATTTGCAGCCCTCTAGCCTCAGTAGTTTTTAAGATCTGAGGGCGGACAGAAAAAAGTGCGGACTGACAGACAAAGCTGGCGCAATAGTTTTCTTTCCAGAAAACTAAAAAGTGAATCAGATGCGTGCCAAACCCCCTTACTAAAAATGCACCATTCACCCCTTTCTCGCTCGCACTCTCTCAGTTCTTGGATACCAAAACCTTCTGTTCCAGCAACTCTTTCCCGTTCAGGCACTGCTTTCCCGGCCTCCCTTCCCTTTTTCATCCTTAAACTTTGGAATTTTGCACATTCAGCCAACCTGTCGTCATATATCTTGTTCCTGCGGTCAACCTTCCGTAGGACACTGATCCGTCTTTTGAGTTTGGTCACCATTTTTACTTCAAAAGCCTCAGGCATTTCTTTAATGCACCTGCACATGAACTTTTACATACACCTTATTCATATATACAATATAATTTTGTATGTATATGTATTCGCATAACATATGTAAAGGCATTCTTTACGAGGAGCACATATTTCGCTGCAACCGTCGCTCCAGAAATGTCTGAATACGAACCTTAATAGAAAATATCCAAAGCGGGGACGTCAGTCATGAGCGCAATACGTACGTAAAGACACATTTGACGGCGTGATTGGGGTTGGGGGAGGGGGGGACCCGGCGGTGTTGCCCGGAATGGAATATGAAGCCGAATGAAGAAGTGGAAGCTGGAACGATGAATGATGGCGCAAATTTCATTTGCATGTCACCCAATCTGGCCATTGTCATGTAAATTCCATTTCCACCTAATGTCATAAAAATAGAGGTTCGGAGATGAAGATTATAAAACCGGAAGTTATCTCGCAAGGAATTTTTCAGCCGGTATTTTTCCCAACTGAATTGAAATGGAATATAAATATTTCAGTAGATATGGGTATATAAGTTAGTTCATTGTTATTTTTTGTCGGGTAAATTATTTAATGACTTATAAGAGAGGGAGAGAGAGAGAGAGAGAGAGAGAGAGAGAGAGAGAGAGAGAGAGAGAGAGAGAGAGAGAGAGAGAGAATCTATTTTTTTTTTATATTACAAATAGAGATACTAAACGGAACTATATACAGAGGCAACTCTTTCGCTGCCAAGAATAGTTATATGGTGGCACTCATATTCAATTTTACTTAAGAAGAGGAGAACGACTGTACAAAGGGGAAGAATCCAATTTGCAATAAAAGGCAGCCCAGGAGAACCCTCGCTGCTAAACCATGCTAAGCTTAAATAGGGTTCGGGTCTTCTTGCCTAGAAAACACACATGTTAACTAGTCTCTCGAAAGTAGGAACACAGAGTGAGCAAGTAAAAGTGGTCTTTGAAATAACAATTGCCAGAGAGTGCAATTTGCGTAGTTATTCATGAAAGAATTTACGTCCCTATACACAACGTAGCCCAGATCTTGGCCCTGCTGTCTTCTGTGTTTTCACAGGTGTACAAACAAAACAACAAAACTGAACTTGAACTTCCGGACCGAGCCTATGGAAGGAAAGTAAAACTGGAACATAGAGATGCTACAAAAATCACTGAAACATTAAATGAACCAAACTAATTCGTAATTGTACGAATTACGACCTATCGTAATTTGCAGCCAAGCAGGGCAGGTTTTACAAAAATAATTCCCTTTCATGATTTGAAAGCTATTAAAAGTTATTTGAGTAAAAAGCCTAGCGGCAACCAGTCCTTCTGAATGCACTTCTACAATCTTTAGATCGTTTTCCTTAGTTGTAGAAACTCCTGAGTGCGTGAATGCTTATATAAAGCACTTTAACATTGCGTCTCACAGTGCGTGGAGTGTTATTATTATAGCTCAAATTATTCTTAAGCCTATTGGGATTTCAACCTTGAATGCTTAGATAACGTTACAGATATATCATCTCTATTTGGAGAGAGTAGGACAATAAAGTGAACGAAAGTGTCGAAACGCCATCTCTGTGGCTGCTCATTGCCAATTCCCTTCTTCCAGAGAGAGAGAGAGAGAGAGAGAGAGAGAGAGAGAGAGAGAGAGAGAGAGAGAGAGAGGAAAAACTCACTGGCCCTTCATTAAGCACTAAATGCATTGCTTTCAAATGTTTATCCGCATTTTGAGCTTGCATCTTGGTTAGAGTCGCATCTGTCTGATAGTTGAATTATTGTCAACATTGTTATTAAGCAAAAGATGAAAATAAAATAAATGGGGAAATTAACACTGTCAGAAGCATCTCTTCGTAGATTCCTCTGTACTTTCTTGTTCAGTTACGAAGCAAAGGATGATACTAACAATACTGTGGACCGTCACAGTTGCTTCAACTTCTCTCAAAAGTCCACCAGCTGAAATTAATTCTATGCAGAATATAGACCAAAGGAAGGTGACATAAAACCAGCAACTTAATAATGCATCAAATGCTTCATGGCAGATGCCCCATTATGCCTAAGAGAGAAAGGAGAAGAAAAGATTAAGGAAATATGTAAAGAAAGGGTGAAGAGAACCAGTCACAGTGACACCTAGCAAAGACTGAACTTACGAGAATGAAAGATAGATAAGAGAGTCTGACGTAGGGAGCGCTGTCCGAGACTCATTTGCATGTCACTCACTCGGTCATATCGAATGCAAATCACGCTTTCACTCTAATCTCATCAAGCCATTATTTGGAAAGAGCAAAATAAAATCGAGGTTTTAGAATATATCGACAAAGTGATGTATTAAACGACAAAATATATTCAATTCGGGCAGGTATTTTCTTTCAGTACATCATCTGTAGCTCTAGTGATATTATTCGATGATAAACACGTTATTTTTATTGTACTTTTGGCCTTAAATAATGAGATTTACGATGAGTCCAATAGAGATTAATTTATGAATTTTAATAAGAACAAATTTCGTTTTGCCGGATATGTCAATTAAAATCTATACGATGCTGTATATGCTCTTACACGAGAAACCTTTGGCAGGCGTTACACACTATATTGTAACAATGAAACATCAAAGAACTTATTCCTTATAGCGACATGCTTTTCTTATGTAAAAAGTGTTTAATATTCAACGGGTCCGTTACTAGGATAAAACAAATTTAGATTTGGTGAAAACATTACAGGAACACTCGGTAATAAGATTATTTCCCAGAGGGTTGAATGGTATGCACACACACACACACACACACACATATATATGTATGTATGTATACACGCACACAATATATATATATATATATATATATATATATATATATATATATATATATATATATATATATGAAAAGCTCATGGGTCACAAGTACTTTATGAATTACAATACACAATTGATGTTTGATTAATAAGTGTGGCTAAAGGCATTGGGAAGAACCTTGAGAGAATGATTATCTGGTGTCTGGCACGTTTCCTAATTAGTAAAACTGTATACGTTTTAAATACATCAGGTATTCTTGAGACGCGAGAACAGCCCTGCCTCGCAACAAAACTTTGTGAGTTCATTCTCCGGAAATGTCCAGGTTCCGGCAAATGCGTTTGTAGGCGTGTTTTTTTTTGGGGAGGAGTCCCAGGGTGTGAAGGGATTAGTTATCACACAAATAGTCATTCGAAGATCAACACCGAATGTTATTAGAAGTCTTCGGTGAAGACTCTGTGGTTTGACACACCTGTCGATTAAGAATTGTGAACATTGCTGTTTAGAGGTAGGAAACATTTTAGATTTCCCAAACTGTAGATAGTTCTTTTCATTTAACATACATCTCACTTGAATTTGATCATTTTTACATAGTGCATACTTCATAAGTAACATGGGAGGAATTCCATACCTTTATTTTTATGCATTTGTTTAACAAGGGTTTTATTTGACCTCTTCAGATGTTTCACTGAGAAAGAGGTTAAAGATGTACTCATTGGGAATGTACTGGACATTGACTTATTTTGACCTATTGTAGGAAAATTATATATTGAGAATAATTAGTTGAATATGGTGGACTTTAATATGTTTGAGCATTTGGTGAACATTAGTACTCCATTTTATTTCATCTCTTGTTTCTTGCAATACAGTTATGTTAGATTTTTGTCAAATAAATTATTTTTGGTAACACTTGTTTCGCTGTAGACCTGAGAGTGAGAGAGAGAGAGAGAATGAGTGTGTGTATGTACAGATGTGCATTGCCAGTAGCCTTTTTAATGCGGATACTATCAAGGTACCAACAGATGGGACTTCTCGACATTTTAGCAAAAGGTAGGCAATGAGATCTTCTCTCGATTGTGTAACACACATATATATGCATATAGGCTATATATATATATATATATATATATATATATATATATATATATATATATATATATATATATATATATATATATATATATATATATATATGTATGTATAACTGAACCACGAAAATATGGAACGTGATGAATATATAAATAAAGGCAATGCCAAGACGGAAAGTGAAACGACGGGGTGGTGCTAGGCCTTTCGACTTACTGTCCTTTACTTAGCAGACTGATAAATATATAAAAAAAAGTTTACAAAGAAACCTCGAGTACATGATAGATGAGGATTATAAAGGAAACTATAAACCTGGAATCCAACACAGTTGAAGAATTAGTAGGCCTAACAAAACAGCGGTAAACCCTTTTGTAAAACCTCTTAAATATTTACCTGTTTTACTAGGTCTACTAATTCTTCAACTGTGTTGGATTCCAGGTACATATTTTCCTTTATAATCCACATTTGTCATTTATACGAGCTTTCTTTGTAAAGTTATTTTTATATTTTTATCAGTCTGCTTAGTAAAGGACAGTAAGTCGAAAGGCCTAGCACCATTCCGTCGTTCCTTCGTAGCATTGCCTTTATATATATATATATATATATATATATATATATATATATATATATATATACTAACCCTTCTAAAAGCTCAAGCGCATTTGATATGCGAGAGCACAGCAATGTAAATTTTGTGATGAAGTTAACAAACCTTTTAATTGAAAAAATGAATAAATTGATGGCGAGGTCGACGAAGAAGACAGAGACGCTGAATGAAAGGTACATTTTGAGTGAAAAAGAAATTCCGTTATCAAACAGATAATTCGAGAGGTTTCAGGATCCATTTGCATATCATTATCTGCAGACTTTGACATGAAAACCTCCCACTGACTTCGAATCAAAGAAATAGCGAAAATAATAGATTTGTCGTCAATGGACTAAAAAAAATTCCACTTAATATATTTTTTTATATTAAAAGAAATGTTGCATATTACGTTCTTCTAAGTACCAGTTCGATATTCTGTACTGCCATGTTAAACAGCGCTGAAATCTCTCGAAAACAATGGAATTTTTTATTTCTGGTTTCCGAAAACATTCTTGTGGAATGTTTTACTGGGTCTTCCATTTGGTATGCAGCTCAGGAAGAGTTCGCATTTTGCTGAAAAATAATAAAGAACGGAGAGGATGCATGAGAATTTATTCACTTCGCTTTAAAAATTACCTGAATACAGAACAGCTTTACACGCCAAAGGAAGGTTTAACCCACTCCTCTCTCTCTCTCTCTCTCTCTCTCTCTCTCTCTCTCTCTCTCTCTCTCTCTCTCTCTCTCTCTCTCTCTCTCTCTCTCTCTCTCTCTCTTTATTTTGGGCTGCCTATCCGTCAGTGTGTTTGCGAGTGTTTAAGCCAGAGGTATTTATCACAACTGGGCCCATGTAATTACGTTCGATCCAAAACAGTTACCTTCAGAGTACAATCATGGAGGAGAATCTTTTTCATAAAGTCCGTATGTTCTTGATTTATCTTAAGTGTAAACACCTTGTTCAGCTAAAAATCACTGCATTATAAATTGCTGATAACTAATAAACACTGACCTTATTTTACTGAACACGGAGGTTGACTAGAAAGGACAGGCGACTTTTAAATTCAAGGACATCGAAGCCACTAATGACATGTATAAGACTCCTTCGGTTACATTGCAAAATAGACTTCCTTTATCACCAGCTATATATGAA
Source organism: Macrobrachium rosenbergii (assembly GCA_039081455.1). Taxonomy (NCBI): domain Eukaryota; kingdom Metazoa; phylum Arthropoda; class Malacostraca; order Decapoda; family Palaemonidae; genus Macrobrachium; species Macrobrachium rosenbergii. The sequence goes on along the minus strand of JANJGK010000021.1, from coordinate 2,641,505 downwards.
TAAACACACTAATAACTACCAGATATCTAATTCAGTTCTACTTAACTGACCCTGACTAAATAATTTTCGTCTGCTCAGAGCACGCGCGCGGAATCTCTGGCTGGTGGGATGTTCGTGCTGACAGCTAGACTTCAGAGTATTCAGTCTTTTAAAGGGATTTATATTTCCCGTAATAGCTAAATAGAAAAAAAACTAAACAAGATATTCCGATTGTTAATACAATCTTGATCTCGGATAATGAGGAAGGAGTGAGAATGATAAATACACACGCACACACACACTATATATATATATATATATATATATATATATATATATATATATATATATATATATATATATATAATGGGAATAGGAATAAATCGAATAAATCGTAATATAAAATATAAACAGAGGATATGTATATATATATATATATATATATATATATATATATATATATATAATGGGAATAGGAATAAATCGTAATATAAAATATAAACAGAGGATATGTATATATATACAATATATATATATATATATATATATATATATATATATATATATATATATATATATATATATGTATATATATACTGTATATATATATATATATATATATATATATATATATATATATATATATATATATATATATATATATATGCGTGTGTATGTGTATGTATTTAAATTTTCATGTATGTATGCATCCCACACATGGACTCACATATGGACGCATGTGAAAAAAGTTGAAGATTCTTTCAGAAAAAAGGGCTCTAGGGCCCAGATTAGTCATGGATGATCCAGGATCATCTCCTTCAATCTTCTTCAGTGCTTGTTGTCGAAATATGTTTTCGACGGCATTAGAATTCCACGACCCTTGGTGGATATACATTGTATAGTTCGTAAAATTAAGGCGGATAGAAGATTTGGTTGGGTTTGTAGAACGCTTTTTGTTGTCGGAGTATTTTGAAGATGACGACTGTTTATGGATCAGTTTAAAATCTGGGTCGAAATATTCTGGGAAGTAGATCCTAAACGCTCTATGAAACAGACTGCAGATGGACGTATTTTAAATCAGATATAATGGAAAAGGAAAATGTGAATGCAGGATGATACATAAGTTGGTTTTCTATAAATGGTAAATTTATATTCTGCATTATTTCTTAAGAGTCAGACGTCTAAAAAGAGAATTTTGGTTTTTATTGCCAAATTCTGTTCTGAGTTCGATACCTGGTACTCATTTGTTTGATCTGGAGACATCTCATTAATATCCTACTAACTCGGACCTTTAGAACCTAAGACTTTTTCTACATATATCATTTGAATAATTTTATACGGTTTTATGGAATTTATTATCACAATTTCAAAGTATTTCAAGTATTAATCACGAATTACTGGATTTTGAGAACTGCCCATACCAAAGACAAAATTCTGTTCCTAGAATGTTTATGCGTATGAAAATAGATTGCTAGAAATTCACACTTCTAAGCTTATTATTTTATCCAGGACCAGTGAAAAATAACTATAATAAGGTGCCTGTTTCTTTAATAGAAATTATTAGAGACCTTTTGCAAGTATGATGGAAAACAGCGAGCCGACATATTATGTGCTGCTTTGAAAATATGGAAGAAGTCTTCTAAATGTCTTACGTGAGAGGGGGTATATTTTTCTTAAACAGAAGAGAAGAGGTCCACTAGCCACCTTGAAATTTTGCAACTGAATGCCCATGAAACTTACATGAAAAGGGATGTTCTGGATTTATTGCTTTGAATTTCAAAAAAAAAAAAATTCATTGTTTCCTTTCCTTTCTTTAAATCTTCAGCTAAAAACCTTTATGGACAGAGCCAACACACTCTAATAACCCAAGAGAATTCCAGAGAGAAATAAACTTGCAGAGAGAGAGAGAGAGAGAGAGAGAGAGAGAGAGAGAGAGAGAGAGAGAGAGAGAGAGAGAGAGAGAGAGAGAGAGAGAGAGAGAGAGGTTATAGGAAGAAGGGGATAAATAATTAAGTAAAAGTGAATTGAAAGTAAAACAAATACACCTGAAATTCAAGAGATGTCAGCAGATAGCAGGCATGAATTTGCTTCTCTCTTAAACGTTCGGAGATCAGCGGATTCCACAACAGCACTAGGTAAACCTATTTACATTTTAGTAGCAGCCACGATAAAACTTCTAGGAAACTGAATATTATTAAACCTGATGCTAGAAAAAGTCACACTGTTTGCAGGAACAACCAGCCTAGTGTTGCCAGTAGAAATAGCTAGGTAAAGAAGAGTGCAGAGGATGTTTGTCATTGTAGTACATCTTATGTAACAAACATAATGAACTCACTTTACGTCTATGGCACAAGTCAACATTAATTAAGAGTTGGCAAATAAACTTGACTGATGACATACCTCTATCGTAGAGTTTGTGATGAGAGTCAGTACCAGAAGGCTATACAGGAGAATTGTACTCCAAAAAAAAAAAAGTAAGAAAAGAGATACAAAACTTTGGCAAAAGAGATTCATTCTGAAACATTCAAAACATTTCTGCAAGATACCAACTTTCGAGAAACAGACGAGGCAATATTACGTATATGCTTCTCAAAACTTATTCTTATAAAAAGTTGTAACAAAGATCTTAAAAGCGTCATTGACCTTTAAAACCATGCCATTAAATGTTAATCAGGATGCACAGACAAAAGTGTTCTAGATCAATTATCTATCGTGCTTTGGGTTTTCGAAGGGTTAAGCTTCATGCCCCAAGTCTACTCCACTCACGAATGTGTGCCAGATCTCTATTCAAGGATTCTGTACCTACTGTCCTATGGCGTGGAGAAGGAAAAGCAGCTAAAAGAGTAGCATCATCAGCACAAGCAATCAGTTTGTTCTTCTGACCTTGCCACATATCACAGATATAGACAATAAATAGCAAAGGTCCAAGAACACTACCTTGCAGAACACGTGAAATGGTGTAATTTTGGGTTTCTATACTTGCCATTAATACAAACCCGCTGTTTTCTGCCTGTTAAAACTTATTTAAATTACTAATAAAAGATCCATCATTTCCCAATAATCTTTGCTTGTAGATAAGTGCTTCATAACTCTCACTGTCAAAGGTTACACTTAATACAGACTGACCCTGTGTGCCTCAGTACCTTCATCAAGAGCGCTCTGCAAGAATATACTGTCAAGAGTGCACATAAGTACCACAGCCTTTTTGAAACCAAAGCCGTAATGCTAGTAGCAGGTTATTATCTTCAATAAACCTACAAAGATGCTTAGAGAGCAGCTTCTCAAAAACTTGAATAAACAGGAGTAGCTGAAATCGGCCAGTATTCAGAGGAGCGTGAGAATGGACTTAGTCTCCTAGGTAATGCAGCGATGTTTCCCTTCTTCCAAACAGAAGGAAAGCTTGCAAGTCTAACCAGTCTTCTGAAAATAGTAGTAATTGTGGGGGTAATTAAATCAGCAGTTTTTTAAAATAAAGATGGGGAATATCCCATCCGGGCCTATGCCACCATAACTGTTGGCAGTGACAACAACTTAAGCTCTGGGAACCATGACCGAGGCAACACCACAGACTCACCAAGCTATTACCTCAGCAGGACTTGAGCCAAAAGTTCTGCCTTCTATTTAGGGCAATATACACCAGTTCCATCAGCTTCTACAAGGGGGAGGCATGCTTGAATCAACTCCAAAGAGTGATAACTTGAGGGCAGACCATTACTTATGGTCATCACCACTGGAGAGCAAGAGCGTCATACCCTTATCATAAGCTCTCTCATAGATAACCTGCGCTTGATTTCTAAGGTCAATGAAATTACGCCACAAAAAAGTCTGATTGTTTGTTCCTCCATGTGAGATAAACTTCTTGATTTTCATTTTAGGCAAGTTTATATGCAGCATTAAACCATGGCTTATCTTCAAGATGAAACTTAAGAATTTTAGAAGGAATTCTCCTCTCAATTGCAATCTTAAGGTGATCATTTAAACATTCAATATTAATCGGACTTGTACAAATATTGCTCCAACTGAGCTCCATAATATCACAGTGAATGCCATCCCAAGTGGCCTGGGATTTCAAGCATACCTTTCTTGAAAAGCTAACATCTGGAACAACCTGATTCATCACCACATTAACCTTAATCAAAAAACCGGTCAGAGGAACCCAGATGTAACAATCCCTGTTACATCTGTGAATGTATGGTCAATTAATCTGAGCTTTTTGTGAAAATCTTTTGTAAATTTCAGTGGGAACATTTTGGAAAGGATTTGTTAAAATCTCTTGGGTGTTGGCCTTATTAAGGAATTCATGAACTTTCGTAGAACAGAAATCCAAATCCTTGATCTCAGTTTTGTCTCCTTTGCCAGATTTCGTTTTATATGATTTTTGGAAGGAACGAGCAGCTATCCTTTCAAGAATAAATTTGTTGCAGGCAAAAATGAAATCCTGAATAAGGCCTGTCACAGTAGATAAGATGGATTTTATGTACAGCGATGTCCTTGGGGATTTGATTCATAAAGGATTTACGGGTAAATTTCTTTCGGTTTTTCAAACGTTAAGTACCAGCTAAGCAATTGCAAATCAACAATTTCATATAACAATTGTGAAATCATAGCACAAGCCGCTAATGAAACTTCCATACACTGTGTGTATATGTTATTCAGGAACGACCATTTTCAGTGAACTCAGCAGAATAAAATGGAAAATGATTTGCATGCACAAATTTTAGCACTGACAAACTTGATGAAGCCTATGACACCAAATTTCCCGAAAAGGCATTTACTGTCATTCAAATTAGATAACACAGTATAAATAGTGCAACTTAAAGAATAACAACTAGTATGGAAAGTTTTAATGATAAACAAAACTTAGCATTTTTTCACCATATAGTACTTTGCAAACTTATTTGGTAAAATTATATAATGTGTTAAAAATGGAAATCTACATAACTAGGGCAACTGAAAAAATATATATCATATTGAAGTAACAAGTAATATGAATATATATAAAAATGTAGTGTTCGGGAATAACCACAATTGGAATTTTCAAAGACAGATAAATCATTATTTTTTTTTTTTACCTAATTAGCAATTCTAAATATAAAACCATGCAGTTCATAGAGACCGCCTGAAAGTTTGTAATTAGCCATCTATATTTTACATTATAATACCATTAAAAGATTTTCTGATGAGCTATTTATCATTATCTAATATTAAGAATAACTTCTGCTTTAAAATGGCAAACTTTATAATTAAATTGTTTTGGTCCTCTTAAAAAGTTGTTTGTGCTTGATGAAAACACGAACCTAATGCTAAGTTTTGTTTGAAATATTCATAAATATATAAAATGATAATTAATGAGGAACGTTCGTATTGTTTAGAAGTAAAA
>JANJGK010000021.1:2548646-2628646 GCA_039081455.1 Macrobrachium rosenbergii | reverse complement strand
GCCTTTTTTCCAGAAATCGCAAAACCTCTTCACTATTTTTGGCAGCTGTTTCTCCTTAGACACTACATACAGTTGCCTGACGCCAAATAGTGAGTCACTGCACCAATGCTTTCCGTTGTGATAGTGACTGGATTTTGAAAGAGGGAGCACTGTAATTTTCAGGGGGAAGGGACCTTCTTAGGGATTACAGTATTTTGCCCAGTCTTTGCATAGGTTTGTGAACCTGTAATAAGATAATCATTATGGTTACCATTATGATTATTATCAATATTTTTTTTCCAAACGTTTTATCACAGTACAGTTTCCTGACTTAACTTCTTAATTTCTGGTTTAGAACCTGCTTTTTCTAACTAAATACATGCAGTAGTTTTGCATTTAGTCGTTTGATGAGGAGATGAACCATCACTAAACAAAAAGGGGTTTTGCGTCAAAAATCTTCAGTTTCAAATTGGGAAACAACCCAAACATTTCCCCTTATGAAGGATAATCAGATGAAATGGGTAAAACCTTTGATAACGAGGGTCAACGTTCCCGAGAATTCGAAGCGGCTCTTGCAACACGGTTTATCTGGTAATCATAATGCAAAGGAATAATGCAGTTCCTACGAAAGGAATTAGGTTTACCTAGACTTTGGCAACACTTAGCACTAAGCTCATAGTGAGGAGGCTTAGCGCCCGAGGAACAACCGCCACCATGATTGCCTTCCTTCTTGTATAGGCTACAGGCGACGAGACAAAAGGGGAATTATCCCGCCTTTGTATTCGCGCGACAAAAGACCACATCGCGGCTCCTAATCTTGTTATCGCTTATACAAGCAGTTCGACTGTAGTTGCTCCATAGCGAAAGTTTTTTATCAGTAACAGTTTATGAAATGCACACAGATATAAATACAGCTGGACCACGCATCTGGTCATTGTACGGATACTTGAGGATGAGGACTGTTTGTCCTAGAAAGCTAGCAAATTTTTTTTAATAAATATCTCCTCTAGATACCATCCAGTTTGAAGGAGGTCCCGTTAGTAATTGTGCTAATGCACAGAACAATTGTGTATGCGATAAAGTTTATACACATATATATTTATATATATAATATATATATATATATATATATATATATATATATATATATATATATATATATATATATATATATATATATATATATATATATATATTATGCAAATATTGCCCAAATTACAGTTAATGAGGTTGTAGTGAGGCCACATTTCTTTATCAAGAACAGCAAATAAACGCTGTGTTGCTTGCAGACTTCCACACTTTCCTCTCATCTTTATGTATCAATTTACGACCAATGAATCATTCACACATGCTTTTATCTGCTTAAGTTTTCTTCACGTACTTGCTAATGGATTAGGAATCTCACCATCAATTCTCAGACTGATTTCTCTGAAGTCACTCGTGAAAATGATATATAGGTTCGAAAATAAATTTGAGGTTCAAACTGGAAACCTACTGAATTAAAAAAGAGATAGCCATTGAGTTAGTCATAAAGCAATACTAAAGGTGTGGTTTAATCGATAGATCCTTTTATAAGAGACTTCTATAAATTCTGCTGTGTGAACTGTGAATGATTCTTCTATTAGAGACACTAATTTTTCATGGGGCTTTAATCTAGGCTATTTTTACTGGTTTCATTTAAGCAAATGTGCTGAAAAGTCTGACGCAGTATGTTAAAGGGATAAGGTTATTTTAACAGATCATCCCGACCGGATGGAAAATTAATTGAATAATGCTGTTGTCAGTCACCTACGTAGTGATGTTACCTGCACTGAAAATATTTTAGAGGAAAATATCTAAATTGTTTTGACGAATATCAGTCACGTTTAGACGAATAATATGTAAAATCTTAGGCCTAAGTGCGCGTGAGTGTGTGTGACTGAAAGAAAAGGTGAATATCAGTCAGACTGAAAAGAAAATCATGAGTTTATGGCATCATGGCGACGAGTCAGATTATCAGAAATATCGAAGTTTTAACAAACCTTCAAGTCATGCTGTATTCGCTAATTAAAGTCAAAGGAAACATTATATCTCGAGGAGCGTGTTTGGTCAATTTAAACAAACCTATGCATTGCATTAAAATCATTCTAACTCTCTTGTTTACACTCATCGGGAGAATCTAAACTGTCGCCTGCACAATCTTCAAATTGCTTAGTTAAGACATGATGGAATTTTGTGAAAAATTAACAATATTATTATAAAATAAAGATTGCTTGTTTGAGACTTCACATAAAAGAAGACTACTTTTCCGACAGAGACCTCTGAAAGGGTTTATTGTTAAATAAAAATTCCTTGAGTGATTAATTAATTTTTGTCATCAAGTTTAGTCCTTAATTTACCAACCAACTTTTACAGTGAAACGTTTACACTTTTTTGTACCCGTGTTTGCGAAAGTGCTTTTATACCTGATTGAATTCTGGGTGCAAAGTTAAGAAGATTAGGGCTGTTAATGAAATTTTCTTTCGGAATGATTACTCCGCGGAAGATCATGCGGAAAGCAATACATCCCTATGAGATATGTAAAACGAGACTGGTAAGTGTTCAGAATTTTTTCTTTCTTTCTATTTCACCGACGCGACGGCTCTAAAAAACAGAAATTCATCGAAGGGAATATTGATTCAATTTCGTGCCCATTAAATGCATTTTTTGAGAGACTTCATCTTTTTGATCTCGTAAGTCTTGACCGACTATGTTTGGAGGCCTCGGTTTGACGCTGCTGTTGACTCTTCTCGTTCAGGGTTGCCACTATAAATATCTGCTACGGGGCTTGGAGCTCCCGTGTTTGACTTACTTATACTTTTTATACAATTCTGTTGTTATACTACGAACAGGTTCTCTCTCTCTCTCTCTCTCTCTCTCTCTCTCTCTCTCTCTCTCTCTCTCTCTCTCTTATATATATATATATATATATATATGTGTGTGTGTGTGTGTGTGTGTGTGTGTGTGTGTGTACGTATGTGTGTATATACATATATAAAGTACTGTAAGGTCACATCTGTAAGTAGTTCATTGCCTGTCTACAAATTCTGTTCATCATATGCAGAACGTACATTAGTTTTAGTTTGCTTCCTCGTAAGTCTACGCTTTCTGAGGGTGTTGCATTTTTACTTTGGTATTATTATTCAGATTTATTTGTTAGTGTGCTTTAGCCACTGGTTAGAAGCGAAGGTTGGGTATGGGCGAAAGACCTCATGTATAACCTTTCCAACAATTTTATCTCCTTCTTGGTCCTTAACATTAACCCTAACTGGCTGTGTCGATAGCCTGTCAACTATCCTCGGGGTACATTGCTCTAGAACAGGTGAGATTTCTCACTTTTTCATTTTGGTCCACTTGATCCATATGTGCAACATCGCTTTTCTCGACGCTGCATCTAAACAATAGGAGTAAATTAACAGCAAAAAAGCCTCACAGGACTCCGACAAGCGCTAAAGAGTACAGCCTTGCACCCTGAGGCTTTGTGGGTTTTGCCACCTCATTGTTAACGCTCTGCAATCGGTGGTCAGTGAGGGCCTACCTTTGACCTTGGCTGGCCAACGAGAGGGACTGTTAATGCAATGGAGGCCAGAGAGCCAATAGAAAGGCTCCAGGCTAAGCAGCATTGTTCCCATCTCTTGTCTTAAGGAGCTGGAAACCTCATCCTCAAGTGTGGGTTTCATAGAAAAATGATCTATGCTTGTTTAGCTCATGTCGTCTCTTGATTAATTCCTTTCCAGGTCTGGTTATAAATTTTTTGTAGTAGCCGGAGACCCAACCACGGGCCTTTGGGTTGACACCCCCGGGACGGCAGTTCTCATGAACCAACATATTCGATGACATGGAATTTCAGCCGGTCCTGGGTTTTGCTGGGCTGTAGGAAAAAAACCAAGAATGTTGAAAAAACCAACATTGTTGAAAAAAACAAGAATGTTGAAAAAACCAAGAATGTTGAAAAAACCAAGAATGTTGAAAAAACCAAGACTGTTGAAAAAATACCAAGAATGTTGAAACTGCTGAGAGCAAAGGACTCTTACGTCCTTGAGTGAACTGAACTAGTCAAGAATCTGTGCCTCCGAGATATGACTGGATTTGCTTTAAATGCGTTTGTCTCGCATCACGCTTGGCTAGATGCTGCTTCCAATTTTCATTTGATTGCTTTTTGCTTGTATGGGAAATGGCTACCGTAACAAACGATTTTGATGTTTATTGATCATACATGTTTTACTCCTAGAACGGTCACTGTTTAGCATAAAACCGTATTGCAATTCTTTGTATTTTCTCGTAAGAAGATTCGACATTATTTCTTCTTTCATCGCGATTTATTTTCATAATTTTATTCTGGAGCATTTTGATTTTATTTTTGTCTTTTATTTTCCTATACATCAAATAATTTTGCGTTCATGCTTTTTTATTCTTGCTGGTATTTATATAATTTTCTATTATATTATTTTATATATGTACATATATATATATATATATATATATATATATATATATATATATATATATATATATATATATATATGTATGTATGTATATATAACACACACATATACTGTATGTATATATAACACACACATATATACATGTGTGTCCGTTTGTGTGTGTGCGTGTGTGTGTATGTAGATATATGTGACAGTATGACTGTGAAACCAGGGATTTCACGAAATCCCTGAAATTTCAGGGAATTTGTGATTTGACCAATTCACTTAGGGACATTTGATCCCCGAGGGGCTAGTACTAATCACGGCGAAACAGTGATTCATCTACAGTTTCGCCGTGTTTAGTACTAGCCCCTCGGGGATCAAATGTGATCAAATGCACTTAAGGACATTTTGATCCCCGACGGGCTAGTGCTAAACACGGCGAAATAGTGTAAATGAATCACTGTTTCACCGTGATTAGTGCTAGCCCCTCGGGGATCAAACGTTCCTGTGTGGATTGGTGATTTCGGAACGGAGCCCGTTTGTGTGTGAAGGACTACCTACATACATATATATACCCACACACACACACACACACACACACACACACACATATATATATATATATATATATATATATATATGTGTGTGTGTGTGTGTGTGTGTGTGTGTGTGTGTGTGTGTGTGTGTGTGTGTGCATAGCGAATATCATACGCAGTTACACATCCACTCTCGAGTTATCAAATGAAGTAGTGAAATTTATCTCTCTCTCTCTCTCTTGTTAGTGGGATTGACCTTTCTGCAGGATGTCATGCATTAAATCAATATTTTTTAGCCAACCTAAAGGATCTCTCTTCCATTGTTGGAAATGGCAATAGCGCAATGGCGTGAAATATAGCAGCATGGCCAGTAACTCAAGGTGCATTTGAATCATAATATACTTTCGTTTTTATTAAACTTTCTTTTATTCACTTGTAGATTTACATTAGCTGTTCGAAATAAGAACATTAAAGTAAGTCAATATTAAAGTTATTTTAATCTCATTATTTTATGTGCTATTATTTTTTTTATCTTAGATAATACACCAACTGCCAATGAAAATATGAAAGACCTTTCGCTATGAAAACTACAGACGAACCCAGTTGATAACAAGATCAGGAGCTCGCGATGTGGTCTTTTGTCGCGCGAATACAAAGGCGGGATAATTCCCCTTTTGTCTCATCGTCTGTAGTCTATACAAGAAGGAAGGCAACTGTGGTAGTTGTTCCTCAGGCACTAAGCCTCTTCGCTATAAGCTTCGGGCTAAGTGTTACCAGAGTCTAGGTAAACCTAATTCCTTTCATAGGAACTGCATTATTTCTTCGCATTGATGATTACCAGATTATCCCTGTTGCAAGAGCCGCTTCAAATTCTCGGGAATATTGAACCTTTTAACAATGGGTTTACTCATTTCATCTGATTATCCTTCATAAGGGGAATGTTTGGGATGTTCAACAATGAAAAATGAAGGATTTTGACGCAAAACCCGTTTTGTTAATGATGGATCATTTTCTTAACAAACGACCAAACGCAAAATTGCTAGATACTGTTCGTGAGAAAAAGCAATTTCGAAACAAGAAAATATGAAATTCTGTCAGGAAATTGTACTGAGATCAACCTTTTGGAAAGAATATTGATAATAATCATAAGAACAATGATTACGGTATTAGGAGTCCACAAACCTACGCAAAGGTTGGGCAGTCGAACCCCTAAGAAGGTCCCTTCTTCCTGAAAATTACAATACTCTACATTCCAAAATCCAGTCACTTTCACAATGAAAAGCATTGGTGCAGAGGCTCACTATATGGCGTCAGGCAATTATATGTAGTGTCTAAGGAGAGACAGCTGCCACAAATTGTGAACAGGTTTTAAGATTCCTGGAAAAAAATGAAAAAGACTAGCAATATCGGATGACCTCTCCTCCATCACAACAGGAAATGAGAAAAAAAAATATTAAATAACTTCTCCCTATTTCAATTATTTAATGCTACATGTATAATTTTTTTTAAACAAAACGAAAATTGATGAATTTATGAATTCACTTTTCATTGTAGCTTCCTTGTACAGAAATTCTAAAATTTATTCCATGTTTGTGGCAGTTATATCTCCGTAGGCACCACATACAGTACCTAACATCATCTGGTGATTCTTTGCACCACTGCCACCAACAGTACTTGGGTGCAAGTCCCTTTGATTGCTGATTCCTTCAATTTTCAGTTACTTGTTTTTATTCTAGAAGAATCATTTTTAGAAAGATTTATTTCTAATTCCAAACCATTCAAACAACAGTTATTACTGACAAAAAACGTATATATATATATATATATATATATATATATATACATATATATAATTATATATACATACATATATATATATATATATATATATATATATATATATATATATATATATATATATATATATATATATATATATATATATATATATGAACGTCTTTATACATATGTATGTATAACTGAATCACGAAAATATGGAATGTGGTGAATATATAGATATATATAGGCAATGCCACAAAGGAAAGAGAAACGACGGAGTGGTTCCAGGCCTTTCGACTTACTGTCCTTTACTTAGCAGACTAATAGAAATATAAAAATAAGTTTACAAAGAGAGCTCGTATAAATGGCAGGTGGGGATTATAAAGGAAAATATGTACCTGGAATCCAACACAGTTGAAGAATTGGTAGACCTACCAAAACAGAGGCATATATTTAAGAGGTTTTACAAAAGGTCAAAAGGGAAAAGTCAATTAGAGCATTATACAGGGAAAGATACTAACCACCAAAATATGACCATGGAAAGAATAAGCTGATTTCATATGTTATAAAAGTACAACTCAATAATTCTCCTTAAGGGAAAAAATAAAAATTTTGCAAAGTGAACATTTTCACACAAAAAAATATATGAAACATACGAATACATAGAAAATATATATAAGGTGACCAATTAGTAATTAAGTCAGTGATTTTATCTTTAAGCTCATTCTTGAACATTTTACTAATACATCCATCCTTTTTAATAAAACCCTTTGAATAGAGGGTCTATTCCCTTCGTATTATTATTATTATTATTATTATTATTATTATTATTATTATTATTATTATTATTATTATTATTATTATTTCCAAACATTTCATTTAGATAAAATTTGACTAAAATTCATATTATCTGACTTAGAAATTGATTTAGTAGTTTTCCACTATTCCTTTGCTAGGAAATTACCTATCTCTAACAAAATGGGGTTTGCGTCAAAATTCTTCATTTTCCAATGGGAAACAACCCAAACATTTCCCCTTATGAAGGATAATCAGATCAAATGAGTAAACCTTTTGCTAACGAGTGTCAATATTCCCGAGAATTCGAAGCGGCTCTTGCAACAGGGATAATCTGGTAATCATAATGCACAGGAATAATGCAGTTCCTACGAAAGGAATTAGGTTTACCTAGACTTTGGCAACACTTAGCACTAAGCTCATAGTGAGGAGGCTTAGCGCCCGAGGAACAACCGCCACCATAATTGCCTTCCTTCTTGTATAGGCTACAGGCGACGAGACAAAAGGGGAATTATCCCGCCTTTGTATTCGCGCAACAAAAGACCACATCGCGGCTCCTAATCTTGTTATCGCTTGTGCAAGCAGTTCTTGTTCTTGCTCCTCCAGGATGCATTTTCCCGAAATGTAACTGAGTACAGACAGATCATTTGTAAGATCAATATGTTTGTTAGTCTACCAAAGTTAGCCTAGGCACCCAGCACAGTAATTAGTCTAGGGCACATAGCACTGTGCAGAATAAAGCTTTCTGTCAAGACAATTTGATCTTCCTACATTTTATAATAAGCAAAAATCTAAATCTTTCCTTGAAAAAGTGTCAATGAAGTGCATGAAATAAAGTTTATATATCCCACCTATTGTGCAGATATGGAGCTTCGTATCTTTGAGATTTTGGTTGAGAACGACCAGCATGTATGTGTATATATATATATATATATATATATATATATATATATATATATATATATATATATATATATATATATATATATATATATATATATATATATACAGCATACATATTTATATATATACAGTATATATGTTTATATATCTACACACATTTTTATCGTTAGAAACTCGTTCTCCTAATCAAAGCTAACCCTTGATAAAACAATAGGATTAAAAATGTTACAAAAATACCAGCAAGAATAGAAAGCAAGAATGCAAAGTTATTTGACGTATAGGAAACAATATATGCAAAGTAAAGTCATAATGCTATGGAATAAAAGTATGAAAATGAAACGTAATCAGAGAAGAAATTCAAGCGAACCCTCTCAAGAGAAAACAATTTTATGATAAACAATGATTACTTAGGGATTAAAAAAATATTTGATCAGACGCCTCTTGGTTGTTACGGTAGCCTCTTCCCAAGAAACAAAAAGCAATCAAATAAAAACGGGGAGCAGCAATTAGACACACTGAAGTCCACAAAAAATAGTTTAAAGTGAACACAGTCGCATCTTGGTGTCACAGATTCTTTATCACTTCAGTTTTCTCAAGGACACAAGAGTCCTCTTTTCTCGACACTTTCAACCAAGGTCTAAAGAATAGCTTTCAACATTCCTGGTTGTTTTCCTAGAGCCCGGGACCGGCAGAAATCTCAAACCATCGAATATGTTGGTTCGCCACCATGAGATTCGCTACACTGCGCGTCTCAACCCGTGGTTAGGAGCCCCGCTGCTATATAAATTTACAACACCAGCTAGAGATTAATTAACCGAGAGACTTCATGAAGTGAACGGACACAAATAAATTCTCAAGGAATCTTGCAGTTCTGGGTGAGTTTGTCTACTCCTTGGATGCAGGTGGTGAGCGCAATGTTGCTCAACTTAGAGTCTTTCTCTTGGCTTTGGCTTCCATTCTACTGACAGTTCCACTCGCTGGCCAGCCACGGTCTAAGGAAGGCTCTCACTGATCTCCGTTTGCAAAGCACTAACAGTAAGGTGGTAGCCCCCACAAAGCCTTAGGGTGCAAGGCTGTATCTTTCATGCTTGTCGGAGTCCTGTGAGGTTATTTTGCGGTTAATTCATTCCTGTTCTTTAGTTGCAACGTCCAGGAAAGCAGGTCAAGTGAGTGACGGATCGATACTGCACAAATGGGTTCAGTGGATCAAAATGAAAATGTGAGAAATCTGTCCTGTTCTAGGGCAATGTCACCAAGGATAGTTAACAGACTATCGACACACCCAATTATGGTTAAAGCTAAGGACCAAGAAGGATATTAAAAGTACTGGAAAGGTTATGTTTGAAGTTTTTCACCTTTACCTGACTTTCATTTCTAAGTGGTGGCTAGGGCACACTAACAAAAGTAAAGAAACTGATGAAATAAATTTAAATAAAAACGCCGAAGTAAAAATGTAACAACTTTAGAAAACAGACTTAAGAGGAAGCAAATTTGAATTAGTGTGCGTTCTACATATAGTGAAAAGAATTTGCATACAGGTGATGGACTACTTACGGAGGTGACCTTACAGTTTATATGCATGTTTATATTCAATATATATATATATATATATATATATATATATAAATATATATATATATATATATAGAGAGAGAGAGAGAGAGAGAGAGAGAGAGAGAGAGATTGCTTGTAGTATGACAGCAGAAATATATATAAAATATATAAGAAAAGCAAACATGGGAGGTCTAGGTCCCGTGGCAGATATTTTTAGCGTCAGCCCTGAACGAGAAAAGTCAACAGCAACGTCAAACCGAGGCCTCCAAATATAATCGGTCAGGATTTATAAGATCAAAAAGTTGAAGTCTTTCACTAGCTGCCTTTAATGGGCACAAAGTTAAATCTTTTTTTTTTTTTCTTTGATAAATAACTTTTTTGTAGAGCCGTCAGTGAAATAGAAAGTGAGCACAAAATTCTTAATGAAAAGGTCTTAATACTTATCTGATTAAAAGGTCTTAATACTTATCCTTTTAATTTTGCATACTTTTGGAGGATATATTGCTTTTCGCATGACCTTTCCTAAAATGATAAATCTGGTAGAAATTTCATTAACAGAATAAATCTTCTTACAGTTTTGCACGCAAGATTCAGTCAGACATAAAAGCGCTTTCACAAGCAGAGGTACTAAAAAAGTGCAAGGATTTCACTGCAATACATAAAAGGGAACTAGACTAAATGTTATAGCAAAATTAATCCATCACTGAGGTAGCTAATATGCAGATGCCTTTATGACATCAGTACCTTTGGAAAGGTGCCTATAAGTTAGAAGAAAAGAATGAAACTAGCACACGCTTTATGACTGCAAGATTCAAATGACCAAAAATACTGTAAAGCCAGTTAATAAGACACTGCTGGGTAAGTAAAAATGTCCTATTTACTTAGTGAATGATAAAATAACATCCCTTATAGGCTATATTCGCATGACAAAAGAGGGAACCAAACAAAAACAAAAATAAACGTTATTCTCGAATATTGATAAAAATGCACGCTGATAAGAATGAAGGCAAAAGGTAAACTGCAATGTCGTCAGTTTCTAAAAATCGATGATAATTGGGATAATGAAAACAACTTAAATGACAGAGGATGACGCAATGAACAGATAAACAAATCACTTAATAACTGGAGCAAGCAACCAGTGACAAATGATGGTTGAATTTGGTGTAATAGAAGAAATTCAGTTCTATGAAACGTGTGATTTTCTTCCGCTCATTCTTTGATAAAAAGGGGTGTTTCTGCCTACTTAATTATGTTTTTTTTTTTTTTTTAGATTTTCGGTTAAAGTATTGAATGTATTATCACAAAGTTGAACTGCAACAATGTTCCCTGATTCCTGCCCCCCCCTCCCCCAAAAGAAGTCTGAATTCCCCTGTATTGTATTTACACAGAGGGCGCGAAGATGATGACAAAAGATGAAGAATCCTACCTCGGTTCGAAAAAAAGTTTTTAAAAATCAGTAAATTTCGCACCCAAAGTATTATCTAGGTTTTTGAAGTTTGTCTATTATACGAAACAGAGCAAGCTCTTTCCGTTGCCTTGGTCTTCAATTAAAGGATATACTTTTTTTGCTTAAATTTTTTTTCCATTAGAAAGTCTACCTTATACAAAGCTTTATGTCTCTTTCATCTTTTGATTAGAAGTTGCTCCTAAAGAGCTTACCTTTATAAAAATTGAAATTATTCCTTCCCTCAGTGTTTTCTCTTTGTCAGAGAGAACATAACTGGATTTTTATTTGCACATAAAACTCCTGAGAGAATTTTGACAAAGGCAAAAGGGTATTGCATTAATGTGTAGATAAAGTAGTGATTCTTTTTGAGTGTACATGTTCCTATGGGAAAATTAATATTCGTTTAAGAGAAATATCAAACAAACAAACTGCATTTTATAATAATATTGTTAGATCATTGTAAAAACAACACAGTCTAAACTAATGAAATTGAAGATAATCCTGGTGATATTTTGGACTCATTCGAAAAGGGGAAACGTGAGAGTTGGAATTTTTTCTTAACCCAGTACACAGGTATGTTTAAATTTTTTCAAACCACAATCCTCGAACTGTAATTTTTTCCTTTCACTCGCACGCATGCGCATACACTTCGGCTGAATATGTTACTTATTGTCAGTGTTTCGTCAAAAACGATTTAGCCATTTTCTTCTAAAACATTTTCAATGCAGGTAACTGAACTATATAGCTGACTAACATCACTATCATCAAATTAATTTTCTATATGACAGGGATGATCTTTTTAGATAAGCTCATCCCTTGAAAATATTGCGTCAGACTATTCAGCACATTTACTTAAATGCACCTGGTAAAAATAGCTTAAATTAAAGCCCCCTGGAAAATGAGTGTCTCCAATAGAGGAATTATTCATAGTTCGCACAGCAGAATTTATAGAAGTCTCTGGTAAAGGGATCTATTGATTAAGCCTCACTGGATTATAACCTTCGCCTTTAATATTACTATGTAATTAAATCTTCATTTATGTCATTTGTTATTTTATAAATCCCCATTTATATTTAAATTCATTCTCAAATCTGTTTATCATTTTCACTGGAACTGGAATATGAGATTTAGGCCTGATGCCAAGCGCTAGGAATTATGAGGTCATTCAGCGCTGAAAGGAAAATTGAGAGTAAAGGAGGTTTTAAAGGTGTAACAGGAGGAAAAATTGTTAGGAGAGGGTGGAAAGTAAGATGGAAGGTGAAGGAAAGAGAAAATGAACGAAGTACAGTAATAGGAATGAAAGGGGCTGCAGCTAGGGGCCGAAGTAATGCCTACAGTGCACCGCGTGAGGTGTACTGATGTCACTACCCCCCTACGGGGTTTATCATTTTCATGAGTGACGATAAAGAAACCAGATTCAGATTGTTGTCAGAGTGCAGATCCGTCATCACGTGTGTGAAGGAAATTAAAGCAGATAAAAGAGTGCGTGAGTAATTCACTAGTCGTAGACTGGCGCAGAATTATGAGTAGATTGTGTCTAAATCCTCAAGCAACTGAACGTTCCATAATTTTATTCTAATTACTGTTCTTAATTATGAAATGCTGCCTCACTACAACCTTTATAATTTCATTCCGGTGATATATATATATATATATATATATATATATATATATATATATATATATATATATATATATATATATATATATATATGCATTAATCTCTTTTCACAATATTTTTTTTAAATCTTCCCTTTCACGTAATCATTATAAAGTTGGGTCGGTTAAAAAAAAAAAACACATCTCTAATTCAAAGAAAACGTCGTCGGCGGCGACATATCCAGATTCAATAAGAATTTCATACATAATGAGCATTGCCTCATGCTATCAAGTCTGCAAGGAGAAAGCCACGTGGCTAATAATGAGTAATATTTTTCCGATAAGAAATAAAGAGTAAAAAGTGCAATTCTTAGCGGTTGGTTGGTTATACATCATTCAGATTTCTTTTTATACTTCAAATAAGGTTTAGAGATGCTACCAAGCTCTGCTCTTTTGACGTAAACGCGAAAGCTGTGGTAGCTATGTACTGATATTGCTATCAAAGCAATAATGCATTATTAATGAACATCCATTAACGGCGAATACAAAATAATGCCCCCGGAAGGGCAGACACTCCCGCATACGAAAAGAGAAAGGTACGAAGCCCCTCCTAAAACTACTGGCTTGACTTCTTCAATTCCGTGCATGATCAGTCGGAACATTAAGACAGACCTGTAGGAAATATGGTACAGGAAACTCCTATACAGATAAGATCTCAAAACCAAAATATACAAAGTAGCTTTGGAAAATAAGCAGAGTTGCGTCAAAAATATTTGAAGCCAGAATTGCGTTTGTAATTAGAAGGGATCATAAACAAGGCCTAGTTTAGCTCAGATATATTGATGACATTTGTTGTAAGAGTCAGTTAATTAAATGCATTATTATCAAGAACTATGAGTGAGAAAATGACATAAAAGGAGTTTTAGATACTTTAATTGTTAAAGAAATTACAGAGCAGAGTAGTTTTTCAGTGTATAAGAAAGCTACTTAAATTGCTTGGACATTAACTTTCAATCATACGTCCATTTTTCTACCAGAACATATATAGTTCCTTCTATGTTTTGAGATCTTAAGCATTTTTCACTTTCACGACAGATGGAGAGTAACGTATAATGGGAGTAATATTTAGTAGCTTAAAGTCTCCTGACTAGTATGTCATTAAAGCTTCTCTCTCTCTCTCTCTCTCTCTCTCTCTCTCTCTCTCTCTCTCTCTCTCTCTCTCTCTCTCTCTCTCTCTCTCTAAAGAGTGTTTGTGTACCAACAAAAACAAATAAAGAAACAAGTATTTGTGGTTACCAGCTTCTCTCCCTCTCCCTCTCTCTCTCTCTCTCTCTCTCTCTCTCTCTCTCTCTCTCTCTCTCTCTCTCTCTCTCTCTCTAAAGAGTGTTTGTGTACCAACAAAAACAAATAAAGAAAACAAGTATTTGTAGTTCCCTGTATATAAGGTGAGGCGTGAAACAAGCATTGTGAGTGATGATTCCATGTCTTATAGGTAAGGAAAAGCAGGTAGGTCGTTGTTCCATACACTAAAAATTTAAATAAAGAAGGAATTGTGTTAAGTGCTTTGATACCGAGATATATTATATGACTAATTTAATTATTAAATCCCTGTGTATTGTGTACTATGGAAAGTTTGTTTCGGGGAGACTGGGATGGGTATGGATATAAGGTTACTGGACTGTGATTTAGGCCGTGTTATTAGAGAAAGGTAAATCTCAATTAATTGGCGAAAATTTTCATTTAATTGGGAGGTAAAAAAAAAAAAAATTCTTGTTCTGACTTTCGAACAACTTGGACATTTTTTTTATATTAATGGTGCCTGTTGAAAGCATCTTACGAGAAATGCACGTTTTTAAATGACTACGTAAAGTTGACATTGAAAAAGAGGGTTGTTGTATTGTCATCTTTGTTTTTAGATAGTTAGGTAATTTTAACCTCAATGCCAATTACATCTAGCGATGTTGTGTAGTTATATTTTGTTCTTACGCTCATTTATTTGTCATCTGGTACATGGCCTGAAGACGTTTGGTGGGCTAGGAAACCGTTGGAAATAATTTGGAAATTTGCCACCACCATAAAGTACTCCCTACTAAGTTTCACGTGGCGAATAACAGTTCTTGAAAGTGATTGCGCTGCAGGTTATACAGAGCCGTTGTGCTTCCGTTGAAGCATTGTTCCATCGCCCCCCTGCTCACAAAGAGCAAAGCGAATAATGGATTTCATCTAACAGGAGAGATAACGAGACTCGCGCAAAACACGCGAGGCTTTATATAACTCACTTCATAACATGTCAGTGCAAAACAAAACAGGTTTAATTATGGATTATTATACCAGCCTTAACTGCATATTGTTGAAAATCAATATGAGCTGTAACCATTACACTGACATTATATATCGAGCGTCACTAAGTGCCAGTCACAGACCAAATACATATTATTTTTACTGTTGTCTCTTTGTTGCTTTGTTCAACTTTTATCGTATCAAAGTATTGCCAACGTCCAATTAGTTTGGGCTGAAATTTTATGTTACGAGAAGACCAGCAGGTTTTTTTCTCGACAAAACTAATAAAGCCACGTCTTAACTGCAATCCCAAGAATGTATGAATAAGAAATATATATATATATATATATATATATATATATATATATATATATATATATATATATATAGTATATATATTACGAATATATACATATATGTACGCACACATATACATATATACATACATTTATGTATCTATATATATATATATATATATATATATATATATATATATATATATATATATATATACATTATATATATATATGTGTGCGTGTGTGTATATGTGTGTATATATACACGCATATATATATATATATATATATATATATATATATATATATATATATATATATATATATATATATATGTACTAGCTGGCCAACCAGGCACAACCCGTAAAAACTATAGATGACAACCGATAAATTCTCTCTCTTTCTCTCTCTCTCTCTCTCTCTTCCTCTCCTCCCAACACTCCCTCTACTCTCTCTCTCTCTCTCTCTCTCTCTCTCTCTCTCTCTCTCTCTCTCTCTCTCTCTCTCTCTCTCTCCCTTCCCTGTTAAAATAGTTACTTCAATTACATTGCCCAGCATTTTTGACATTTTATATTTCATCCTTCCTCACCCCCTCTTCCTACCGGGGCTGAACTTGGACCTAAGGGGCACTGGGAGTGTGACGATTCATCTCAGTGACCTTGACAGATATTAAACACTAATATCTGTCCTTTTCGGTTATTTTTACATATCACCCCTTCCCACCCCTTCTCAGCCCCCTTCCTATTGGGGCTAAACTTTGACTTAAAGGGTATTGGGAGTGTCACTGTTCATCTCAGCGACCTTGAAAACTATGGATTAGACACTAATATCTGTCATTTTCAGTTATCTTTACATATCACCCCCTTCCCACAGCCCCCCACACACATACATACATACTGTATATACATCCATTTATATTATATATTTATATATATATATATATATATATATATATATATATATATATATATATATATATATATATATGTATGTATGTATGTACTGTACAGTATATACATATATAAATATAAATATATAAATATATAAATATATATATATCTATATATATACATACACATATACATAACCTTTATTTTCCACATTTTGGCGTTTCTATGGGCTTCCTTATATTTGATGGAATTCTGTTTTAACAGAGAATATTTCACAGTCATATATATATATATATATATATATATATATATATATATATATATATATATATATATATACACACATTACACATATATATACATATATATAGTATATACATACTGTAAATATATGTATACATGCATATAATAACAGATGCTCGTTATCGCTCGCATTTGCTAGTTCCCATATCCATACCATACCCATTCCCATACCCATATCTGTATCATACCCATACCATACCCATACCCATATCTGTACCATACCCATACCTATATCCGAACGCATACCCTTACCGATACCAATACCCATATCCTTAATATACCCGTACCTATACCCATACCTATATCCATTTCATACCCATATCCATATCCATACCCATACCTACACCCATACCCATACCATACCATTCCCGTACCCCCTGGTTGTATACAAAAATCATAAAAAATAGAAACGGGAAGAGGGAAGAGGGAAGGGGGCGGGGGAGGGAAGAGGGATGGGAAAGAAGGGGAGGGGAGGAGGAAGGGGAGGGGGGATTAGGGGAGGGGGGGATGTTTAGGGGCCACACTGCTTAAACCAGTTTTGGGGGGATGGGGGAGGGGAGGGGGGGGGAGAGGGAGGTGGGAGGAATGGGGAGACATACACAACACACGCAGAAACAAAGCCAAAGAAATTAATATATAATTATTATAAATTACATATATATATATATATATATATATATATATATATATATATATATATATATATATATATATGTATATATATATATATATATATATATATATATATATATATATATATATATATATATATAGGTATGTATATATACATATATATATATATATATATATATATATATATATATATATATATATATTATATATATATATATGTATATATAATATAGATATATATATACGACAATTTTGGTTCTAAAGTAATTGTTCAAAACTGCACCTCGAAAATTGTATTTAGGTTATTTCTCCAATATTTCCGTGTCTTGGGGAAGAATTAACTGACGATGAACTGACTTGGCGAAGAATTGACCAACGACGAATTGTCCGGCGACAAATTATCTGACGACGAATTGACCAGGGACGAACGGTCCTGGCACCGGGCCGACCTCACATTAATGCACAAGACAAATACTGTGCCTAGTATTAAAGCATACCCTACGGTCAAGAGGGAACAAGGGATTATACCACGCACGTCTATTTTATGAAGTCATCACTGTTGGGTTTGAGATAGTATCCAAATACACACATTTCGGGAGTTCCTAAAATCTATGAAACAAAATTTCGTATGTAGTCACCTGTACAAGTGTACAAGGGCAATGATGCCGAGATAAATAGATCTAAGGGAGGCTCATCGAACCCTGGAATGAGGATCTTTGTCACAGGTTTACATCCAAAGACAAGAGGTCAAGCAGGCATGACCACAGAGTTCAAGAGAAATTTCCCTAGTTATCGAATATTTGAATACAGCTATACATGTCATTCAATGAAGTATGTCGCCAGAAAAAAAACTATTTAATATTAGGGTTACAAAAAAAAAAAAATTCACATAATCTCTTTCAAAGATAATATAAAAATAACATTAAACATAACACAAGCCATTTGAAAACGAACAGAGGAGCTTATAGCAACCAGAAATGACAAAGACTTCAAATTGGAATAATATCTAGAAAAAAAATAATATAAATAAACTGCAAATATGGTAATCAAATAGAGATAACTCACCTTTCCCTTCTTCAGAAATGCGCAAAAATCCTGTGCCTTCACCGCAGCCCCGTTGTAGATTCCAGGATCTGAAAGTCAAATACAATCTATAATCAAATTTACTAATGAATAAAATATATTCGGCCACAAGGACTCTTCAAATTTACCTCCAATTCCAAGCCTCAAAAGTCAAAACAGCTAACCAGAAACCTGTTTAATAGTATGCTGTTTTATACATTGTCCTTTTGATAAGTTTTAGCTGCCAAGCCGTTTTCCCTAATGTAAACGGTACTTCCAAACCTCTTCACAACGACTGTGCTACACACCATCTACCACCTTTCATTTGGACCCTACTAATCCAGCAGTTCTTCGACCCCCCTACTGCTAACATTTTTTATGTCTCTTCATCCATTTCATTTACTCCCCAAATATCAATGCAAAACATTTCTATTTCTCACACCCTATAGGCCTAAATTAATCATTCCATCTCTCTGGCTTCAATATGCCCTCTTAATCTCGGTCTCATTAATTATCTGCTTCAATACTGTTTAATGATTTACTTCAATAATGTTGACGTCTTATCTGCATTGCAAACAAGTAATATTGTAACACCCACACGTGTCAGCCACTCCTTACTCCATTACCTATACATTTTCCTATAACACAAGCTTGCATAGACACTTCCTGTCCATTCCATTCACTGACTTCTCACACCACTACACCAAAAATGGCCTTTCTCTGACAGACGTAATTATACCCAACCAACTGCTCTCCAGCCTGTACAAGCGGACGTAGGTATAGCTTCTAAAATGAAAGCTTCTAATGTATGTACAAATTACGTGCCAAGCAAAAAATTCTAAAACATTCCACAACATATTACAACCACTTGTATCTGTTCTCTCTATCTCTGGGTCCATGTATATCACGTACAGCCTTTTCAATCTACATTTTAATTAATGACGCAACTGTCACATTACACACACTTGGCCCCCACTTTCTTACTCTTATAGACAGAATCATATTCCTGCCTATTTATCTATCTATCTATACTGTATGTATATATATATATATATATATATATATATACTGTATATATATATATTATATATATATATATATATTAATATATATTTGTATACATATATATATACAATTTATATTTATAGATATATGTATCTATGTATGCATAAATACATATATGTATACGTATATATATAAATATATAAATTTACGTATTACAGCTAAACATATATACATATGTATATATACGCATATAGATATACACGTACATTATATATATATATATATATATATATATATATATATATATATATATATATATATATATATATAAATTTATTAATATATACCTATGTACACACACACACACACATATATATATGCATATTTACATTATATAAATATGTATAATATGCATATGTAAATAATAATTGTACGAAAGGTGAACCGAGTCCTATATTAGGTAATTAACTAGTTTGGCGTACACAGAGCAGTGTTTCACCACGAGCAGTGGATGCGAACAGGGAACGAAGTTGCACTTCTTTAATGGGGAGACAAAATAATCTATACAAAGTTGGATTGAATATAGAATTTAGGCCAGAGGCCAAGCACTGGGACCTATGAAGTCATTCAACAATGAAATAAATCTACAGTAAAAAGGTTTTTAAGGTTTAACGGGAGGAAAACCTCTCAGCTGCACTATGAATAAATTATTAGGAGAGGGTGGAAAGTAAGAGGGAAGAAAGAGAATATGAGCAGAGGAGCAGTAAAAGGAATGAAAGGGATTGCAGCTAGAGGCCGAGGGGACGCTGCAAAGAACCGCAAGTAATGCCAACAGTCGTGCATCAGGTACACTGAAGGCGATAACCCCAACAGGGAACTAATCTATAAAATGTAAAAATGATTCATCGTTTCCATAGATCACATCCACTCTTGGTCAAATTCATTGATCCTAAGAATTACCGTACACAAGAAATGAATAACTTTGATGACCGTTTAAAAAATAACGGCAGTTTTGTATGGAGAGTACCATTGTTTTTATTATTTCACAAAGATGCACAACATTCATGAACCTTGAAGCTACTATTTACATATCTAAATTCTTCATGATTACATCATTCCTATATCGCCTTTTTAATTAGAAGTACACTTCATGTCCTCATTAAACTTACTTTTACAGACTAACACCTGCTTGCAACTACTAACGTTTAAATCGTTTATACGTTACAGACTAACACCTGCTTACAACTACCGACTTGTAAAAAGTGTTTCTACGTACTCTTGTCATGTTTTAGCAATACCTCGTAGATGGTAACGTTAAGACACTATTCGTAAATCTCAAGTAACTTTGATGTGTTTCGCAGACAATCGAATGACCCATTATTCTAGATCCTGACAACAATGCGGAGTTTGGAAACCACCTCAATATTCCTAGTATCCTCAGCTTTTGTTGCATATATTTTGCGTAACACAAGGAAACTGTCATAAGCAAAGAAAATCGTTCGTAGATCCTCTATCTACAAATGTGTTGGTCCTATGTTCGTACGTCTATTAGTGATGAACCAATGTTTTATCTACGTGAAACTGAATTACTCGCGTAATAGTCTATGAAGTTCACATTTCGTATGAATAGTCCACACAACACTACACATCCGTCCTTTTAGCCTCTATTTAATCCTATCATGTCAAGCATTTATTTTTATCTTCAAACTATTTCGATATACTATGGCTAATGCTTACTCACCTCCCTGCCTCAGCTAAGTTGCTAATTAACGTAATCATGGGCAGTAAGAACTTTACAGCTTTGAGTTTTACATTTTCCATATTTGAAGCAGCACTTCCACACCAGTACATTATGGACTAGCTATAATCTAAAGCTTTCAGGTTTAAGAGTAAACTACGATGAAACTGTTCACAGAGACTTGCTAGGAACTACCATAGTCCTACCATAGTCTAAAATTGAAAGCAACTTTCTTTCGACATTAAATATCCTTTTGAAAGGAACTATTCTATTAATTTCCTTGTAATTTTTGGCTGGATACTCTAAGAACTAACGTTGCGTGGCCATTAGGTAGTTAACATTCCTACCCATTCGTTGTTCAAATACCAAGTTAAATTACCCCAATACCCAGGTCATGTAATAATTCTGTTAAAAGTATATCCCCTAGAGCTTTCAGTCTGCAGTTACATAAACCGACTAACGCCCATCAAGTACTTTAAAAAGAGCAAGTTTAGATTCACTGTACTTGCAAGTCATAGTAATTATAAGCAAAGTCATTAATTATAAGCCATTTTAAGTTTCCCAAAAAGGAAAGTCTCCATTTCTTAAAACTTCAAAAATTTCTGGAAATTTTTTCAAGACACTCAATAAGAGGATAATTACCATTGGTTAGGTCACCATTTTTTTGAAAAGTCAAGCCATTCAATAAGAATAATTATACCAGAAAATTTTTTCAAGCCATTCAATAAGATAATTACCATTTTGGTTTAGTCACCATTTTTTTAACTTAAAATTCCTAACAATACCATTCAACAAAATAGGATAAAAAATTACCATTGTTTTAAAGGTAAATTGTTATTCTCAGCCTAGATAATTTGATAAATTACCATTGCTTTAAAGGCAAATTTAGTTTCTCATCCTAGAGAAAATTTGAGACTTTGAAAGGGTCATCCAAGAAAGCACTAAATGCCCAGTACCATCACAATTGGTCAAGTTTTCGGCCGTAGGTTTAAGCCATTTGCTTCTCCCATTCAAGGAAATCTTGGAAACCTTCGGAAAGTATTTATCTACCTTTCACAAGAAACCAGGTCACACCGGCCTTACATTCAACAACCTGGAATAAAGAAAAGCGTAAGAAACAGTACAGAGCAGTTTACAGTACAAAGCAGTTAAAACATTTAGCTAGGGACAACTGTAAACTTTACATTAAAAACAAGTAGCGTTTCTTAACGGAAATTAAACCCTGTCTCAAATTAAAGTAACTTCACAATTACGTTCAATTAAAAACATTACCTCAAGAACTAAGGATGTCTGATAACTCCATTTTCAGTTATATTGTTTCGGGTCTTACATCAATAAAAGACGCAATCCAGAAAAAGCCAGCCCGCATCAGCCCACATCTGATCTAGACGTTCCCCTGAAATAAATCAAGAGCTACAAAAGAGTCCGCTAGCGATTCTCTTAAAAAGAGTTAAGTAGACTGAATTAATTGATTAAGTATCTTAATATCTTGTTACGTTTGCAACTTTCCTGGAACAACCCTGAAACCTTACAGATTCTTAAACCGACTCAAAGTATCTGAACTTTATTAAAATAACCAATTGCAAGAAATAGCAACTTTACTGGAACAATCCTAAAACCCTACCGTTTCTTAAACGGACTCAAAATTAAGACTTAATATCTGAACTTTATTAAAATAACCAATTGCAAGAAATACTAGGAAACAAAAAGCTCAACTGCAAAAGCTCACTTAATAGCAAGAAATACTATGAAACTTTAAAGCTCACTAACATACGGTCTGGTTTGGTTAGTAAATTTTCCTCCCAGGAACTTATTATGGCAAGACTTCCGTCCTACCATAATTAAGTTCCAAGGGAGTACCTCCACCCCTTTCAGGGGCACCGCCCCTAAAGGGGTGGAGGATAAAAAAAAAAAAGGTTAGTATTGTAAGATGAAAAATTTATAAAACAGCAGAACACTTACCGTTTACTTCCATCTTCTCTATTTACCTATCCTCTTTGAATCTGAATAGTAAATTCGTTCTCCGTGAAGATTCCATCAGACACGTAGAAGGACCAGATAATTGGTTTGAAAAATTTATTACCATCCGAATAGGCAATTGCACGAGCGTACCTGAAATGGAAATTAAATTAAGTTAAATTCTACTCCATTACACCTTAACAAAACATTCTCCCTTTTCCACAAAATTCACACCAATGACTGGTGTACATTAATAAATGTAAAATACTTTAAACAAAAACGCAGCACGAGAACTAAATAAAAAAATAACCATCTAAATAAACATTAAACCTACACTGAAATCACAAACTGCAGAGACTACAATCAAAACGCGAAGCTCTCCAATCGACGTACAGTACAAATAATGGGATTGTACAAGCTACCTCCGACGAAGGCGAACGTCGCCCACCAAGGACGATCAACTCCAGGAACAACTGCCAAGGACAACCGTTACCCAAGAACTGTCGCTCGGTTCTCCGTGGCGAGAATCAAAACCCTCTAAATCCTCCGGGGCTTAATTATTTTTGTATCTACTGACGTGTCTCTTGTCGACGTACTATCAATCCTTCATGAAACATTTATGAATAATTGAATCGAAGCCATTTTACGACCAAACGTGCTGTTTTTAATTTGTTAAACTCGCATTTCGTAAGTATTCTTCTCATGTAGGGGAGACTTCTTATTTTTCAGACAATATACACTTCTGTAATATCGAATTGACGCCAATTGTCTATCCTCCACTCCGAGGATACACGACAATGATCCTTTATAGGTCTAATTTCAGTTGTCCCTTCCGTGTAATAAATCTCTTCATTCTTTTCATAACCCTTTATATACGCTTTCGAGCCTTTGTAACCAATTATTCCGCATAAAAGTTTGTTAATTTTGCTGAATCTATATGGACTCACTGAACTTTTCAACGTTTAAAAATTGCAAAACAAATATTTATAGCAGCAAGAATAAGATCGATAAAAACACTTGATAAATATAGAGAACATTTAACAGAACCTACAGTTTCAATTAACCGAGACCTCATGAAGCTGTAGGTCACTTTCTAACTTGGCCTGTATTGCAAAGACGTCCCATACACTAAACTTGGCTAAAGGATAAAGGATATTTACTTCAGAAGGACGAGATTTTCAGTGGCTCGTCTCGAGTCAAATATTATGTGCAGGTCGTGCATGGTTCGATGCCAATCTCTTGGCTCTGGTTACACACACACCTATATATATATATATATATATATATATATATATATATATATATATATAATGTGTGTATGTATGTATGATGTATGTACAATTAAAATTTTTCACTAATATACATATAAATTAGTTATAATCACAAACATTTAAGCCATAATCATCAATTAATATCGTTTATATAATATATATATATATATATATATATATATATATATATATATATGTATGTATGTATATATATATATATAAAATGTTTTGTTACCATTATGGGCACACTATTTTTATACTCAATTACTGAGCCACACCTATCACTTAACATCGAATTCACTATACGGAACCATGAGAATAACACCTTAGGGGCATTCCTGGTTGAAAAGTGCAACCGCCCTAACGCCGATATATATATATATATATATATATATATATATATATATATATATATATATATATATATATATATTATATATATATATATATATATATATATATATATATATATATATATATATTATATATATATATATATATATATATATATATATATATATATTATATATATATATATATATATATATATATATATATTATATATATATATATATATATATATATATATATATATATATATATATATATATATATATATATATATATATATATATATATATATATATACTCATTGTTGTATACGTTTAACGCACAATGTAATTATTGAGTGCTAAATACATTAGTAATACGTTGTTTATTCCAGTGTCTACATAATTTCCTTGATTTTTTGAGCTATATTTAATCCATTCAAAATATTTCATTTTTTGTTATAGTGTAATGTCTCAATAAAGCTGACTTATTATAACACCAACCTCCTTTTCAACACTTTATCTACACACCCTTTGACCTTGACCGCAACGCCAGTGATTCTACCTCTGTAAATAAACAATTCCTTTGTCAGGTTGCCAGAATTCCTTGCGTTTCCTTGATTCTGATATCACGTTTTTTTCAGATTTACTTGATTATTTTATAGCTTTCATAAGACAGGCAAGTGGGAAATGCAAAAACTTTCATACATCTACAAAGTTGCAGTACGCGGCTCCGTAAATTTGGTTGTGGCTAAACAGTTCCATAAGATTGGTTTAACGTTAATTATTTATATGAGTCATTTTATATGGAACTGAAACATTTTTTGGCAGAAGACTTAAAAAAGTATAAAAGCAGATGTATCCTTTGACTAAGCAAATGGGAGTGAAACAGGCAAATAACATTATCTTTCATATATAAATTTTGGCCAATTGATAGATGAAATTATAGTTAATGCTAGCTAGATTCCCATAACGCTGATTTAATGTTGACCTACTTGGTAATGAGCTAAAAAATTGTCTTTAGAAGTTAATTACAAAATTAGCAGTAACGCCTGTAAAATTGACAGTTGATTGTAGATTGTCATAACATCGGTTTCATATTCATTATTCAATAATAAACAAATATAATAAACAATTAGATACCAACAGATCCTGATTCTACCATGATAAATTCTCTGGAAAACATCTTTTGATTATCGGCTATATAATTCTTTATCTGTATATATATAAAATTAATGATAGTTGGTTACGGACCGGAAAATCCAGCCCAACTACATCTGGTAATCAGCTTGGAAGAAAGTATACAAAACTAAACCTTACTTCCCCGACCATAAAGAATAAATTTCGTCTTCAGTCATGTATTGCATGTCGGTTACACGTGGGGGTGGGCTAACTAGCAAAATGCCGCAATGCATCCGACAAAAATGGTTATAGTCCAATAAATGTTACAATGAATCTTGGCTGGTATGACAAAGATAATGCCTGTTACCATTCAGAAGTGCGAATATTGCATGATGTCTTCAAGTAAGATTTTTTCTTTATCTTGTATTATAGAAAATATACAATATTTTAAGTTTTTCACAATATTACTAACAGAAATTTATCAAAGTTGACTTGAAATGACTAAAAATTAAACA
Organism: Macrobrachium rosenbergii; assembly: GCA_039081455.1. Classification (NCBI taxonomy): domain Eukaryota; kingdom Metazoa; phylum Arthropoda; class Malacostraca; order Decapoda; family Palaemonidae; genus Macrobrachium; species Macrobrachium rosenbergii. The sequence continues at coordinate 2,602,206 of JANJGK010000021.1, read as the reverse complement.
TAATTTTATCCTACCATTCGTGTTGACAATTATTTTGGCGTGTACATTTTACAAATAATCTACGTATTTCAATGTTAATATTTTTGTCTAGTTACCCACATAAGATTTTATCAGTATATATCTACTTTTTTATTATCCTTGAATTTTTTTATCTTTTATTTACAAAAATACATTTTCAAGTTCATTTTACTATTCAATACATATGCAATGTATGTAATTTATGTACAAAATCAACAAATATGTCATAATATTTCATATACATAAATATACTTAAATTTACTATGTACATACATACATATACCTTGCCATATCCAGAGACGACCATATTTATGCAAGATAATTGTCCTGCACACACGGACAGAGTGGTGGCCCAGTGGTTTCGGGAACAACGTGGACTGGCCAAGAAACAGTTGCTGAATTGATGTCAAGCCCACAGCGAATGCACGAGGTATACCGTGAAAGGATGGGAAAAAAATTAAGTATACCTTAGTTTAACCAGACCACTGAGCTGATTAACAGCTCCCCTAAGACTGGCCCGAAGGATTAGATTTTATTTTACGTGGCTAAGAACCAATTTGTTATCTAGCAACGGAACCTACAGCTTACTGCGGAATCCGAACCACATTACAACGAGAAATGAATTTCTATCACCAGGAATAAATTCCTCTAATTCTTCATTGGCCGGTCGGAGACTCGAACGCGGGCAAGCAAAGTGCTAGCCGAGAATGGTACCGACCCGTCCAACGAGGAAGCATAATAGCCTATAAGAGAGGGGGGGGGGGGGGGACGTCGGAACAACCGATGCACCACTTGCGCTATGGGTGGGAAGTATGGAGGACGACACAATAAGTCATCTACTTCATCTATGTCGCAACTCCCTAGTAGTATTATAGAGCGTAACGGTGGTTCGACTTAGCACTATGCTAGGTTTATTCGCTTTCTGTAGTAGTTAATGACCTTTCTGATCCTGTTTAATAAAATGTCCATCACAAGTATTTTTACCCATATTCTCCACAATATCAGAGAACTTGAATATTTATAAATGATAATCAAGCTCTTCAAATACCAAAGTGTACAATAAGGAAAATGATCATAACTGAAAACCGTTGATATTCATGTTCAGTTTATAATGGACGCAGAAATATATCACTAAACAGTTCGAATCGAAAATTTATTTTAAAAAATAACATTACTGATTTCATCCATCAAGTTTTTTCCACGTGGCGTTATTCGATAGTAATATTCTGATGGGCTCCAAACTTCATTTGCACTTGGTAAAATCCTGTCACCGGCCTACAGTGAAGCACCTTCTGTGCTACGAACTTCAGAAGGTCGTTATTAAATCACAGGGCCTCCAGATGTTTTCATTATCTTGTGTATAAGTTATATATTTCAGTATTTAACATAAAACCATAATACACAGTAACCGTGAGTATTATAAGTACAAATTGCTTTACACATGTAGATGAAAATGAGAATGAATAAGTATTTTATTCAAGGTATTACAGAATGAAATCCAAAGTAGAATAAATTGTTAATCCTTGTTAAAACGACGTAATATAAACACGTTTAACACTGCTAAAAACTTAACAATTTAACGGGAACGAATTGTTAATAAATATGATGTAGGCCGCTTGTAAAGAATTAAGTTATAAAATTATCAAATGACTTTCTTCCATTTAAAGAAGCATTTTAACTTAAGATCCCCGTAGGATGGTAGTGGCGTCAGTGCACCTCACGTGGTGTCCTGTAGTCATTATTACTTTTTAAGGGTCTTTGCAGTGACCCTTCGGCCCCTAGCTACAACCTCTTTCATTCCCTTTACTGTACCTCCGTTCACATTCTCTTTCTTCCACCTGTCTTTCCAACCTCTTCCAACACTTGTTTCATAGTGCAACTGCGAGGGTTTCCTCCTGTGACGCCTTTCAAACCTTCTTACTGTCAACTTCCGCTTCAGTGCTGAATGACCTCATAGGTCCTAGCGTTTGGCCTTTGACCCAAATCCTATATTCTATGTATTTTCAACGGAAGACCCTTACAACGTGATCATTTCACAGGAATGACGGGATAGGTGGTTCGAATCTGCCAGCTGTGTAGTGACGAGGCCTATTGGAAATCTAAGGTCTCACTAACTTAAGCAAGCAATGAGTTGTAAAAGGCAGGGAAATTCTGCGAGTTAAGGCCGAATCACCAGGTAGTTTGTAATTTGGTAATGGGTGCACGACCCGTGTGCAGCAGACCAACAAAATCGCATAGGCACAACAATTCTGAGATGGTTATAATTTATGATTCTAAGGCTGTAATAATATACAGCCATTCTTTTGTTTAGAATTTACTGTAGTAACCTAATGTAATGACGAACTAAATGAGTTAACATGTATGAGAGAGAGAGAGAGAGAGAGAGAGAGAGAGAGAGAGAGAGAGAGAGAGAGAGAGAGAGAGAGAGAGAGAGAGAGAGAAAGAGAGAGAGCGAGAGTACTTCTGAAAGGTAAACTACAACGAACTGAGGTCCTTCTACAAGGGGGATTTTTAATGTTACAAGTATAGTGACAAAATATGATCAATAAACGATCAGTAGCCTTGCAAGCTCAGTCTGACTTATTTAACCGCAACATAAGACTAACAAAATCCAGAAATCGGACACTGCAGTTCTACAAATTAGCGTCCTCGTTGCAACACGTTAACACGCAAGTAACTGTTACGAATTTAGTGTCACCATGTGATGTAATTAGCGTTAATTTGTCTCACCTTCCGGGAAGCTACTGGACACTGTTTCATTGAACTGTAGTATATTATTTATATACAATTGCCAATGAAAATTGTCACAAAACAACATTTCAGTACACTCCACCAAACTGTTGGTAGTGAAAACTTGCAAGTGAAACCTACTTTTCTTAAACGAACAACATAACAATAGTACGTGCATGGGCTGTACAACAGCGTGGATTCTCACCCTCAAGAAACTCGGAATCAGCGCACTGTACGTGTGTATGGCACAACGCTATATTTTATACTAATTAAACCCCGTAATATGACACTTTTATGGGGCTGTCGAGCTTCATTTCACTGTCTGGCAAATGTCTAGAACAGAAAAGTGTTTTGGAAAGGTTGTGTACAAATAAAAAGCGAACCATGCAGTTAAGCCTACAGTATAAGAGAGGTGCGATCAAGGGTGGGTAGCGAAGTGCAAATGATCGAGGTGTTGTTATACTAATAGAGTTGGCTCATTAGTAGCTAAAAGCAACAGTCAAGAGAGGAACGAAAGACAATAGAAAGATTGATGCATAAATAATGATACTATTAAAAGCAAAACAGCTCAACTACATTATGGTGATGGTTTTTTCTGACGGTATACAGTCTCTATTGAGGTAAGCTCCACGTCACCAGACCGACCGGCTAATTTAGAAAAAAGTCAATACTCAGAGGATGGTCGTGAATGGCACTAAATGCTTGTTTGTTAAGTGGACTGTTTATTCTAAATGGTCGCCCTAAGTGTTCAGAGTATATCGATTTTTTGTTTTCCTGCCTTCAGCAAGATCTTGTACATAATTTCCTTCGTTTCGAACTCTATGGCTTTTTCTTACATTGATTTTGTCTTCATCGTGATTGCCAGCGGCAATTGCCGGTTCGTTAATCGAGATTGAACAACTTAACCGCCTAGCAACGGAATGCAATACCTTAAGGTGCCCTTCCACTGGGCCGGTTGAAACGACTACAGCCGCCCGGCTAAAGTCGACGGCTATAACCGGATGGGCTATAGCCGTCGATACAGATTCCATTACAACGACTGTGGCCGGTGTAGGAGTCAGTTTCAATAATGGCACATGCAAGTGAGGACGTACTTCTTCAATACCTCTTGGCGGAAGAGGAAGAAGAAGAAGAATGTTGTTTAGTGATGCAAGCAGAGTTAGAAAGGTCATCTCCACATGAACTTTTCACATCTCGAAAAGAACAAGGATGTCAAAGGATATTGATTGAAAGACACCTTTTAAAGTGTATCCTTATAATACTGATCTTTGGAATCGTACAAACATTTATGCTTACGAACTAATTCTATTAATTTCAAATCATCCATCACAAATCGAAACTGGAAAAACAACACTACTGAGTTAAGAAACGCAGAAAAATCGTACCGACCTGCCGGCTGGACTGCTCGGAGAGGAGTGCTGCCCAGCCGGCTCGAGTCGGGAGGTGGGCAGCCTGGCCGACAGACCGGCTGTAGACGGGTCATTGGAAAGGGGTACATAATAATAGCACTGTAGGAGTCTGTTTCTACAGCCGGCCGGCTGTAGCCGGGCGGCTGTAGTCGTTTCAGCCGGCCCAGTGGAAGGGCACCTTTAGACTGACTATAGCTACCTGCAGTGTCTCATCGAACGTAAGAATAGTGCTATTATATCTTGAGTTTTTACACAACAAAAGTTGCGCTTATTGGGTTTGTCTGATGTTGAAAATGAAGTGTTGAGTAAAGGTTTGAAGTTCGTCACGTCTTACGGTAGACCGTGTTTTATCGATGAATTTTGTACATGCGAAATATTTTTCAAAAATGTTTTGAAATATGACACTTATAACAAGCATGACAAGGATTTAGATTTTTTCAAGAATCATCTGTAATACTCGGATTTTTCTTCCTTTTATAGTTACAAAGACAATTTTGTACATAATGTATCCAGAGAAGAGTATGTCGCAATAAGGCACTTAGCAAAATACAAATCCATAGTCATTACTGAACCGAACAAAGGTAACGGTGTTGTTCTTAACAAGACTGACCACATTTCTAAAGTGAATGAGGTTTTGAACGACTATACCATACCCTTAACAGATTCTTGAGAAAACTGAAATCAGAAAATTCCATTCATGAAGGCATTTTTTTTAGACCTTCATGAAGCCCTTTGTTGGCCGAGTTGGTTGAGCTTCAGACCGTCATTCGATGGGCTGGAGTTCGATTCCCGCCGCCGGCTGATGAAGAGTTAGAGGAATTTATTTCTGGTGATAGAAATTCATTTCTCGCTATAATGTGGTTCGGATTCCACAATAAGCTGTAGGTCCCGTTGCTAAGTAACCAATTGGTTCTTAGCCACGTAAAATAAGTCTAATCCTTCGGGCCAGCCCTAGGAGAGCTGTTAATCAGCTCAGTGGTCTGGTAAAACTAAGCTATACTTACTTTAGACCTTCATGAAAAGGGTCCCAGACCAGGAATACTATGTGGTTTGTCAAAAGTAAATAAAATTGGGTGTCCCATACGACCCATTTTGTCAGCCATAGGTACCTACTACTGCAAACTTTTTAAGTTCCTTGTGTCCACTCTTGCTCTTATAACCATTAGTGAGTACGCTATACTTTTTACTTTTGAAAGAGATAGGTAATACAAATTGATATATGTATTAATGGTTTATATGGAGATTGATAAATTTTAAATTCAGAAAAACGGCAGCCCCGTCACCTTTAGGCCTATAGCAGCAAGCGACTGTTTCTTCGTCAATCAAAAGGTTTATAAGCTGAAGGATGAAGTTGCTCTCTCTCTCTCCTTATATATATAATATATGTATATATATATATATATATATATTATATATATATATATATATATATATATATGTATATATATATCATTGTATCTGAACAAAAGGCCCAAGTTCGAACGATTGCTGGGGCAGACACACTTTTCAATTTAGCCCACAAAGCAGGAATAAAAGAAAACGATAGTATTTGACAGTTTATAAAATCAAGGATAACAAAAAATAGATATATACTGATAAAATCTTATGTGGGTAAGTACAGAAAAATATTAACATTGAAATACTTAGATTATTTGTAAAATGTACATGATAAAATATTTGTCAACCCAAATGATACGATAAAATTTTTGGTAAAGTTAAGTCAACTTTGATTAAATCCTGATTGTACTACTGTTAGAAATGTAAAGTATTGTATATTTTCTCTAATTAAAGATAAAAAAAAATGCCCTCTAAGGATTATACCCTAAATGCTGGGAATAATTGTGGTTCAGGAACTGTGAGCATAACAAATTTATGCGTATAATGGAAACAACACTTCGTTATATATATATATATATATATATATATATATATATATATATATATATATATATATATATACAGTATATATTATGTGTATATGTACGTGTATGTATGTAGGTATGTCTAATAAAGTTTTGGTACTAATACTGCATACGCACAAATTTGTTATACTAAAGTATTAAGCATGTGTATATATATATATACATATATATATATAATATATATATATATATATATATATATATAGGCTTAATACTTTAGTATAACAAATTTGTGCATATACAGTATTAGTAACAAAACTTTATTAGACATACCTACATACACACACACGTACATAAACACATATGTATATATATATATATATATATATATATATATATATATATATATACATACATACATACATACACATAATATATATACATTATATATATATATATATATATATATATATATATATATATATATATATATATATAATATATATATGACTAAAGCCAAGAGGCTGGCATCGAACGCGTGCACGTCCTGAACGTTATCGTTTGAATCAAGAAGAGCCACTGGATCTCAGCCTTCTAAAGTAAATATCCTATACCCTTCAGTGTGGGGGACGTCTTTGAAATAAGGCCTAGTTAGAAAGTGACCTATGGCTTCACTGGGTCTCGCTTTAATGAAATTATAGATCCTGTTAAAAGAAATGTTTTATGTATTTATGAAGTGTTTTTAATTGATTTTATTCTTGGCGTTGATAAATATTTGTTTGGTAATTTTTAAACTTTGAAAAGCTTGCAATGAGACAATATGATTTCAGCAAAAACAAGATTTATTTGGAATTATGTTATAGGTTACAAAACCTCGAAAGCGTATCTAAAGGATTATGGTGTATTTGTGATTTGGAATGAAAAGAAGGATGAAACATATAACACGGAGGAAACAGCAGAACAAAGTCATGCTAATTTCCTTGTAAAGGACTATTGTAATTATCGTATGTAGATTATAAGAAAAGTGGACTTGTACATACGTATAAAGGATCATTGTTGGGGATTCTTAGAGTGTAGGATAGCCAGCTTGCGTCAGTTCGACATGTGTATATATATTTTGAAAATTAAGACGTTTCCCCTATGTTAGAAGAATTCTGACAAAAAGCAAATTTAACAAATAAGAAAATATAGCACGACTGGCTGTAAAATGGTTTCAATTCGGTAATTCATAAATGTTTCTTGGAGAATACAAAGGCAAAAGGTAAATAAATAAAAAAAAAGTACTAATTCCGTGGAGCAACAAGAGGCTTTTGGCCTGATTCTTGCCACGGAGAACCGAGCCACAGCGCTACTCGGGTAAGGATGGTCCTTGGTAGTTGTTCCGGGTGCTGCGCATCCTTGGTGTGGCCGAAGTGTGCCTTCGTCGGAGGTAGTTTGGGAACGCTGGATAATTTCCACGTCGACTGGCCGACCGTGTGGCGAGCGACAACGTGACTTTTGTTTTTTGGCTGACGTTGTGTATTATCATGACCGTAAGTTATTGTGATTGTAAGTTTAATGGTTGTAAGATTAGTTTTCTTGAGCACTAGGTTTGGGTTAACTTAATGGATGTATTTTGCTACTTCTGGTTTTGGGTCAATTTTCTTGTTTTAAGTAACTTTTGATTCGAAATTACGATGACTCCTAATTTGATAACTTCATGGTAGATGGAGAATCTATTACGCGAAGGTAATGTAATGAAGTGTAATTAAATGTTGACTTGCTATTTCAGGTGTTCGTGTTTGTGCGTTCTTGAGCGATACTTGACAGCAATGGGTACTCTCAAACCAACAAAATGTTAATCTGTTTGTCCGATGGAATGTTGAACAGCTTTGCACCGCTACAGTTTGAGAGGATAGGTAAATAGAGAAGATGGAAGTAAACGGTGAGTATTATGCTGTTTGTGTAAAACAAAAAAACCCCATACTTTTTTTTTCTATCCTCCACTCCTTTGGGGGCGGTGCCCCTGAAGGGGTGGAGGTACTCCCTTGGAACTTAATTATGGTAGGACGGAAGTCCTGCCATAATAAGTTGCTGGGAGGCTTTTTTTTTTTTTACCAAACTTTTAAATTTTACTAAAGTCAGTAAAGCCAGTTTTTGAAGTCAGTAAAGCCAGTTTTTGAAGTCAGTAAAGCCAGTTTTTGAAGTCAGTAAAGCCAGTTTTTGAAGTCAGTAAAGCCAGTTTTTGAAGTCAGTAAAGCCAGTTTTTGAAGTCAGTAAAGCCAGTTTTTGAAGTCAGTAAAGCCAGTTTTTGAAGTCAGTAAAGCCAGTTTTTGAAGTCAGTAAAGCCAGTTTTTGAAGTCAGTAAAGCCAGTTTTTGAAGTCAGTAAAGCCAGTTTTATTTTAGAAAAATACCGTTATACTAGCTGGCTTCTATAGTACTTTTGCTTTTCAGGCTGATCCCTAGATGTGGTGTGAGCTGGTTGATTTCTAACTATAATCATCGCAGTTGTTACTCTTGTCCGAATTAAAGCAGTGGAATGAACACCTTCTGGAAGGTAATTAAGCTTTTTTTACAATAGTTATTTAATTGAACAAATCTTGCTAGAGATATAGACTCTTTTAAAACTCGCGTTTTAAGGTTTATTATCCTTTATGGGTGAAGCATTAGGTTTTTGTAGTAAAATCTGCTCTGAACAGTTTTTTTACTCTTAATGCCTCTCTTCCAGGTTTGTTTGGCTGTCTCGTTTTTCTCAGAGGGCGTTATCTCTTCGCTGGTCTTTGGTTCATGGACTATTAGAAACTTGGGACTAATAGAAACTTAGTAAGTCTGCAGCCGGAAACTTCAGATGCAGTTGTGGTGTCTTCTAATTTTGTCTTCGTTTTCTGTTTTTCGAAACTGTTGGAAGAGATTTAATAACAAACTGACTTTGTAAAACTATGGTAAATTCTCTATCCTTAATGTATTGTGTACAGTTGTTTGGACATAAGGAAAATAGTAAACCGGGCAGTAAATTGGTGAACTTAAGGGTTAAATTTTATCCATGTCAGCATGGACAAGTAATCGAATGTAATTTAAGACCCCAAAGTTATGGTCCTCTTTAACATGTTAAGACAATGCAAAATCTGAATTTGGAGGCCTAGGGTCCTCTTTAAGGTGCTAAGACTATACAAAATCTGAATTTGGAAGGGCACTAACTCCATATTGAATATTTTTGATTATTAAGTTTGTTTATGAATATTAAGTTTATATGTAACTGCTGGAGTAGCAGGTTGGCAGTGTAATAAAAATTTTACATAAATGTAACAAACAGTTAACACGAATAACTATTGGAAATGACTCAAAAACTTTGGTCATGTAAAATCTTAGTTTTAGTTCTTGGAAAAGCTAACTGAAAATTAAAGATGGTAAAGTAGCACACTAAAACGAGATACTGAAGTATCAAGAACATGCGCAGAAGTTAGTTTTTGACATAGGTGAGTGATGGGATATTGATTATAGTTGCTTAGACTCTCTAGTTCTACTGGAAATAGACTTAAAAGCTTTTGGTCCTAAAACTTTAGTTCTTGGAAAACCAACTGCAAACTCAAAATAGTTAAGTAGCACACTAGAACGAGTCACTAAAACGAGGTAGTATAAAAAACCTGTGCAAAATGTGTTTTTGACAGTGAGTGATTGATATTGAGTAACGGGTATGATAATAGTTGCTAAGACTTTAGTCCTGGCAAGTAGTAATCTTGGCTGCGCTTGGTTAAGTTTGGTGATGTCCATATATTGATTATCTTGTGGAAGTAGGAAGGTGGGTAAGCACTACTATTACAGCGGTATCAAAATTTTTTGAGTTACACTGCGGATGAGTGTGTAACTGTTTAGTTGGTATGTGGCCTACTTGTACGAAAGGTCAAGTAATAACAGGTAGTTTCACGTAGTTGAAGCACTTGCTTATGAGTGGACAGAATACAAAGGGAACCTCTTTAAGTTGTTAAGATTTCAGTTCATATTTTCTTTGCAAGATCATTTTGAGGATACTGGGAAAATTAAAGCTTTTACGTTGTTACATACTGGTTTGTTTACGTAAACACCGCCATTGTTACTAAAGTTCAAGCCGCCCTGCTAGAAAATCAAAGTACTAAACATTTTCACTGGACAGGGTTACTTAAAACGAAATAGTAACTATTAAGTCAGTAGGTGCAAACAGGTTTTAAGTCTTCTAAAAGTAAAACTTCCTTGGACATTTAGTTAAAACCACGGTACAGCAGTGTAAAAGGTGCGTTCACACGATCGAACAATGTTCGACGGATATAATTGTTACCAACTAGCAGTGGAAAGCGAAAAGGCTCGCTGATGACGTCAGAAGCGAGCACCAAGTGGTGTACCGGACACTGTCCGTGTTCCCAGCATCGAAACGTCACACACTGAATTAAATGCCTGAGTTACCAACGGACAGCACCTTCGAACATTGTCCACCGGTCTATGCCCTGTGAGCAGATTCGAAACGGTGTAAACACCCTCATCTGGTACCACTGCTTGTTGCCACATCCGCTTCCATCGTTTCACCGCTTATGACGTCATCCTGCTTCTCCTGTGATATGGTAACGATTTTGTCCGTCGATCATAGTTCGATCGTGTAAACGCACCTTAACGGTGTTACTAGGGGGAATTTTATGTTTCAGGATCTTTGTAACTTAGTGAAATGAAAAGACGTATTCAATATAAACGCTTATTTATTAAGCAGTTAGTCACCTGACTTATTTTGTGTAGCGCACTTTTGGGGATCTATGTAGTGACTCAAGGATTCTCGTAATCTACGAAATCGATGGTAATTTTATAATTATGTTGTGTATGTAATAAGCTCATAAACAGATCCCCTATGTACGTTTAGTAATTGGCAGTGTTTCTTGCCAGTGATCACATCAGGATGTATATAAAATTGTGAAATTTAGAACTACCCAGTGTGCATAATTAAAATATGCAGATACAGATGGAAATTCAAAACTGGAAAATCAGGTACACGAGCATTCAATTAAATTTAAATGCATTTACACATTCTAAAACCAATGATGTTGACTGGAAGTCGTTAGAGGGTGCTGTCGAGTGTATGAGACACTTACATACCAATCCAGTTATCGGGTGATGAAAAGAGTTAGTTTTGATTAAGTGCCATGACAAGAACGGTTTACGCATGAGTGAGGGAAATGCCCAGTGAATGGTTGGTTAGCAAAGGGATCATGTAAAGAAAAAAAAAAAAAATGGGAAGATGCTGCTGACTGACAAGATGTACCGACCATCTTGATGAGATATATGGGTAGATATAATTGGTACACGGCGGGTATTTAGCGAGAAATGGCAGTTTCTTATAGTATTTTGGTTGCTTATTTACAATTTAACGTTATTTTTGGGGGGTCGGCTGTAATTAACCTGTAATTAACCCCTGAAGTCCATCCAACAAGGGGTTTCCATACGCGACCTTCACAAGACAGAGCACGGCTACGTCTGTTTCGAACGGTTCATATCCCGGCCGGCAAGTGCAATAACTTGTTAACGTATGGGTACCGGCCGCCCCGGGCCAGTACTAAACACGGCGAAGGGACATTCCATTTGGCCGACAACAAACAAATGCACCGCCAGCGTCAGAAGCCCTAAAAGTGTAAAAAAAAAAAAACAGTTTCCAATGTATTGCACTTGCCGGACGGGATATGAACCGTTCGAAACAGACTTAGCCGTGCTCTGTCTTGTGAAGATCGCTTATGAAAACCCCTCGTTGGATGGACTTCAGGGTTTAATTACAGGTTAATTACAGCCGACCCCCCAAAAATAACGTTAAATTGTAAATAAGCAACCAAAATACTATAAGAAACTGCCATTTCTCGCTAAATACCAGCCGTGTATCTATTACTCAGAAATACCGTGATGAGATTTGAAGTACTACTAACGAGTCTTCCATGTGGGTATATGAATCCGCTAAAGGGTGACCTTGGCAGTGTCGTTTGCATTAGGGAAATTGGCTTTGCAGTGAAAATATCTTTGAAAATTAATGTAAAAAGTATCATACTATTAAACATGTTTTCTGTTTAGTAGTTTTAACAAGATATTGCCACTGACTTTTGAATCTTGGGATCGACGGTAAGACAGAAGGGGACTTGTGACTGAATCGTTTCTCTGTTTAGCAAAATTAATGATAAATCATTTTTGACTTTCAGATCGTGGAATCTACAATAGAGCTGCGGGGAAGGCACAGGAATTTTGTTCATTTCTGAAGAAGGGAAAGGTGAGTTCTCCATATTTGAATATCATATTTGAAGTTTATTTTATAATTTCCCTTCCAGATAATATGCCAGTTTGAAATCTTTATTTCTCTTTGTTATAAGCTCTTATGTTCGTGCTCAAATGGTCGGTTTAGATTTATTATTGTTCCTTTCATTTGATGTTGAAAAAGGTTAGGTTATATTAAATGTTTTTTTCGTTAAGTTCTAATATTAAAGTTTTTAATTATTTCGGGCGAAACCGAACTGTACTTAATTAAAAGAAATCTAAGGGGCTGTTTTCAAATATTCAATGCCCTTTACGGTGATGCCTGTATGAAATAATAATTCTGTCACTAACTCTTATGTCCGGATGTAGGTCTAAGGCAAAGTTCCTCATTCCGGAGTTCAGTGAACCATCCTTTAGGTCTATCTATCTCGGCAACATTGCACTTGTATAGGATATAGCAGTGCGCTGTGTAGCAGTATTTCCTATTTACCATCAGAGTTATTGTGCATGTGAATGCGACGGAATTTTGTTTCAAAAGATTTTGGAAAATACTATAAAGTGTATGGATTTGGATTCAATCTCAACCCCAGTAGTGACGACTCTTTTTACTACTGCGTCATGAAATAAATGTGCTTGTTATCATCCCTTGATCCCCTTAGGTCTGGGGATATGCATATTTTGTTACCAGAACGGGTCTTGTAATTCAACGTCAAGTCGGCTCTGGAATTCTGTCAGTCTTGATTATCTGTAGATGAAAAGGAATCTATACTAGCCATGTTCTGTATATGGGTTTAAGAGATAGTTCAATCGTATCTCTTAAACCCATATCCAGAACATGGCTAGTATAGTACTTGGATTCCTTTTCGTAGCTGAGGCCATATAGTCAGTGATTTTGTTGGTTACCCTATTATTCTTTTTTTAGATGCCTATTAAAGCGGTATAGTTCAAGACCATGATATCCGTATCAGCCAAAACATTCAAGGGTCTTCCAACAAAGTCAGTTGCCGCTATGCTCTTGTTTCATAGTCATATAATCAGTTTCCTTATGCTCACAGTGAAGTAATAGCATTCAAGATGGGGATCATTTATCAATTTCACGCGCATCTTGAACATGACATTTTGGCCTTCCATATACAAGCTACTTCTCCCTGTTTCCCTGATTAACATGATATCCTATGAATAGTCCCTGAATTTATTTTTATTCTGGGTTGAAGCCCAGGTTTCCACGTTAACATGAAGAGGTGTACTTGGAATGTTAGTCGTACATCAATGGGATCAACCTTTTTTCTTTTATACACTGTCCCAAGTGCTTTAGACGTTACGCTTCATAATTAAAACCATCACCTTTGAAGTACACTGTTGTTCATCCACACCCCTTTTTCTGTTCATTATGGAATAAAAGGACTTTTATATGACATGCTATTCCAAATTAATTATTCTCTACCTAATTACGTTACTAAAGTTTTCTGATATTCAAATTATGTAGTCATCAATTAAAATAAAACTGCCCAACAATTGTTTCTCTAAGTTTCGTAATTATTGCGTTAAAGCTACTTAACCTCCTTTCTATGAATTCTTGCCGTTCCAGTGATTCCACTTTTTATCGTGTTTCGCTGATATTCTCATCACAAATTCTTTAAAAACCCATAAAACAATGCCCAATTTTTCGTCAGCATTAACTTACATCCTCTCAGCCATTTCATTTTGCATTAGATGGCAATGAATAGATGTAAAACGATCTAACTCAGCTTCATAGTTTACTCATTTAGACTGAAGACCAACATCCAACCACTTACAACAACTAAAGACATTGTCACAAACACTCCTTTTCAGCCTCTTGTGATGGCCAGCTGGCACTAAAGAAACCAACTGGTGCTAGTGCTGTCACATGGGCTGAATGATTACTCCACTAAACAGGCACATGTTACTTTGCAGATCAGTCAGGATGCGTTATACAAGTAATAAACTAGCATTACCTATATACTCATCACTTACAATGTTTTCCACATAGGGCGCCTGGAAGCTTTCCATCGATTTAGCTTAGAAAGTCTGGCTTGGGGTATGCTAAAATTGCATATTGTTCCTTGTTTATAAATACACATGGGGATTATTCACTTGGAACATATAAAGCAACATAACTCTAATGGATTGACTGTACTGATTCAAATTGTATTGATGACATTGGACAGGATATTCCTCCCATGCAAGGCCACACACACATTGGTGTTTCACTTTTGCATCACTATTTGATACTCTGGGTAAAATCTACCGACAATATGCTAGGGATGCCAGAAAATGTGCCTTTGGGAAAGGCCCCCCCCCCCAAAAAAAAATGATAATTGATAATATTTAAGGTAGGTTGTCATTTTAAAAGAATTTTAGAGCATACTTAGAAAGCACTATAAAAATGAAAAAAATGTTATTGTTGCAACCTGTTTGGGAAATTTTGTATCACTCAATGGGAAGATTGAAAGAATGTACACTATAAATTACAAGGGTAATTCCTTCCAGTAAACGTCTCCGGTAACATGGTAAACAGTCAAGGACGGGCTGTTCAGCACACAATTCTTCCGTGCACGCGAGTGTCTTCAGACTTGTGCCAGAAAGTCCAAAGGATTAATAAATTGCTTGGTAAATCAACGTAAATAAATTCAGGTAAAAGTAAATTTTTTGTAAGTTCAATTACACTATGAAGGACTCAGAGTAAATTAATATGGGCCATAAGAATTCCAGGCAAGTTCAGTTAGGCCAAAGAACTCAAGTAAGTTTCGACCAGGGCAAACTGAGTACCAAAATCAATGGTAAATATGCAGGCAGTCCTAATCTGGGCTAAATACTCTATTACGCCCATGTAATTATGTAAATCTATGTAAAATGGTTCCGTCTAGGCCTATGTACAATCAATTCTCATTAGCTCCAATATTGTAACAGCCTAATTAAGTAAACACCTCTATTAGTGAATAAAGCAAGGAAAACAGTTAGTTAAGTTCTTTAAAACGACTGTAAACGAATCGCCTGACCGAGGCAATGATCTAGAATTTCATAACCTAGGAATCGTATATCCACCTGCATTCAAGTCTGCCTACATTTAAACATACTGACCTTAATCTATCCCTAAACTGAAACAAATCCTACCTATTAGGTTAGTAAAAACCAATGACATAGTTATGTTCCAGGAAATAAAGTTGTACATTGATAAAATCCACGCCACTTACTAACATGTGCTCCAACGACAGAGCGAACAGATGACCGCTTCAATTCTTTGGTTGTATCTCGACAGATAACGACTTGGCAAGGTTATGGGGGTTAGGATGGTTAAACCACGATAAGGAGGACATACAGACCAAATCTCTTATGTGTTATCGAGTTTATAACACTACACTAAACAAATTATACTTTGAAGTCGAAGTTAACTCGTGTATGTATCTGTCTACCACGGTGCCTGAATTTACAGTATCGCCAAAGCATGCTGGCAGCTGTAGGCCCGGAAGGCCCGACCCGCGAAACAAACAAAAAAAATGCCAGGTAAACGGTTCTTTATGACTCAGTAAATTAATTTCTTTACTGATTTAAGAGAATATTTAAATCTCTATATTTATTAAATTAATCTAACAGTATTGTAAAAGTAATAAAATCTTAAAATGCTAAGTAAAAATAATCGATGTATATAGAATGCATAAGAATTCTGCTAGGCTCACTAAAGAGAACGGAGTGTAGTTATTCGTAACTCTTAGCAGTGACTTTGTTAAAATTAGAAAGTTGATATTATTATGTACAAATAAATTCCCAACACCCTATATGCATAATAACTGTGGAACAAGCACAGAATTACATAGTATCGGCTCATCATGTGAAATAAATATTCATTGCTTTTTATGTAATCAGAATGATTTATGACAATGAAATGCTGATGTTTTTCATCAGGAATAAATGTTCACCCTATCAGCTTAGATTTATCTAGCCTGTAGGTTTTCGAATAAACCTATAAACAGTTAATCTCGTGAGAATAGTCTGACAGTTATCAGGAAAAGACTCACCACTTTTTAACCCTAAAAACAAGGGATTAGTTTTGTTTTGATCTTAGCATAAATCATCAGTTTCCTATTGTTAGAAGCAGGGAGTGATAGCAGACGGACTTCATCGAGAGATGAAAGATTTTAACTTGGTTCTTTAAAGCAAGGCTTAGTGATTATTTGTTGGGTCAGTAGTTTTATTTGTTGGGTTTATAACCTCTGCAAAATTTTATCTTGGCAATTGCGTAAAAAAAATCAGTAGTTTAAAACGGTAATGGAACAAGTTTGTACTTAGTTTATCATTTCAAGTCCATATAAATGAACAATGCTAGTCAACGCCATATTTCTGAAGTCCTACATAGGAAGGAATAACATACAGGTTTTACAATAATGATAGTTTTTATTAATTTTCTACCCCTGTCATGTTAATAGGAGCTAGTCATAAGTCTTCGTGATTTTTCAGGCGGTAATATTTGGAATACATTAGCTAATTAAGGTATTCATTGTTATCACACAATTAAAGGTCGTTTCAACAAATGCAAATACCAGCCTCAGTTGAGGCAGGAACGTTTTCTAAGTCTAGGTACATTATGTTACATACAATATGAATAGGATTTTGTTTAGAGCCCGACAGAATCAAGAGACTGAAAGTTTTGTTGAGGAAACCTTCGCTGCTGGCCAGTCACAACTGAATTAAGCCATTTATTGCGCAAAATATAGATTTAAAGGTGTCAAAAACCTGACAAGATTATTTTAGATACAAAATTCAGGACAATAAATGCATGTAGTACATCACTACTGGTGTTTGTGAACATTCCTTACACAATTACCTTAATATTTGCTAAGCTGTTCCTGCCTCTATTGAGGCTAGTATTTGCATTTGTTTAAACGACCTTTAATTGTGTGATAACAACGAATACCTTAATTAGCTAATGTATTCCAAGTATTGCCATCTGAAAAATCATGAAGACTTATGGCTAGCCCCTATTAACATAGTCACCTGGAAATGAAAATAAAGGGTCCATTTTTCAAAGCAGGCAGCCATACCATAGTAAATAAAGGTAGGCTCCTTGTTCTAAGTAATGGAAAATTCAGTCGTCGAAGTGTTTTCAAAAACAAACATGGAAGGGAGAATATAACAGCAAAGGAATAAAGTACATGACGTTGATTTTGTAGAAAGGAGAGAGTTGAAAGAGATGAGCCTGTCTTTATTACCCCTGACGAATAAAAAAAAAAGCAGTCGGTAAATTTAACAGTAACATTGAGTGCTGCAACTACAGTATAACTGTAATAGCAGCGATTTTGGTCTCTATAAGAATCCTTTAAAATTTTGGAAGTAAACAGGTCCATATACAGTATAAGGGAAAGGATACCTGACATTTGAAATTGTAGGGTAAAAGACATGTCAACAGCCAAAGCCCCGTGTGGGGGTTAGTGCACACCTCATGCACAGCAGGCATTACTTAAGGTTCTTTGCAACGTCGGCCCCTAGCTGCAACCCCTTTCGTTCCTTTTACCGTGTCTCCTTTCATATTCTCTTTCTTCCATCCTACTTTCCACCCTCTCCTAACAATTAATTCATAGTGCAACTGCTTTGAGGTTTTCCTCCTATTACACCTTTCAAACCTTTTACTGTCAATTTCCGTTTCAGTGCTGAACGACCTCATAGGTTCCAGTGCTTGGCCTCTGGCCTAAATTCTATATTCAACAGCCCAAAGATATTAGGGAGGAAGGAATAGTCATAAAAGTTCATGAAGCTTTAACTTTCCAGAGATTCTCTCAAAATAAGAGAGACAAAATTATCAGATGCAGGAGCTTTCAACTGAGGGACCTTGCCCCAATTATTCTGGAAGGCAACAGTAGCCTACATGAGACCACAAGATGGCGCTAGGCAAATGTCTGTAGTGTTAAAGGGGATTCAGCGGCAATAAAAATGGAGAGGTTACTGGATTTCTGGAAAATGTAAGCTGAAAGAGAGCACTAATGCTTTGAGAAAGAAACTATTACAAAACCGAACAGACAGAAATCACTGATCAACATATTGAGTAAATGTTGGCAATGATGACTTAGCAGCCATTTTGAAGCTGGTCAAATATAGCATTGACTTTCAACATTTTGGCATTTTTATTATATATATATATATATATATATATATATATATATATATATATATATATATATATATATATATGCTTAAAGATTACAAGAAATACTGAATTTAGAAAAGCAAAAATATTATGAGTATTTATATATACTGTACATATAATTTATATATGATCTATATATGCGTTCACACACACTATATATACAGTATATATATATATATATATATATATATATATATATATATATATATATATATACATATATTATATATGTATGTGTTTACACATATATATAGCCTATTATATATATGTACATTATATATAAATACATACATATGTATATATAAATACTCAAAATATTTTTGCTTTTCTAAACGCAGTATTTCTTATATTTTCGCAAAATGCTAATGCACTTCATGTAATCTTTAAGCCTGAAGTCTTCAAGGGACACGAGAACTGAAAAATGCCAAAGTTTACGGTTGGAACAGCTGTTGGCTTAAGAATGAATAAATTGAGCAACGTAGTGACAGTTTTTATTTGTCCCTTGAAGATTACAGACTTCAGCTTTGGAGGAGATCGTAAACTTATTGGAGATTTTTCCAGAAAGCAGTAGATGACTTCAGCATTGGCAAAAAAAAAAAAAACACAATATTTTTGTCAATATTTTTGTCAAACATGCTTATGTGGACAACTTTTGTGTCATAACATACAGGTAATTTGAATATTTTATGGGGAAAAATTTTAAAATAAGCGGCCCGGTGCTGTCAACAGCTTTTGCCCATGAACACCTTAAAACTGGCATGCGAGAGAGAGAGAGAGAGAGAGAGAGAGAGAGAGAGAGAGAGAGAGAGAGAGAGAGAGAGAGAGAGAGGGGGGGGGGCGCTTTGCATAATGTGTTTCATGTTTTATAAGATTCCTTCTCTGGGTCTTAGAATGATTACTATAACTTAAAAATTTATAATACACCAAATAATTAAACCACACTTGAACAAATACAACAAATGGTCGTCTTGTTACTCGAAATAAAAAAAATAGGAAATTTTTGTCTTGAGTTTCCTGCATTAAATGAAACAAACGAGATCTATTTTCAGCTTTTCATTAGACGCTCCCCTGGCAAGGGAAACAAAGTTCGTATAAATTACTCCAGCTTAGTTAGATATAACCATTTATTTTAATGATGATCATAGGAAGACCCACCATTTAGTATCTATGGTAATCCAGTGGACACGAGGAAATTTACATAATTGTATTTGATCTCTAGTCTACCTTATGACTGAAATTCATCAACTCCCCTTCTGACCAATTTCACTTTTGCACATTTGTGAACAATAAATATTCTTTAACGGCCATTATGAAGAGAAGAGTAAACACTGAAATTCGTTCTGTGATGTTGGTGAGGCCAATGAATATAGATGGTACAAAAATATCGCAGCACAGTAATGGGAGACAGTAATTTGTCTTCATCCCGGCTTTGTTAACTTCATTCCCTAAAGTGCCTTCATCACCGGAATTCCCTAATTTCATAATTTAGCTGAGTTCGCACAAAAGGGTTTTTGTGATGACACGTGTCCCTTCTGCCATCTGGGTGGAGGAGACTTGAGAACGGCAACATAATAGTTAATGGCTCAATTTAGTTATTTGCATAATCAGCTTTTAAAGAAATCTAGAGTTTGTGTAGGTATGTTTTTTTTTTTTTTTATTGCCTGCCCCGTTACAGTTCCTCGCTGGGTGAGCGGGTTCCGTTCTCAGCTACCACTCTGTTGGTCGCGAGTTCGAATCTCCGACCGGCCAGTGAAGAACAAGAGGAATTTGTTTCTAGTGATAGAAATTCATTTCCCGCTATAATGTGGTTCGGATTCCACAATAAGCTGTAGGTCCCGTTGCTAGGTAACGTAAAAGTAAATCTAATCCTTCGGGCCAGCCTTAGGAGAGCTGTTAATCAGCTCAGTGGTCTGGTTAAACTAAGATATACTTAACTTCTGCCCCGTCACAATTTTTTTTGTTTTTTTTGTAATATAAAAGTATATATACTAATGAATGACCTATATCCTTATACACGCACATACATACAAATACTGTATATATATATATATATATATATATATATATATATATATATATATATATACACATACATACACCGACACACAAATATCCAGTTCAAACATACCTCTGGAATAACTTACACCAGAGGGGAATTGCCAGTGATAAGTATTTCGTCACCAGTGTATTCGAGCCGCTGCCTAGTTTACAGGCAGTGGTTCGAATCCCACTGGTGACGAAGCACTCGTCACTTGAGGGGAATTGCCAGTGATAAGTATTTCGTCACCAGTGTATTCGAGCCGCTGCCTAGTTTACAGGCAGTGGTTCGAATCCCACTGGTGACGAAGCACTTGTCACTTATAATTCCTCTCGGGTGTAAGTTATTCCTTATGTATAATGAAATGGATCTTTTACGTTATTAGTGACTAAATATTTGTGAATATAATAAATGTCAAGGTATATGAGACATCTACTGTATATATAAAGGGTGTAACACGAGTTTACGCAAATATTTTGAGAAATGAAAGTAGAGTCATTCTGAGCAGAAAATGTTCTATAAACATATGCATTTTAAGGCTTCGTTTGTCGGTGAGGGGAATTTTAAAATAACCGTCATCACTAGCTGCTTTCATGCGATGGGGGTGGTAAAGGGAGATGGAACAGCCTATAATGGGGGGGGGGTGCATAGAGAAGGAGGATGGAGCGATTAGGCCGATGTGAATAAAGTTCCTCCCAATCAAATGTACTATTTAGATTTTGAAGAAAAACAGCATCCATCATTTAATCCCTTTCCCTTCCTGTCAGTGGTGTTCATTGGACACCGATAAAAAAAAAAAGGAAAGTAAGCCTAATTGAATCTCCCCTCCATCACAGGTAATTATTCACTAAACACCTATCAAAGATTTCAAATGTATTTTAAAAATCTCTCCCTCTCCTCCTAAAGTATTCATCAGACATCAGTCATTGGCATAGACCCAAATCATGATTCCTGGTTCAACAATTCCTTGACAAGGCGGCAGGACAGAACGTGCTTGAATTCAACGATCACAAATGAGTGTTGCTCGGCAACATTTACACTACTTACTTGATTCTTAAAGCCATACGTCAGCGCTATTAGCTAATCGTTGAAACTAGATGACTTGAAAGAAAAAAAGGGTCATAATTAAAAGACGATCAATCCACTTGCCTTATTCACTTTATCCTTCCCACTCCCACCCCCCAAGCCCCCGCCATCCCAGGCTACTCCGACCACCTCCCCTTTTACCAACCTCCATCGCAGGGAAGCAGTGCTAATGATAACGGTTATTTTAAAATTCCATTCACGGACGAACGAAGCCTTAAAATGCATAATATGTTTATAGAACATTTTCTGCTCAGAATGACTTTTTCTTTCATTTCCCAAAATATTTGCATAAACTCGTGTTACACCCTATATATATATATATATATATATATATATATATATATATATATATATATATATATATATATATATATATATATATATATATATATATATTGTTGCATGACTGGGCATCTATAAGCTCGCTCTTTCTACATTGCATTGGTTTTATTCCTACCAGGGAAAGTGAAACGTTTTAACTTACCCTTCATGTTCATACCTATCGAAACTTTAGGAAACTGATGAGTACAGAGGTTATGAAGGATATTACAGCCGCATTTCTGGTAAATATAGACAGTAGATTGTGCAGAAAAATCTCAACCTGTATAGCCAAAAAAAAAACAAGGCTAGAAAAGCGAGATAGGTCTATTGCAGCTCTAGTAAAAAGCATGCAAAAACAACAGATATTTGTACTCAAACGCTGACAAAATATTTACATGATTCTCAGAAGTGAGGAATGCTAACAGTTGCCTCATCATTTCTACCGTGCGTGTATGCGAATTCTACCAACGGTAGAAAGACTTTGCAGTGACAACTGCACCCAACAGATATGAAGCAATCAAGTGGATGAAAGGTCACAATGGCTATTAAAAGCACGTTTTGGCTTATATATATATATATATATATATATATATATATATATATATATATATATATATATATATATATATATATATATATATATATATATATACAGTATATGACAAACGGGCTTTTAATAGCCAAAGAATTCTAACGTACGCTGGGTAGGAATAATGAGGTAATTCCTTGCTTTAGAGAATGATGTACATTTTTCGTCAGCTTTTGTGCGTTAATATCTGTTGAATTTGAAATCTTTTTACTAGAGCTAAAATTGATTAATTCTCGTACTTTCTAGTTTTTTTTTTTTAGCTATGCAGGATGACCATTGCATATACGTACACTCTACTGGTCTTATTACTAGATACATGTGGTTATGATATCTACCAAGACCTCCGAATTTCCGAGTTTCCTCGCGCTCTTTCGACAGGTATGAATATGAATGGTAAACTTATGAAAAATCGAAATTTTCCCTGTTTGGATTCACGCCAACGCTACGTAAAGAGAGTTGGGTTGCAGTTACCCAACCAACCAATGAAAAATAAGACACTGTTTCAGTTCATACGCACGTAATTCCATCGGATTCTGATACATTTCACCAGAGGGGCATCAGTGCATATGAGAATAGGAATTCTCACTGTAGCATCGCTTCCCTAAGGAAACCTCGCTGGGCTTTTCTGTCTGGGTTCGAATCTTCCCTCCCAGGAAGGAAGTGTTTTTTTTTTTTATATATATTTTGAGTTCACTTTCCCCTTTGGATCCAATGCTTCACTAGCAACCTTTTCTAAGAAATGAATGTGGAAATCAAAAGAGGAATAAGTTGCATATAACACAACCACACACACATGCATACACACACATAAGCACACACACACACACACATATATATATATACATATATATATATATATATATATATATATATATATATATATATATATATATATATATATATATATATATATCCCCACAAACAACCCATTATTAGAGAATTAATATAGAATTCACTTTATTTTAGGAATCACTGACAATCAAAAGGAATAAAAATAAACTGCTATTAGATCTACTTCGACCAAGATTCGAACTTACACCTTATTGGTTTGTGGGGTGGGGGAATTGGAATTGTTTATTCAGCTATCTAGGCAAATAAGAATTTTATTCCAGCCTGTGTCACATATTCTTATCGAACTCCTGTCATGTACTTAGAATCGATATCGATGAGATGCAATTCATATCTTTCAAACGCCAATCGCCCTTCCATACAATATAGCCGAGTAGATTATAGCTAAAAGAGTTTTTTATCAGATATAATAATCCTGCACATGATGCCGAACAATTCGTCGGAAATTCACATCATGCTGCAAAGATTATTATTAATATATGATTAGGTTAAACATACTGTATATGCGGAGAGAGGCACCCGATTTTAACTGCTTTCATTTCAGCGAGTACTTTCTGCTCGTACGAATTAAGGAGTATTACAAGAAAAATACAGTAATTTTTGTTATTATAATATATCATCATAATTGAAGAACTGCCGCTTTTGTGTAGCTTTTAGTTCATGTTTTCTCTACTTTCCCCGTACTCTCTCTCTCTCTCTCTCTCTCTCTCTCTCTCTCTCTCTCTCTCTCTCTCTCTCTCTCTCTCTCATATTTTGTTATATACTGTGTCCATTTCTGTGAGTTCCTCGCAGATGAAGAAAATTACCTAGAACTACGGTCTCTTCTTTTGTCCTCCACCTCACTTATCATATTTAAAGAATGGAGTGGGCGAAGGTGATTGCTAGTTGAAGGAAACTTATGTGGGCTTAAAATATGATGAAAACTGCTGCTTAGCCTTGCTATAAAAAAACTGAGACCAAAATCAGAAAAAGAAAGGTCGTTTTTATGACTAAAATAGGACCCAAGAACCAAATAAGCTCGGAAGTTTTTTATTCGTAAAGATTCTGTATGAAAAATAAGAAAAAAAATGTCATTTTAAATTTTCCAGTGAATCAACTATATTGCAATGCCCTTCCGCCTTAAGTTATTCACTGACTATCAGTCTTCCTGTCAAAATGACTCCCTGAAAATCAGTCTGAATATTACGTTTATCATATTCATGACCAGCATGGCGAAGAGTCTTTGCACAATCATATGACATTCAAGGCAAAAGGAAAGCTAACAACTTGTTCTGAGAAGCTGCCCTCTAAAGATCTCGGTCTTCTCCCTTCTTTGCCATAATGATGTTCATTATGATATGGGGGATAATTAGCACTAGCTAGAAAGAATAATGATTCAGTTTATCATATTCTAAACTTATATATGTTCACATCAAACTCTCACTTAAGTATGATACCTTTTGAAATGACATAACAGAGACATTCATTTTTGTGTTGGTGGGTTTTCCACTTCAGGGTCAAGTCTAGTGGCTCTGTGCATACTAGTTCCTCGTTGGGTGGGTCGGTAGCGTTCTCGGCTAGCACTCTGCTGAGCCCGTGTTCGATTCTCCGACCGGCCAATGAAGAATTAGAGGAATTTATTTCTGGTGATAGAAATTCATCTCTCGGTATAATGTGGTTCGGATTCCACAATAAGCTGTAGGTCCCGTTGCTAGGTAACCAACAGGTTCTTGGCCACGTAAAATAAGTCTGATCCTTCGGGCCAGCGCTAGGAGAGCTGTTAATCAGCTCAGTGGTCTGGTTAAACTAAGGTATACTTAACTTTTAACTTCTATGCATACTGGCGTAACAAGATCCTTAGACTTTCGTACTGTAGAGAGTAGTGACTTGAGAGAAAAATACCAGTAGCTATGATTGTTTGGAAAAGTCTAGAATTCGTAACTTTTACGGGTCACTGAATTCCTTTGCAACTGCAAAACGTGGGAATGAAGATCGTCTGCGCAATTTAGAATTCTGACATTTTCAAATTACCATTATGGCAAAGTTGCATGACATTCTTATAATTACCATGGTTATAATTATTCTTTTACTTACTCAAATATTTTCTTTCTCATCTACAATGGACAACTTGACAAATTAAAGAGTATAACTGATAAAAGTTAAGAAGAATGGCTTCCGAGAAATTGTCGGCAATTTTATGTTAAAAAATTCAGACTCCATTGAAACCTTGTCTTGTTACCGTTATTCAGAAGTTTATGAGTCTTTTGTGGGTCTAACGAACAAAAACAGAATACTGTAACAATTTTTAGCAACAAAACAGTTTAAAAATTCTATGATTCTGCCACTCCTTAAGGAATTATGTTTATGAAAGAGAGACCTTGCTATTCGTGTAGATCCATACCCTCTCTTTAGCTGCAAGGACACTGAGAATCTTGTTTCAGATAAAATAGATATAAAAATATTGTCTTGAAGTATGGGTTCCTGCAGAAAGAGGAAAGAACCAGCTTTAATCAATTGGATACCACGAAATTCATTCAGATAGTGATGAAGTGGCTGCATAAATCTTAGGAGTTATTTGGTGTGGTAATTCACCAAGAAAATATGACTCACTTAGCCTGGATTATTCGTTTCCCTTTTATGTTGCGGGACAGTGACCGAATGGTGGAGCTCTCTCTCTCTCTCTCTCTCTCTCTCTCTCTCTCTCTCTCTCTCTCTCTCTCTCTCTCTCTCTCTTTGCGTTTATGTCCGTCTGCGGTTCCTAGAATGTATTGCCTTTTCCACTGTAAATTAATTTACTAGGTTATAACAGACAGGTGGTTGTATATTAAAAAATAAAGTTGCACATGAGAACAATACGAGATGGCTCGTAAGAAAACGTTTTTACCCAACTGTTTCTTTACCTGTTTATCTGTATAGCGTGTTCATGGGCCTCTCAAAAATTAGTCTTTGCTTTTATTTACTTATTTCTCTGTCTCTCTATCTCTCCTACTGCGAGTTTCTTCCCCCTTCTCTAACTTTCTTCCTGGTTTCGCAGAGACCTGCATTTGGAATTGAAGATCTGAAGGGCGTGCGTCTACCGGCCCCGACCGGCCGCTCCTAATTGACAGTCGAGAGCGTCTCACAAACGTACGTGAGCACACTCAGTGAACTTGAGCGATAAATTTTTCATGCTTTTCTTTTGTTCGCCTCGGGACTGGGGAAAGGGAAGGGAAAGGAAAGGGAAGGGAAGGGAGTAGCACTTGCAGGGAGGAGAAGTGTAAGGAGAGAGAGAGGTATAAAAAAAAAGGGAAAAGAGATAACGGGGAGAAAGCATTGTTTGCTCGGAATGGGAACCTCGGTGATTTCAAGAAATTGCATTGTTTTTCTTGCAAAGCATCGCGGTGTTTGTACGATATTACAATATCAAATATGAAAATTGAGTTTAGATTTATAACCATGTCCTGCAGGAAGGAATTTATTTCAGGGTACATTGACAAAAGAAAGTAATAAGTATTAGTGACTGAATAAAGTAAAAAAGTATGCAACCAGGTCGATATAAAACTGAATCACAGCATTGGAGATCTTTAAAATGGCCATAAAAGCGCGTAGAAGAAACCAGCCTCTAAAAATATGATCTGTGTGAAACTGCGAAAGGAGAGAAAAAGAAGCTACGAAGGATAAAGGAGACGGGAAAAGAAAACAAACTGAATCAATAACATAGCAGGCAAAATCGAAATATTTTTTCGGTCTTGGGTAGGGTGATATGGTATATATATATATATATATATATATATATATATATATATATATATATATATATATATATATATATATATATATATATGCACACATAAATCTTTATACATACTATATACAAAATCACCATACGACTTTTTCCTTAGAAAGATTGCACAAATACGTGTTAGCCCTTCTGTTCTAAAAGGAGGTTTTGTGGTGACTTTATTCCTCGTTGGACGAGTCGGTAGAGTTCTCGACTACGACTCTGCTAGGCCCGAGTTCGAGTCTCCGACCGACCAATGAAGAATGAGAGGAATTTATTACTGTTGATAGAAATTCATTTCTTGCTATAATGTGGTTCGGATTCCACAATAAGCTGTAGGTCCTGTTGCTAGGTAACCGATTGGTTCTTAGCCACGTAAAACAAGTCTAATCCTTCGGGCCAGCCCTAGGAGAGCTGTTAATCAGCTCAGTGGTCTGGTTAAACTAAGGTATATTTAACTTTTGTACTTCCGTGGCTTTTATCACCTCTTTGCTACCTGCATAAACGACTAGCCACTAGGCAGCTAATTCTGCGGGTATTCCAACGTAGGGTAATAACTATTTATTAATGAAGCGTGCCCATTCGCCAATCTTTAATCAAGGATTCAAACATAGACCCTGTCACTTTGAGGTCGAGTTCCTCATTTGACTGGTTGGTATCGTTCTCGGCTAGCACCCTGCTGGGCCGGCGTTTAATTCTCCGACCGGCCAATGAAGAATTAGAGAAATTTATTTCTGGTGATAGAAATTAATTTCTCTTTAAAATGTGGTTCGGATTCCACAATAAGCTGTAGGTCCCGTTGCTAGGTAACCAACTGGTTCTTAGCCACGTAAAATAAGTCTAATCCTTCGGGCCAGCCCTTAGGAGAGCTGTTAATCAGCTCAGTGGTGTGGTTAAACTAAGGTATACTTTTAACTTTGAGGTTGAGGATGTTTACCAACCACACTGCGTGGGCAGTCGCATAGTGTATGCAAATAAGGTGAGTTTGCAGTAAACAGGGGCTGTGGATCGTTGGAAGAAGGGACTTTAATTCCCTCTAAATAATACAAGAACGTCCTCGCCTCAGGACAAAGGCAACCCAGCTCCTGGTCCTTTGGGATGCTGAGAAAGGATAATCATATTCTCACTGATTTGTAATATGATATACCAAACTGCTTGGGACACCGGGTTTGCATCCCAAATCCGTATACAGATTTTGGAAAAAAAGAAGAAAATATAGTTCTTAGAGGTTTGTTTTTGGTCTGGTGTAGGTTATTGAATTACTGAAGCAAACAGAAACAGGTAGTCTTATGGAAATAAGCTGGGAAGACGGCTTGAATGTTTTTTGATACATGGTTTCTAAAGGAGAATATTCATAAATATACCCGCATGTAAAAAAAAATGAGAGCTAGAAAGTATTAGTTTTCCGTAAAAGAAAACCATTGTGCCAGCTTTGTCTGACCGTCCCCACTCTGATCTTAAAAACTACTGAGGCTAGAGGGCTGCAAATTGGCATGTTCATCATCCACCCTCCAATCATCAAACATACCAAATTGCAGCCCTGTAGCCTCAGTAGTTTTTTTTATTTTATTTATGGTTAAAGTTAGCCATAATCGTGCAGCTGGCAACGATATAGGACAGGCCACAACCGGGCCATGGTTAAAGATTCATGGGCCGTGGCTCATACAGCATTATACCGAGACCACCGAAAGATAAATCTTACTTCGGTGGCCTTGAGTATACGCTGTACAGAAAACTTGATTGCTCCAAAGAAACTTCGGCGCATTTTTTACTTGTTTTTATATTTTGTAGTATTACAGATTATCTTAAAGAGCAAACTGATTGGTGTACTGACGAAAGAATAGTGGCTGAAGTGTGTGCGATCATCATAGGTTAAAGCTAAAGTTAAGGTATCAGCGAGTTGGAGAAGAAATGGTGAGATTGTGGCTAAGATGATGATGCTATTAGGGCCACTTGCCTTAGACCATTCATCCGAATCTTATTCTAATTCTGTTTCGTATGGATGTCCTCAGCCTGTTAGATCTATCAGTGTGACTTGCTTGTTCGAAATGATAGCTTCCAGTTTTCATAAAATACGAAGTATGATTAAGAGAAAAGTCTGAAGGTATCTCGCTCTGACATTATTCATGGACATACTTCATGCACTCTATTTCACCTAGGCTTTGTTGCCTGCAACTTTAGAACCAGCCCCTGCAACTCGTTTTGCAGACGATCAGCATCCACAACCTATTCGTCACTTTTAAAAAAGGGTTGTCTTACGAGCCAAAGATCCTCTAGGGTTGTTTTATGTTGATATTAACTGATTTTTAGAAATGAACTCGTAACGGGGTAGTGCCGTCAATGCACCCATGCAGCACACTGCAGGCGCAGGCATTACTTAAGGTTCTCTGCAGCGTGCCTTCGGCCTCTAGCTGCAACCCCTTTCATTCCTTTTACTGTACCTCCGTTCATAATCTCTTTCTTCCATCTTACATTCCACCCTCTCCTAACAGTTGATTCATAGTGCAATGCGAGGTTTTCCTCCTGTTACACCTTTAAAACCTCTTCACTGTCAGTTTCCGTTTCAGCACTGAATGACCACATAGGCCCCAGTGCTTGGCCTTTGGCCTAGATTTTATATTCTATTCTTTAGTGATAAAAAATAATTATTATCATCATAATGAGGACGATGGCAATAGTCATAACGACTTCCTCCCCACTCCTCCTTTATCTAACTCTCTCTTTCTCCGTGTTGAAAGGATTTGCGAGTTATGGCGTAAACACTTATGGTGACCGAATAGCGAGATGATTATTATCAGGTTTGCTCTGCGTCCTTGTCTGAAGCTTTCTGTGTGCTCTCTGCCAAGGGAGCTCTGAGGTTAATAATGAGGACAATTACTCGCAATACTGACACAATAACAAGTTAATGCCTCTCATTAGCATAGCAATGAGAGGAATTATCTTGTTATTGTGTCAGTATAGCGAGTCTCAGTGGTGAGGGTAACTGGAATTACTGGTGCATCTTCATTTATTTTCTCTCCTGTGGCTCAGTACTTTAGAAAGTAGTAGAAGATCTATACTATCAAGTATCAGGGGCTAGGTTTTTGTAAGTTTATCAGACTGTGGTTTGATGTTCAGCTGTTCGTATTACACATTTCATAAAACGGCATAAGTAAATTCTTTCCTTGTTACTCTACCGATATTGATCTCATCAAGATGAACAAATTGGCTTGAGTCACTCTTCCGGCTTGATCTGATTGAAGATTAGACGGGGGAGTGAGTAGCTTACCATATATGAAGAGGGGCTCACACAAAGGTGTTTATGTCTCTTTGGCACGTCAACATAATTCAAGTTAGAGTGATGAGAAAAGTTGGAAAAGTACGAGGGATGTCGACTTAGTTTTTGGGGATAAGAAAAGAAAAGATTTTATGGAATGAGTATCGAAAGATTTGTGCAGATGATCTAGCATGAAGTGTTGATATTATTATTATTATTATTATTATTATTATTATTATTATTATTATTATTATTATTATTATTATTATTATTATACAGTAGATGGAACGTATTCACATCGAACAAACCCACAAGGGTCATTGACTTGCAATTCAAGCTTCTAAAGAATATGGTGTTCATTACGAAAAAGTAAGAGGAAATAAAGGGAAATACAGAAAGAAGAGATCTCACATATTAAAAAAGATAAATTAATAAAAAGATAAATAGACAAAAACGTATGAAAATGAAAGAAGAATAGTATTAGGGTAGTAATGCATTGCATTTTCGTTTGAACTTCTGATAGGTGAGAGACGCTGCAGAGAGTATTAACTGGCGGCGATGAAGAGCAGGTAGGCTATTCACAGGGTTCAAAAGTATTTGTGAATTGTAAAGAGAGTCTAGCAAGGCCACGGAAATAACCTACACTATTCACAGGGTTCAAAAGTATTTGTGAATTGTAAAGAATGTCTAGCGAGACTACGGAAATAACCTACTTGGAAATGTATATAAGCTATACAGATGAGGTAGTGAGTTTATAAGGATGGTAAAATTAAAAGGAAACGGCTGACTGTTATGAGCTTTACAAGTCAATGCAGGGGGTAGCGAGCAGCTGAGAGAAGTGAATCGCAGCATATACGAAGCAGAAGAGAAGTAACAGGATCTTTGGTCAAGGTTTGGAAGTCAAACGGAATGTCTATTGAAACAGGTCCGGTAGGGGCTTAGCGTCACGAGTGCGCATCATGCGCTGCACTGTAGGCATTACCAAAGGTTCTTTGCAGCGCCCCTTCTTCCCCTAGCTGCAACCCCTTTCATTCCTTTTACTGTACTTCCGTTCATATTATCTTTCCTCCATCTTGCTATCCACCCTCCTCTAACAATTATCTTATGGTACAAGTTCCTCGTTGGCCGGTTCGGTATAGTTCTCGGCTAGCACTCTGCTGGGCCTGCGTTCGACTCTCCGGCCGGCCAATAAAGAATTAGAGATATTTATTTCTGGTGATAGAAATTCATTTCTCGCTATAATGTGGTTCGGATGCCACAATAAGCTGTAGGTCCCGTTGCTAGGTAACCAGTTGGTTCTTAACCACGTAAAATAAGTCTAATCCTTCGGGCCAGCCCTAGGAGAGCTGTTAATGAGCTCAGTGGTCTGGTTAAACTAAGGCATACTTTTTTCTTATGGTGCAACTGCGAGGTTTTCCTCCAGTCACACCTTTAAACCTGTTTCCTTTCCAGCTCTGAACGACCTCATAGGTCCCAGTGCTTGGCCTTTGGCCTAAACTCTATATTCCATTCCATATTCCTACTGAAACAGGAGTTGGGTCGTATGAATGGATCGTTGCTCCATCTTCTTTATGAAAGTGGAATATGAAAATGAATGCAAATGCGTAAAAGGGATGGAGGCTGTTGAGATGGACTGTTGACATAGCATGTGTGAAAAGAAAGCCGAAAGGGTGGGAATAGAAGGGATACGATACTCCAGGGTATTTTGGCGGTAAATATTCGTAGTTTTATAGCGAATAAAACGGATGAAATGTGTTCTTCTGATTTATTTTCACGTATTTCCGATTGAATTGATGCTAATTGTTCTCGGAAATCCGGAGTTTCTGAGGTCGGGGGAAACACCCATAACTCAATACAGAGGTCGTGGAAACCACGTAGAAATGCGTCCACAGATGACTATATTTCAACAGGGGTGCATCACAACCTTACCGAACCTAATAACACCTGCCCAAGTGCGTCAGCCCCTAACCTGACCGGGCCAACTTGTCCGAGAGTTCTGTAATATATATACACAAATAATCAAGGATGCAACAGAACCCAACCTACCTTGACCCAACCTCGGGTGGCCCACGGAAGAAGTAGATTATTTTACCTATATTCCTGAGGTGGTAGACTGAGATTGTGGATCACTGGCTTCGTTGTCAGAGGAGGTTTCCTTCTGCAGCTTTTAAGGAGAGGCAGACTGGGTTGCGGTGAACAAAGAGATGGTGTAATGTGACTACCCATAATATGCTATTCCTCTCTTAAGGTGCCATTACTCTTACAGTAGCCAGATTTCGCGATACTGTAATTATAGTCGGTACTAAATGTTTGCGCATAATAGCTTAAGTCAATTCACGGTAGGAGGCACTCGATTCCGTCTTAACTATGACACAGCTGACTGCTGAACGAATCCAGTTCAGGAATGGAAGGGAAAGTGATTTCATCCTTGTTCTCTGATTGGCCAAAAAGAGTTAACGTGATTTTAAACTGACATGACATCTACACAAGGAAATTTAGGCTAACGAAGAGCTAAAATAAATGTAAGACAAATAGCATCAAAGTAATCCCTCCAATGCAAACTTGCAGATCCGTGAATAAGAGCAAGGAAAGAAGTTGTTTGTAAGTGTAAAACAATTTTGTTCAACTTGGCGAAACGATATATACATACCTACCTCTAGTCACATTTCTTGATACCATTCATCATGATTATCATTAATTAATATAAACTTCGCTGTACAAATAACTGGATAAAAGATATCTAAAAAAAAAAAGAGCGAAATAAGACACAAATATAATAATCCTGCAAACTCATTGGACACGGAGAACAGAATCTGGAGGAAATGAAGTAAGGGAAAAGGAAATTACCAGTAATGAAAAAAAATAAACAACGAACGCAAACGGAAAAGGGAAATGACCACTTACAGAAAGACAGCACAAGGAAGGACGTAAGATTTTAGAACAGTTCTTATCAGAGAGAGAGAGAGAGAGAGAGAGAGAGAGAGAGAGAGAGAGACTCGGTGTTTCTTTCTGTTTCCAACTCGTTCATGAGCCTATATTGTTTCGAAGGCGTTTAAAATGCCCAGGCACGCTTACTATATTTGCAATAATCAAATATTAAGCCTTTGAAATTGGGATCTCTACGTCGCAATAGGAATGTAAAGGACGTGTTTGTCTTCCAGTTTTTCGACCAGGAAAGTGTTTACATGTGCGTTTGCTCTCATGTTTGAAAAAGGGTATGCAGCTGAAATAGATTGAGTATAATTACTAAATATGGAGCTGTATTGCGTAGTGATTGCGTAGGATTTTATCTTACTTTTTGCAGTTAGGTAGTATTCATTCTCTGTTGTTCACAGGTAAACCCACACTTACTTTCATTATATATATATATATATATATATATATATATATATATATATATATATATATATATATATATATATTACATATATATCTCTATATATATAAGTAAATATATTTATGTATATACATATACATGTATGTATAACTGAATCACGAAAATATTGAACGTGATGAATATATATATATATATATATATATATATATATATATATATATATATATACATATACATATGTATAACTGAATCACGAAAATATTGAACGTGATGAATATATGAACATATATATATACACAGTAAATATATATATATATATATATATATATATATATATATATATATATATATATATATATATATATATATATATACATACATACATACAGTAAATATATTTATGTATATACATATATACATATGTATAACTGAATCACGAACATATTGAACGTGATGAATATATAAATAAAACACACACATATACATACATGTGTGTGTGTTTGTGTATATATGTGGGTGTATTTAGTATCTTGTTAACATATTTAAATTTTTTCGTAATTTTCCTTACTTCAGTAGTTGACATTAACAGGGAATCTCAAACACTCGAATTTAAGTGTTTTCTGTTAATTTTTGGGAATTTAAACAGTACCGTCTCTGCTATTTTCTAGATTTAATTAGCGAATAATGAGGCAAAAGATTATAATGAAGTAACTAAAAAGTGTTTTTTGATCGAAAACAATGTCTGGTTGGCTGTAATACCAGGGATACTGTTTTAAAGATTCATATTATGCTCTCAATTTTTTTTTGTAGATAGCTACTGTCTCCAATGTTACTATTAATTATTTATTATTGTTGATATTTTTTGTTCCATTTTCTGTTGTTGTTGGCTGTTGTGTCGAAGCAGAATATAATTAATATACTTTGATTGAATTTCTACATGAATTAATGTTATTTATATAAGTAAGATGACCCCTTATAAAAGCCTGATCATATATGCAATAGCTTGGGAAGATTTTGTCCCCCAGAATGAGTTGTTCAGTTCATACTCTTTTGATCATGATTTTTATTAAAGTGTTGAAGATAGTACCTCGTTTTCTGGGGCAATGCAAATGTATAAGCACAGTCTGTTGTTGTTTCCAAAATAGTTTGATTTTCGGAACTCACAGAACTCTCCAGGTAGCGTGAATTTTTGCACAATCATTATCATAAATTTCTTAGCCTGCTAGGTGCCATGTTTGTCGTTATTATCATGTCAAATTGGTTGAGGACTCTGAGTACTACTCTTTCTTAGGGATTAATCCCTTGTTTTCTTCTGTAAATGTCTTTCTGAGCGCTATTAAATAGTAATCTGATTTTTTTCAAAGCAATGGGACTTTACTCAACTGTGTCCCGATTATTCCTGTTCTGAACACTGGTTTGTATATACTGTTGTACTATTTTTCTTTTGCAGTGCCTTTTTCATGTTATCTTGAAATTTATTACTGATTAGGGGTTACTGATTCCTG
Organism: Macrobrachium rosenbergii; assembly: GCA_039081455.1. Lineage (NCBI taxonomy): Eukaryota > Metazoa > Arthropoda > Malacostraca > Decapoda > Palaemonidae > Macrobrachium > Macrobrachium rosenbergii. The sequence goes on along the minus strand of JANJGK010000021.1, from coordinate 2,567,075 downwards.
TCCACTTCTTTGCTAACAAATGTCTGGACTTGAATTAATCTTTAAAGAAAATTAATGGTGATTCGATGTTGCAAACCTGTCAGAATGAAGGATGGAAGCGTGACAGCAGTAGACTCATAATTATGTATTTGAGAGTAAATATATTGGATGGGAGTAGAATGAGGGAAGAGATGAATTACAGATATGTGAAATGAATGATTAGATCTTGAGTTATTGGTACATTAAAACGGGAGCGTCAGTTTTCACCAAGGTATAGTTATTTGAAAGAGGATAGATTATATAAGGAGGATCATCTACACGGAGCATTTGAAATTTTCGAAGTAAGTTCCATATTATTTCAGTGACGGCTTGAGCTTTCAAATTTTGTTTCTCACGCCAGTTAAGAACACATTACACTTATCATCAAAACGTTATACGGTACATTATTGACTTGTTAATGATCGTTTGAGACTTATAATAATAATCGTATTACAAGGTAGTTTTTCAATAAGATATTACTCTTAGGCCGGTTTAAGCCTCCTTATTTTGTTGATTACAATGCAAATTATAAAACCCTTACAAAAGAGTTTAATGACAATACCGATGAAATTGCAATTTTTAAAAATAAAGGTGGACAGATATCTGTACAAAGCAACAATGCATATACTTATTCTGTACAGTCGTTTACAAAAAGAGAGTATATTTCAGAGAGTTATTTCAAGGCACTCAATAAACACCACGTCTCCTCTTCAATATTTAGCGCACTGAGCAAGAGAAGTAATGTTCAGAAACTGCTTGAATATGTGATTTTCGTTACTCATTGTAGTTCAGTACTGAGCTTCTGACATTATCAAGGTATTTTGAGAGTTTGAGTGCTTCAACATGCTTAATTAAAGACGTGCGTTTAATATGAGACACGCCCTTCAGAACTTCACAACTTACGACAAATTTCGTAAATCTGACGAGAATAATGAAAAATAGATAATGCTTCGTTCCAGATATGAAAAAGAAAAAAGGGTTCTGGAGAAAGAGGAAGAGAGCCGGTCCAAGGGAATGATCATCATTTTTCTTAGATTCCTCGAGATTAATGACAAAGCATAAAAGCAATCAGGGGGATTAATAGAGTCCAAGGAATGGAGATAAAGGGGCACGGGAAAGAAGAGAATCCGATGAATTTCGGAAAAGAGGGGCAAGTGGGAATGTGGGCGGGTAACGACACTAGATAGGAGGAATCGAGTCAAAGATAAATTGGGTCTGTGAGAATTTGCATGGAAGTGTTTTTATTTCAACAGGATAAAATTGAATATCATTGTCATATCTAAAGGATAATTAAAGAACAGATGGAAACAAGGAATAGTGACGTTTAAAAAAATGAGAAAAATGCAGTAGACAGAAGGAGAACGATGTTCTGGCAAGATTCAAAAGAAAAGACACACACAAAAAAAAAAAAAAAAATACATCCAATGGTTAACGCAAATGAGTGAGGTAAAATAGCTGGGCAAAACAAATTTTCAGACATAAAACCTTGTGATAAGAGGAGGGAGATTATGTACAGCTTGATAATAAAACAGAAATTGTAAAAACAAGATAAAGAGGTCAAGACACCTCCCATTCCTTCTATTATCCAAGCCACTAATTCCCTTTCTGTCTTTTGCCCACATCCTGCTCGCTCACTTCCTTGAACTCACCTCTTCCCTCATCTTACCAATATTTAACATGGATGCCCTCAAATATAAAAATCAACTGCTTCCATTCTAGCGCCACCCCTAAGCCTACTTGGATTCACCGCTCCATCATCTTGGCTTTCATTTCTCCTCACAACTTCAGCGTCGCTTTCATTTCATCTTTCAAACTCTCTCAGATTCTTTCGCTAATTTATGGAGTTTTTTTTTTCACTTCCTCAAATCAGTGCTTCATACCGAGGCCAACTTTTCGAAATTCATTCATGACCCGATTTCTTATGGTACAGCTTTGCTCGGACGAGTCGGTAGAGTTCTCGGCTAGCACTCTGCTAGGCCTGAGTTCGAGTCTCCGGCCGGCCAATGAAGAATCAGAGGAATTTATTTCTGGTGCTAGAAATTCATTTCTCGGTATAATGTGGTTCGGATTCCACAATAAGCTGTAGGTCCCGTTGCTAGGTATTGGTTCTCAGCCACGTAAAATAAGTCTAATCCTTCGGGCCAGCCCTAGGAGAGCTGTTAATCAGCTCAGTGGTGTGGTTAAACTAAGTTATACTTAACTTGGCAGCTTTGCACATACATCACATCACTTCAGCCTTGAAAATAATAAATATCCATAGAGACATAATACATCCTCGCCTTATCCCATTTCCCCACTCTATAAGTAACTCTCTCTCCTACAAATTCTGACATACCCCTTCACTCCCATCATGATAACTTTATCAATGCTCTCTACAATCTAGCTTCCGCATCATGTAACTTCAACAACGTACACTTGTCACTCTTTCAGTAGTATCAAAAGTTTCTTTTTGTAAATGCGTTCCACACACAGCTTTTTCCATTTAATTTCAAATATATTTAACCGTACCATAACAAATATTTAATCCGCATGACCTCTCCTTTGTTTAGACCCACTTAAAATGCGAATGCTGAACACGAATGAAACAAAAAAGGTTGGAGCTGTTTTCATATAAGGACACAATTTACTTTAATTTGAGGCCATGCAATTTGGATTCCCCGTCAATTTTTTCTTCTGAAGAAAACTAAGATATTTAAAGTGAATAAATGTGTAGAAGTCTCCCAACATAATTTACGTAATTTTTGTAAGTAATTACGTAAGAGGTTTATAAAACTACATGGAAACTTAATATCGTGTAACACAACTTCATGCAATGAGCAACTGGATTACTGGGTTAAGCGAAGGAAATTCTCATTTAAAATATGCAATTAAAAGTAATTATATTGTAATAAATAACATAAACTGATAATACTTTACTCCCGAACTAGAAAGCTGCGATTATCAGCAGAAACCGTAATAAAAGGTTATCATTACATAATTATATAATCTGTTATAACACTGGCTTTTTAATTGAAGATTTTACCAAAGCTGCAAGTGGCACTAACGACTGTCTTTCTTAATAATTCGCGTATGTGAACTATGAATTATAACCACTTGATTCGGATTGAACCGATACAGTTCTTTAACAGCTCTTTTTTTATTATATCAGAGCATTTATTATGTGAAAAAAGCTGTGAACAAGGCCTCGGATTTATGAATAGACCATAAACAACCTGTTTGAACAATAGACACTGAACTGATAATGACAATCGAGAAGATTTGAGGATAATTCAAGTTGTTCTATAGCTTCATGCTCTTGAGTCTATAATGGTATTATTTTTTAATAAAAAAGGCTTGGTTATTTCTCTCTCTCTCTCTCTCTCTCTCTCTCTCTCTCTCTTTCAAATAGGCATCTGGTTAATGATGAGTATTATTATGGCTATACAAAAGACGAAAAAAGAATTCTTAATTACATGAATTAACAAGAGAATTTTTATCATCTTTTTTCTTCCATTATTGAGGGTCTCTTCTGTGACCGACTCTAAGATGAAAACCCACATAAGAATCGGTCGAGAGTGGGCTCGAGAATCCTCGAGAGAGAAGTCTCGGATAAAGGAAGCTATCTGACAATAAGCGAGATTTTTACCTCCGATAAGCTGAGAGATTTAGGTCGGTTTGTTTTTTGTTTTTGTTTTTTTGTCTTTGTGCCTGTATGTTTGCTCGTTTGTCAGCGGGATTACGCATGTTTTCAGACAAAGTCAGCTGCAAATGTGTTGAAAGTGATATAAAAAACGTAAGGTGAATTTACAACTATAAATATGCAAACGTATAACTTGATATGCGACGTTTCCAAGTTAGTTTAGAACTGGAAGATAAACAAAGCTGCACCTGTATTTTATATTGGGCAAACTAAGCACGCAGAATCTTAAACATATGTTTAACTTTGCTATTTCAGTATGAAGTGTGAAAAGTTTCAACAGCACATTTCAAAAGAGTATAAAAATTCGTTATAACCATTCAGACTTCAAACATTTGAATACTGTCTTCATTCAGGTTAGATGTTTGCAAATACCTGAAGAAGTTATCGTCATTTTAACGGTCATCGATACGTTATAGCATTTAGTGAGTAAGATTAACAAAGCTAAACAATATCACTTATTTGAGCCAGGAAAAATTACGCTCATCGTATATCACCCAGTCTGAATCTCTCTCTCTCTCTCTCTCTCTCTCTCTCTCTCTCTCTCTCTCTCTCTCTCTCTCTCTCTCTCTCTTTCAAAATTCATTTAATATCGGTCTACTCCTACGTACCGACATGAGGCGATTTTACGAATCCTTATTTATCTAATCTAAAGCTTTTTTTCTGTTGCTGCATTGAACACAAAAAAGTGGAATATAACAGCGAAAAGTTAAATTTGAGCGTTAAAAAAAAATATTCGAAATCTCCTGTGACCTAGATATTCAGCCTTTTTTTGAAGAAGAGGAGATCAATAGACGAATCCAGGGATTCTTTTAAATTAAGCTTTATATATTTCCTGTTCACAGGAATCTCATATAACTCCAGTAATATTCAGCATCGGCGGCGTAATTAAAAGGTCATTAACAGATAATTCCTCCTTAATTGGATTATAATTATGTAATTGGTCTCAAAGCAAAAAAAATTAATGGGTTTTTGTTTCCTTTCGAAAGATTTCAGACTCAGTAATTTTATATAACCGCTGAATTTTACAAAATGCAAACTTGAAGGAGATAATGTTTAACTAGTGAGAAACGACTCGGCAAGTACAGTAGTTTCTGTAATTCTTGTTATAATACCAGCGTAAATAAAATCATAACTATCAGGAGATATCTTGGGTTATTCTTTGTCCAGACGTATTACAAATCAGTTAAAAAAAAGTGCATAAAGTTCTAGGCTCTGCAAATTACAGACACAAACGCAAATATAAAGTCGTTTTCCAGCTATTGAAAAGATCGATGGATGCCTATATTTTGGAAACTTTTAAAAAACTAAAAATATTTCCTCACAATCGGGCTCTTTCATAAAACTGCACTTAAACTGTTTTTCCTTGGATCCTTAGTGTATACACAGACATATACACATACAGTAAATATGTATATGCATATATATATATATATTAAATGTATATATATATATATATATATATATATATATATATATATATATATATATATATATATATATATATATATATATATATATTGTGTGTGTATGCATGTATTTTTATATATCATGATAGTTTTGAATATGAAAAAATAACGAAAGGAGAAAATCAGAAGGGCGTGGAAACAGGTAACAGGAAACGCTGAGGAGGATTAGGTGGAGAACGAATTGGGGTAGGGGAATCAATGAACTTTAAATAAGAGAAAATAAGCTATGGGTTTTAAAAAGAAAGATAAACAGAATAGTTAAGTGTTCCGCAAAAGTAACCTAACTTGGAACAGTTCGCCCTTAGAAGAAAATAACATGATTAGCCGATAAGATCATTTATTCTCGAAAGCAAAATGAGTGGAAATGCAACAAATATTGAAAGAGTAAAAAGGGAAGCAGCAATGAAAGAATCTTGGCCCAAAGGATGAAACTGAGTAATGAAGGAAGCAAAAGTAAATGTGTATCAACAGAAGGAAATGAATAAGGATGCCCAAGAAAAGAAGTAAACCTATCAAGTAACGAAAAACGAGTAATGTAAGAAAGCATTAGGAATCACAGTCAATGAGAAATATTAATATGAACGCGGGAGAGAGAGAGAGAGAGAGAGAGAGAGAGAGAGAGAGAGAGAGAGAGAGAGAGAGAGAGAGAGAGAGAGAGAGAGAGTGGCTCATAATGCATTTGTAAGAAAAGGTTACGTGTTCTGTCGATACGAACTTCAACTAGACAGGAACTACGTACAAATCCAAGTGAGAATTGAAGTGGACAGGATTTCTGATTACATATGCGATATGCAAATATGGCCTCAGGTGTAGTAAGCTGTTTTGTTTGTAAGATAGAAGACATGAAGGTTTCTCACTCCTTGATTTTCCACTACAGTGACATTTCACAAAAGTATGTGACGTTTCATATTTCCGTACTAGATGGCATCAGGTAGGGGAGAAATAAGGTGAAACTAGGGTTTAGGATTCGTATGTGTATACATACACTCACACAAGCACACACATATGTATGTATATATACATACATATATACATATATATGTGTATATATACATACATACATACATATATATATATATATATATATATATATATATATATATATATATATATATATATATATATATATATATATATATACCGTTTGTGTGTGTGCGTGTGTGTGAGAGAGAGAGAGAGAGAGAGAGAGAGAGAGAGCGAGAGCGAGAGCGTATGTGTGTGTATATGTGTGTGTGTATGTATGTATACATATTTATACGTATATACACACATGAATCCTAAACCTTATTTTCACCTTATTCCTCTCCTACCCGATGACATCTAGAACGGAAATATGAAACTTCATATACTTTTGTGAAATGCCACTATAATGGAAAATCAAGGGCGTGAGAAACCATCATATCTTCGATGTTACAAACAAAACAGCCTACTACACCTGAGAGCATGATTTCACATTGCATATGCAATCAGAAACCATTTCTGCTTCAATTCTCACTTGGATTTATACCTAATTCCAGTCTAGCTGAAGTTACGTAATTCCAGTCTAGCTGAAGTTCGTATCGACAAAACACGTAACCTTTTCCTACATTCATTATGAGCGTCTCTCTCTCTCTCTCTCTCTCTCTCTCTCTCTCTCTCTCTCTCTCTCTCTCTCTCTCTCTCTCTCTCTCTCTCTATTCCTTCCCACGTTCCTATAGATATTTTTCATATTGACTGAGATTCCGACTGCCTTCTTACTTGCTCGTCTTTCGTTACTTGACGTGTTCATTTCCTTTCTTGGGTATCCATATTGATTTCCTTGTTGGTATATATTTACTTTTGCTTCCTTCATTACTCAGTTTCATCCTTTGGGCCAAGATTCTTTCATTGCTGCTTCCCTTTTTACTCTCTCAATATTTGTTACATTTCCTCTCATTTCGCTTTCGAGAATAAATGATCTTGTCGGCTAATCATGTTATTTTCCTTTATGGGGCAAACTGTTCCAAGTTCAGTTACTTGTTACCTTGGGACGCTATATCGCACTACTCAGTCTAAGTATCAGTTACTAAAGGGTGTTTGCATCTTCCTGCAGCCCCTGCCTGCATCCACTATCTAACTTTGACCTCCACTCCTTTCTTCAGTTGAGTTTTCTATCAGTTACACCTTTGAATCCTTCTGCTTCACCTCCTTTATTTTTTGAATCTCTTTATCTTGCCGTCCAACCACTCCAACCCCCCTCTTTTCACTGTGGCTGAACATACCCCAGTGCCTGTCCTTGACATCACAAATTTGATCATACCAGTCATTCCTAAGCACCTAGCCCCCTCTCATTTGGGGATTTTAATCTTACGGTCAATGGGCTTATAAAGCATGAAATGTGCCTAAATTCTAATGGCTCACGAACTTTCTTAGAAGGTTCATATGCTTGCATACACACTTCATTTCTCCCGTGGCAAGTAGTGGAATTTTCTAATTGAGAAGTGGCGTTTTTCATGACAGCTTCCAGCACGTATATCCTTTAATTGAACACGCGATACACTGTGCATACATTACTGTCTTCCTATGAAATTTTTGTTCCCATACACCTTCATTACTTATGCTTTATACTTCAAAACTGAGAGGAAACCGAGGAATCAAGAGATTATATATGTAAATATATATATATATATATATATATATATATATATATATATATATATATATATATATATATATATATATATATATATATATATATATATATTGTGTGTGTGTGTGAATGTATGCGCATGTGCATTTGCTAGTGTTTGTGCTTTTACGTGCCCTTGTGGGTTTGCGTTAAATATCGAACGCATTAGACAGCATATGATTTTATTCCAAAGTCCCAGAGTTAGACAGCACTTCTGTGAAACCTATCGGCTAGAAAACAAGCATGTTACGAAATTGGGGAAATGAAAAGGAAAGTAAAGAACCGGGCCGCAAATAAGATGGACATATTTCCTTAGATTCGTGGCGATTATCGAATAGGTGTAATAGCAATCCAGAGGATTAGTAAGAGTGGTAGGTAAGAGGCAAACGAAGAAAACGTGGAAAAAGAGAGGAGGGATATCAGGAAGACAGAAATGGTTAGAGAAAGTGTGATAAGGAAAAATTATGCCGTAAGAAAATAGCAGATGCCGGATATTAGACTGGGTAAAATGATCAAGGTTCCATTGAAAAGATGAATGTCTTGATATACAGTTAGATAGTGTAAAATGGTATCTGTGGAGAATGCATATATGTTTAAGAATAACAGAGAAACTGGAATTTGTGAATTTTGGCGGAATATTGGTTTGCAGGAAAGAGATTCAGGAAATTCCTAGAGAAGAGCGATCTTTCCTAGATAGTGACTCCTCAAGGGTTTTAACCCGGTATGTATCCACCTTTGTGGCGTGTTTAGTACAAGCCCGTTGGGGATTACCGTAAAAACATAGAGACCGTAAATATCATGAAGATAATGACCCCCAAGAAATATTAGTCCTAGATAACGACCCCCGAAAAGACTTGAGGGTCACTACCTAGGAAAGATCCGAAAAGAGTTAAAATGTCAGTTATTTTAGGATGGAAAAGGCAGATAAGTGTATAGTCCCCAAGACTCATAACCGAGCATGATTTCAGACAAATGTGAAAAGAGGAAGAGGAAAATATTCGCGTCAAGAGGGATGGAAAAGACACGATGTGAATGAACAAGATTAACTAAGAAACGGCCATATTGTGGCCACGGACAAGAACTCTTCTACGGTACAAAGAAAAAAAGTATACCTTAGTTTAACCAGACCACTGAGTTGATTAACAGCTCTCCTAGGGCTGGCCGAAGGATTTGATTTATTTTACGTGGCTAAGGACCAATTGGTTACCTAGCAACGGGACCTACAGCTTATTGTGGAATCAGAACCACATTATGACGAGAAATGAATTTCTATCACCAGAAATAAATTCCCCTAATTCTTCATTGGCCGGTCAGGGAATCGAACGCTGGGCCAGCAGCGTGCTAGCTGAGAACTATACCCACCCCTCCAATGAGGAACTACAAATTTGCGGAGAGAGAGAGAGAGAGAGAGAGAGAGAGAGAGAGAGAGAGGATAAATCCTGATTGCATATGTTGACAGTCTTTGAGTATCTTGTCACTACATTCGACATAAACGTTTTTATTTCCATGCGTGCTCGTGTAAATGAGCCACATCAGTTGTATTTGTAATGAGCAAACTTGCGTCAGGAGGTGAGGCCAACACATTTTTAAGTCTAGTTAACGATGAATGTCTACTTAGTTATCTCTCATTCGCATGTTTACATTTATATTTGCATCACTACTTGCAAAAAAGCTCACCAAAATCTAATGGACAAGTATTCGGATAAACTTCAGCGATGCTGTATGTTTAACTGTTATCTAGATGAATACACTCATAATTTCATTATGATACAGGACACACTCCCACATGCGCGCTCACATATATAATTGACAGAATTAATAAACAGTCAAGTACATAAAGTAACTCTCTCACGTTCAGCCTCGCCCGTCATATTATCACCTGCGAGAGGGATAATGGGTATTCGGAAAGTGATAACATCTCCAGCGTACGGTTTACCAGGCGTTTTATGCAGCTTAACTGAATCTCCGAGTGACGGAGAAGATGATAGTCCTTGTTTTGTTCAGCTGATTATTTTGTAAATAAGCGGAATATAGTAATTTACTAAGGTACGAGGTATAGCTGTTGTCAGCGATAGGTAACTGTTTTTTTTTTTTATTGAATTTGCGCACGCGAACCATTTTCTAAAGTGGATCGATTTTAGGAATATGAAAAAAATTAATGTAGGATAATGTCGTTTATTGCTGCAATAAATCTGTACCTATCTATCTATCTATCTATATATCTATCTACAGTATATATATTATACTCACTCAAACACGCACACACACTCACACACACACACACACACACACACACACACATATATATATATATATATATATATATATATATATATATATATATATATATATATATATATATATATATATATATATATATATATATATATATATATACATACTTTTTTATAAGCCACGAAGGATAGAAAAAGAGATATAGTAGCGTGACTTTATTGTACAGTACTGGTTATTCACAGTAGAATAATGACCAAACATTCTCACAGTCATACATTTCGGGAGCTTTATTTTCAACGCTGACATAAAAAAAAGCTAAACATAAACATTCTCTAAAGCTAAAGATAGTCGCATCTATAGTACCCTTAAGCTCATTCCAGAGTAGAGACAGAATTAATGAGGCCATGGATAAATATGCAGAACTAACATTTGCATGATTTCTTTGTTAGCTTGGTCACTGACGACTCACCAACATTTCATCAGGTGCATTCATTACTTATAAGTTACGAAGCACTTATTATTTTCTGGTAACAAGTGACATGATTCTCCAACTGGGTTGGCTAAGCCTTCTTAGTTTTTTTTTTCAGGATTTTAGAAGGAACAGGGGTGCTATTTGGCATGTTATCTACGCGTCACCTACCCCGAGGTGCTAGTACTAAACACCGTATGGTAAATGTAAAGGAGACGGCCGCAAGAAGATATCGTTTATTAATATAATAACTTGTCAACTGCGCCTCTGGTGACCTGAGCAGTGTGTAGTAGGTGGTTTGTAGTTAGCTAACTAAGGAGGGTCTGAGCTTTCAATCTTACCCTAAAATTCTAGCACAGCTGAAGACTCTTTTTCTCTCGGGTACCTTGAAGAAAGATCATATGTATTTTCTATAATCAACGGTCTGTCAGAAGATGTACTTAAAGACCAAGGGAGCTTAAGAGCAAACTGAAATATGAGTGTTCACTGAGCTAGTCCAAAGACCGATTGATCTCGAAAGGCAATAGGCAAAATAAGATCGGAATATCCGTTTATGTCAAACATCAGAATAGTCATTAGTAGTTTTCGTTATGAAACTGAGTGTTATTATTCATCCTGAAAAAATCTATGACCTCTCCGGTCGAGACTTACTGAGTAGGCAGTATAATCTTCATAATGGTAATGGCAAGCATTTGTTCATATTTGACACTAACAGCACAGCATCCAGTATGCTGTTGCGTCGTTATTGCTCAATTATCTTTTCCTATAGTTATGATTATTCATATCATCCTTTACCGAACTTTGACCTCGCATAAACGTGGAAGTTTTGATGGGAGGGTTCCCGGTTGTTAACACAGCAGGAACGAATGTTCCATTGTGTTACCTGTCACTGCAACGTTGCCTATAAAAAATAAAGAATGAAGTTCTAGCGTAAATGGTCAGAAAGCTTCCACCTGACCAAAGAGATAATTATTACTGATATTTAAGGATAAAAGTAAGTCTGTCGCTCTCTTACAATACATATCAATTATAGTAATTACTGTTGCATTATCAAAATTGTTTTAGCAATTCTGCAATACTTTCTCCTTCTTCTTCTTCTTCTTCTTCTTCTTCTTATTATTATTATTATTATTATTATTATTATTATTATTATTGCTAATAGATTCACAATTTCGTGAAAAACAATCTGAGTAATAAAAATCATTTTTTTAACGTTACCACTGATGAGGAACACCGTTCAGGTGTTCGAAAGTCTTTGGTTTTTTACATAGTAATATATTTACTATATAATTGTGGGTTTTTATTACTCACATTATTATTATTATTATTATTATTATTATTATTATTATTATTATTATTATTATTATTATTATTATTATTTGCTTAACGGAAAACAAATAAATGCAGATATAAAAAATTATGTAAATAATAAACAAATAAAATAATGAGAAAAAATATTAAATTAATCCGGTGATTTTTTATTTAATAAATTACGAAGAAATAAAAAAATAATAATAGATAAATAGACATATGAGCAAGTAAACAAACACGAAAAGATTATATCATACAATACCCGGGTGCGAGTATGTACAGTCCGGTACCCATGTTGTATGTTTCATGACGAATGTATAAATGTCAATACGCATGCATATTGCAGCGTGTGTGCATAGGCGCCGGTCGACCCTGTCAGTTTGAGAGCGGACAAGCTGAATGTACGAGTGCTCGGAACTGTGTTCCTGCTTCCATTACCAAGCTTAGCTTTTGTATGTCCGTGTAGGCGTACTAAAATATGCTGTCTGTCTCTCTCTATCTCTCTCTGTGCGAAACTGCGCGGACAGACAGATGCGAGAGCACAAACGGGAGAGCTCAAGAACATACACACGATCGCGCGCACTTGCCTTGTCTCTCGGGGAGAACAGTCTGTTGTTTGTTTGGTACATGAGACGCGGCACGTCGCACCAACCATTTGGGATTTCGGTCACCTTCCGCTTATGGTAATTTGGTAACCGTTGATCAGGACATGGGTGTACTACCGGTTTGTCCTTGGCAGTATGGTTGTTTTGTATCGATCCTTTGAACAAAGGGATCAAAAACGTCGAGCATGACGTGTCCGGTGAAGTACAGTGGATTCCCAACGCGTTCATTGCAGTTAATTTGGTGTCTCCTGTCTCATTAGAATATTTTTTCGATTAACTTGAATACTCTCATATTCAAAACTGCAGGCCATAAAGAATACCTAAGTTTAGGAAGGCCTTTCCAGATAGTTGCATGTGATGCCAACATCTATTTCTTGCTTATCTTCTGGGATTCGGACTCACCACTGTTAGTAAAAGTGAGGTTACTGTACTACCATACATATATATATATATATATATATATATATATATATATATATATATATATATATATATATATATATATATATATATACATATACAGTATATTATTCATCCCTTCCACCCTGAAAATTTTTGTTTACTTACAACAAGTTTGTAATCCTATTTCTCCCTTTCATTTCTTCTTCAATTTTTTTTTATGGTTCTTCCCATAAGGCAAAGCCGATTTGGGTTTTTCTAATCTCTAGTGTATTTAGCTGCGGCAAAATTTACCTCACTTGCACTTAAAAACTCTACATTTATCTTCACACAGTTTATTTTCCTAAACATTAATTTTCCTTATAACAAAATTTAATTGAGTCATTCAAGAGACTAATCATATAATCCACGAAAACGTTTGAAATATTATTGCCTTGGTTTGCTTTTAGTTTCCTGTGAAAGAAAATTATTGAAATGGCTCAGTCTGTGCGCCCTCACTTTTTCTGTCCGCCCTCTGATCTTAAAAACTGCTGGGGTTAGAGGGCAACAAATTGGTATATTGACCATCCACCTTCCATTCAGCAAAATTACCAAATTGCAGCCCTCTAGCCTCAGTAGTTTTTATCTTATTTAAGGTTAAAGTTAGTCATGATCGTGCGTCTGGCAACGCTATGACAGGCCACCAGGGGCCGTGGCTGAAAATTTCATGGGCGGCAGCTTATACAGCATTATGCGCTGTACAGAATACTCGATTGCGCCGAAGAAACCTCTGCGCATTTTCTTCTTGTTTATAATCGCAATAACTGTTTCTGGACCTGCAGTTCATTTCCAAACTCTGATCTCCTATGATTCAACTAACGATCGTTATATTGTGTTGACTAGCTCACTGTACCCAGGCTAAGAGCATATTGTAAAACCTGTTACATCACTCCAAGGTAATTCCAGAAAATAGAATTTCAGAAACCTGCATCTAGTTTCACAAAAAATACTTCTCAAACTTGACATTCTTTAGAAGGTACCCTCCAACTTTCAACACCTCCTCAGTTGCTCCTAAAACTTTTCTTATCGCTTTTCCAGTATTCACGGAAAACCTGACCAGAAATGTAAATGTTTTTTTCTCTCTCATCTTCTTGTGCTGCTTAATCTATGTTGTTTGTGCGTTAGCCTACAATATCTTAATCTATGTTGTTTGTGCGTTAGCCTACAATATCTTAATCTATGTTGTTTGTGCGTTAGCCTACAATATCTTAATCTATGTTGTTTGTGCGTTAGCCTACAATATCTTAATCTATGTTGTTTGTGCGTTAGCCTACAATATCTTAATCTATGTTGTTTGTGCGTTAGCCTACAATATCCAATATGATTTAGGTTTGTTTCTAAACCACGAAGCCGACTAGTGTTTTCTGCATATGCATATGATTTTTTTTCTGTCCAAGGCCCAAATAATTATAATAATCGATTACACTCATTCTGCATTTCTTTTTGCCTTCTTAACTGTGGAAATTGCTTCCCTTGTGACGCAATGGCTTATCGACAAGTTTTGTATTCCTTTTATGAAGAACCTTCTCCAAATTTTAGCTATTAAATCAGATGTATTGGTGTACGAAAAATTAGACTCATGAGCCGGTGTTGTGTAAAAAAAGTATCCTTTGTGACGAAAATGGCATATTTGAACTCTTGATAGTTTATTTAGTTAGATTTAATCGAAGTAATGACCTTTTACATAATCGCCATTATCAACTTCAAGCCTTTGCGATAAAGAATTTCTTTTGAGAAAACTATTTGTGGTAAAGTTAATGTCCTCTGGAAGAATGGCAACACTTTTCATAGAGAGTTTAAAAATAAATGTGGAATAAATTGTCCCTTGTGGTCACATATCTTTGAAGTACAATCTTCAGTTTACAACTTTTGTGATTAAAAAATGTAAGCGTAGAGAACAGTCGGAAATTAAAAAGTAAAACAGTTATAAACTTCAAACCGATTTTTGGAAACGTGGGAAAGAAACTTCTCTAAACGACCGATAGCGGACGTGACCGAAATGCAAGATTTCACAGGGAGCAGTGGTGTTATAAAAGGAGTCCTATATAGCCTACTCTCGCTTTTAGATGCAATAAATGTTCGTCGAAAGAGAAAAAACTGTTTTTTACTTGAATTAAACACATCAATAATGTAGGTTTTTTTTTCACAATGGAGGCACCATACTTTATTTTTTTATAAAAATTATAATATTCATCATTATTTAATTTATATTGCAGCAAATGAAACAAAAGATGAGGACGAATTTCTTGTGGTGACGGATACCAACGATTGATGTGCTAGTCTGAAGTGTTACTTCATAAAGGAATAAAAATGATTTAATGATGAGTTTTCTCCGAAACTTATTCAGTGAAATAATTTGTTTAGGTTTTCATGTGCGATCGCTTGTATCTGACAAGAATTCTATCAGGCTGGAATGAGGTTCAAGCTGAATTTATTGAGACATGAATCATGTTGCAATGCGATGAGAGAAGAATATCCCCTGCCATTGTTGTTATATGAATATCAAATATCAATAAAGTAATTCTCCACAATTTGTCGACCATATTATATGCAAGTGATCGGGGATGAATAATCATGAAATGGATACTTGGCAACCAGTAAATTATGCTAATACCGGTCATTTAATACAAGTCGAACATATCTGAATATGAAATCATTAATGGTAAAAGGTCTTTAACTGATTTAGCCAAACGATATATTAAGTCGTTGATAATGGATTACCATCGCGGTTTGCTTCAGGTTCCAAAAGAGGAATGATTTCCAGTTAGCAATTCGATAATGCACAGATTTCAAAAATCTAAATCAGTCAAAGGAGTTTTTATATAAAAACAAATTACTGCTTGTTTTTTAACTAGGACATCATAAGCAAACTTACGACTTCAAGTTATTTCCGATAACAAAAAAAAAATCGATGAGTTAATACAATATCAAATGGGAAAATTAAGATATCTGAATGTCAGTTAGTGTAATATAAGCTAAGAGAAAGATATCTGACCAGATTAACCATGTTATATATGCAAAATGGAAGTGCGCGAAAGCGGAATTAACAAGTGCCACGATTAAGCAGCAAAAGAGAGAGAGAGAGAGAGAGAGAGAGAGAGAGAGAGAGAGAGAGAGAGAGAGAGAGAGAGAGAGAAAACACAATTTGCATGGTTGTGTTTTACAAATAATTTACTGAGTTTACTCCAAACGTTTATGAATTTTTCTTCATTAAGTTCCGAAGTCGATGTACAGCAAATTAATGAACAAAACTGACTTGAGTTAAAATGCAAATATATGAAGTCAACAGCTACTCACAAATGAAGAAGAACCAGTGTCCTAATGGAGACAGAAGGATGAATCAAGGGAATATAGAACACGTCTACCTCCGTTTGTTATTTGATACTTCTCCTGTCACTCTCCGGCAGACGCGGCTGAGATAGAGAGATTGCGTCTCCAATGCATGTTAACCAGGTGGAGCATCTCCGAGATTTGGCGAGATATTCGAGCGTGTTTGGGACGAAATCCCTCAGCAATTGTTGATTGACATTGAAAGCATATTGAGGCAGCTTTGGTGGAAGGTCTTGCGACCGACGGGGTATGATCTGTGTTTAGTTATTTTTCGGTCCCCTTTCCTTGGAAATTATCGTAGTTTGCTCTTATCACCAGTCATCGTCTTTCTTTCTTTCTTTCATGGCAGTTTTTTTTTCTAGGATGGTCGAAAAAGAAAAAGAAGGTTTTTAATTTTGAATTTGGATCACCATGAAATCATTTTCGTCAAGATGCTAACATTCACGAACATTTTCGCCACCCAAGGGATTTTATGATTTGAATTTATAATGAAAGCAGCACTTGCACATCCACAATTATGCTTCATTCAGATAAATGACTGTTGCTAAAAACGAATAGACTTGTATTTTAAAAGTTTGAATTAACACCACCACAAATATTTCTGTACAAAATAAAGTTAGCTGAACAACTATTAAGAACAAATTTGGTAAACTGCACCGGTTGCTAAACACTTTATTTAGGTTCAGGTTAACAAAATTAGAACGACACAAAATGCAAAACCCGTACAGAAATCCACGTGAAACTGGCAATGGAAGAAATTTAATATCCATCAAGGTATGTAAACAATCCACGGCAGAGTTATAATGGCGTGTTAAGAAGAACCGTAACACAAACAGGCGAAAGGTAATGATTTACATATGCTACTTTTATTGTTTGAATGCCGTATTTACAAATAGATACTAGAATTCAACTGTGTTTTAGGTACAGGTACTAGAATTAAACTGTGTTTTAGGTGTAGATATCGAAATCACTTGGGGGAATGAACAGATATATCAAGATATATCATTGTTGGGATTCAACCACAAAAACAGGATATGGTTAAATTAAAAAGTAGGTATATGTGACCTGGAATAAAGTACAGTCAAACCTCAACATGACGAACCTCAACTCAGAGGATTTGTATACTTACCGACTACCATAATATGATTATTTTTCCCTATGGTACCATTTCAGTTTTGAAACAGTTTTAGAAATACCTCTTATAGTGAATGTTAAGTGTACAGTACAGGACTGTTTAGGGTAGGAACTATGTGGAATTACCGTCAGCTGTAAGATATCCGGAAATTACTCAAGCGCAGGCTATCTCGTATGGTCTTCGTTACTTATCAGAAAGGCCAGACCCGCAAGGTGGTCTGGTAAGCTGAAGTGATACTGTGTTAGACTCGCAAGGCTATCGGAAAGGTCCCTTACATATCAACATAATAACTGTTAGATAGGCACTCCTCTTCGCAAATGCAAACACTTACTATTTATGCTGGATATTTTTAGTTACTATGAATGATCTTGTAATTTAAAGGAAGTTTTTGTTGCTACTAAGCAATCATTACTATGATTAAGCATAAATCTAATTACTGTGGGACGAAAATGCATATTAACTATTTGTACGAATCTCTGTTTTCACTAGAACATCTTTACATAAAATTAGGTGAAATTGCCTCATTATTACCTGAGGCTCAGTTCTTACAATTTAGGCATCTGCTTTATACAGACATATTATATGTATATATGTTCATATATATACATATATATGTATGTATATATATATATACACACACATATATAAATTTGTATATGTATATATAATATATGTAATATATATATATATATATATATATATATATATATATATATATATATATACATACTGTATATATAATTTATTTATTTATTTATATATATATATATACACGCACACAACTAAACAGAGCATATAGATTTTGTTCCCTACCAGTACTCTAATACGATAATAAATGAAGATGTCCAAATGGTTGAGAAAACCATGACCAAGTATGGTAAAGTGTATAAATCATCAGAAATTCATTATATATGTTTATGTAGAAATAGCAAATAGCAAATCCTCTGACGCCTGAGAATGTTCTGGTGTAGCATAATTCTCTTTGTAGAGAGCTGTAAACATGACCAGTTGCGAGACACGCACCTGTTTCCTCATGTCGATGACAGTAACTGAAGTAACATTGTTGATGATAATGCTTCATATTTCTTAACAAACT